>JANAVB010022596.1:1838155-2065655 GCA_029216955.1 Iris pallida
AAGGAAGTTGTTTTAGAAAGTCTATTAACAACCATCTATTAACAGCTATAAATTCCTAGGATTGGGGATATTAGTTGTATTTCTAGAATAATCCCTTGATTAGGGGAACAGCTATGGTTGTCTATATTAACTGCTGTTGTACAGATCAAATATCAGCAGAAGAAAAAAAATTTCTTCTCACAGTAATTTTTCTTCCCTTTTTTCTTCTACAACATCCAATATAATCTCCATAATTCACTTCCATAGACTCCAATCCTATGAATGTACGAGCCTTCCCTTCTCATCCATGTCTACCTTAAATTTCGCCAACAAAAGTCTAAATATCCTTTAAAAGAAGCTTATTGGTTTTCGCAAAAAGTTAAGCATCTCAGTTGTCAAGTTTCATTTTTCAAAATCAACTCCTTCATTGTCTACGACCCAAAGCAGTATAAATTTGGTTTTAAAGTTTCATTTTGGTTTGTTTTTATCAATCAAACTGATCCTTCCCTTCCATTTCCACTATGGTGCCTGGTAAGAAAATTGATAACAAATTGCAAAAAGGAAGTAAACTGAGAAGCTTAGAAACCAACAATGATCTATGTAATAGACTAAGAAGATGATTAGAAGTCAAATAAAGTGGAGGAATAAATGCAGTTTTATCATAATTTCTGCTTTACGTATAAAATGCATTTTTTTATCATAGACTAAGAAGGATCTGTATAATACATTCCCCCCCCCCCCCCCCCCGTGTTCTAAAAATTGGGCTAGGCAGCGCCTAGGCGCTAGGTGCCACCTGCCGCACCGAAAACCTCCAAATCGGTCTCCTAGGCGTCTGTTCGGGTCTAGGCGGGTTTGTTCGGCCAAGTCGGCCCATGTTCGGCCAAGGCGGGAAATAAAAAAAAAAATCAAAATTTTGAAATTTGAAATTTCAGAAACTTAAAATTTTAAATTTCAGATTCGAAAATCAAAAAATAAGATTTAAAGAAAAAAAATTTAAAAAAAGTCAAAAAAAATTTCAAAAAAATAAAAATTCAAAAAAAATTCAAAAGAAATCCAAATTTCAAAAAAATAAAAAAAATTCCAAAAAGATTCAAAAAAATTTAACTCAAAATCCAAAATTAAAAAAAAAAAAAATCTTGTGTGGCCGCCTAGGTGCCGCATGGGCAGCCTAGGTGCTAGGCGCCCCTTTGGCGCACCGAATCCGCCTTCTGAAATTTATAACACTGCTTCCCCCTGTCTTTAGTGAATCAGTCCTTTCTCCTCATTCTGGCATCCTCTTTCTCATTCACGGTGATACAAAGTTAACTTGTAATTTAAATCAGTTTTAATTATTGTTTCTATTTTAGGTAAGGAAACTATGGTTCATAAGTTACTTCGTTGCTTATTTATGCCATATCCCTGTAGTGCTGTATTCTAGTTTTTCAAAATTGTTGCATCATCGTTTCCATTCGCGTGTCAGTGTGTCCATATCCATGCAACATATCACTCCCTTGACCCAACTCGATTAGTGAGCTCCTTACTCTCTGGCATCTTCTTTTCTATTTCAATGACATAAAACTAATTTGTGATTAAATCTCTGTTAATTAATTTTTGTTTCTCAGCTAAAGAAATATGGTTAATAAGTAACTTCGATATTTATGTATTGTCGTATCCATGCTGAATTTTAGTCAAAATTGTTGTGTCATTTTTGTATCAAGTGACATCATGTCCATATCCTTGCAACATAATCCACCTTCCTCTCACACTTCCACAAAAAACAGGTCCTTCAGTTTGTATGCACCTTATGAGAAAAGCCATTGACCCAATTTAGACATTCGAACAATTCTTTCGACTGATTGCTACAAGCATCATGAGCACTGGAAACATACACAAGTTAGAAATAAACGATCAAGTCAAGTACTATGTCAGCCCCTTCATAGTATTTCCAATGTGAATATTATTTTCAGGTGATGTGGATTAAGCGTAATAAGCATGTTATATAATAGATTAAATGTAGGTTCCACAAGGGCAAACATCATGAATACAACAATGCCAACATTAAGGACCAAAGGTTGTGCAACCCAATGGTTGATGCCTTTGATAAAGGGAGAAGAGGTGTTCGATACCCAGGGCAGACAGTAAAAAGAAACCGGAAATTAATTCTCATAAAAATGTCAACATTAAGCATAATGTTGGACATAAACTAAGTCACTTTTCGGTAAACAATCTCTCTGAGAAGTATAAACATGTTTGCAATTGACAATCATAAATTGCAAATATCTCAAATGGAAGAGAGGGAGAGAGAGAGAGAGAGAGAGAGAGAGTACCAACATACCTGATCCAGAACATTTCCATTGGCATCTTGGATAAGGGGTCTATAATCACCAAGAAAGAACTGTTGTAAAGGAAACACGATAAAAATCAGTAAAGAGTTAACCAGGTGCATCTAATAATATGTTGATTATTCTAGTCATGCCTGATCATATTGTGCATCCTTCTGAGACTCCCCTTGCCCTGTGGCAATTATAAAAATTTGCCCAACTTCATCCGAGAGAATGATTGATGTTCCATCCCTAAATAGTACAAGAAACGGACAATAACAATAGTAGCAATTGATTAGTAAGAATAACAAAAAATAATTGTGACTTTTTTAGAATACTATTTGTTGTGCAAAATAGCTTTTTTTAACTACAGCCATATAATATAAAGTATTGTAGAAAAGATGAATCTGTGGCAGGAATGTGTCATTTATATGTGGAACAAAAATGAACTACTGCAAAGAAAAGGATGAATATGTTATAGTAATTTCAATTACACATGTAAGTTCTAAATAACAAGTTTTACGAAGTATAGCATCTGTTTCTTATTCTGCTACTACGCCTTCACCTTAAACATGTCTACCAAAGTTTTCTCATCTTGGATGGGGTCATTTGTTTACCTTAAGGGAGAAGGAACTTGCCACCAAAAGATTCACAAAGACAATGTTATTTGGGGAGGGTGGTGGGTTGTTTATCATGGATCTCTCATTAAAGGAAATCCTGTAGCTGTCAAAAAGCTTCTGAATAATATACAAGTTTAACATATATTTCGTCGACATGATTGATCACGTAAACCCATGGGCCATATAGCTGTCAAAAAGCTTCTGAATAATATATAAGTAACATATATTTCTTTGACATGATTGATCATGTAAACCCATATATTTGTCATGTCTTTGAGATTTTCATTGCTTTCTTCTTAAAGACATGTTATGATATGAATGAGCATAACTGTGTTTTTTTCCTCCTGCCATATCAATTTTTATAGGGCAGACTGAGAAGGAATTTAGAGTGGAAGTTGAAACCATCGGTCATGTTCGTCACAAGAGCATATTCGTCTTGTAGGATTGTGTATAGAGTACTCAAAGGTTATCTTTGTTGTTCATAATAAAAAAAATAAAATAATGGTAAAATTTGATAAATAAGCATGACCGTTTAGTTGAATTTTCTTTCTAATTTCTAGAAATTAAAAAATAGCATATTCAAAACAAATGCAGCCAAACTTGCTCAGTTAATATCTAAGAAAGCCAACTCCAAAGTGGCAATAGATTGCCAGGTATCGAGGGTGTCCAGTTTGACTTCAAGAAATTCCTTTCTAGAAATTCCACTGCTTCTATATCATAGATATCGACTGATATGGACAAACATATCTTCTCTCGGCACATTAAGGCATTTCACAATGTGAATTTACATTTAGAAAGATTCCACTTGTTCTTATTTTAAAGCATGATTCCTATTTCTTTTCTGTTACCTATAACAAGGTTTCAAATATCATCATCTAAGCGTTCTCCCATATTTAATTTAGTAACAGGAAGGTCAAGTGGGTAATACTTGCAGAAGATGTAATGAGAAAAATTTTACATGCAAAAGGACTGAAATAGCCAAGCAACTGCAGGCAACTTATTTAAAGGAAAGGAAAGAAAGAAGATAACATCCAAATATGTTAAATAAGCTAGTTAAATTATACGTGCCAACATCACTTTCTATTTTATTCTGCACCTTGTTGCAGCAACATATCCCTCCATACAACAGTATTTTCATTGGAAATCTTTTGAAAAGACAAACAGTTATCTCAAAGTGCTAATTCATATCTGATGCAAATACTGCTACTTAAAAAGTTGAGTCATTGGATTGGGCAACAGAACAGAACTTCAAGTTAAAAATTCAATACCGAACACTGAAAATATGAACCTAAACTAAAATGAGAATGCTCAAAACTTTTGCTGTCCATTTAATTATCAACACAACAACATAGATATACTGGTTCAGTATCTTGAAATTTTAAGCTCACTTACGGAGAAAACTTCCCATCAACCAACTTGAAGCGCCCCACGTCATATACTCGTACAGGAGTGCCCTCCCATATCTGGATTTGCAAAGTAAACAGATATAAACACATATGGAGCAGCAGGCCATCATAAAATAACAAGAAAGGGCATCATCAACAACTCACATCCCATATGATAGTTTTTCCATCATACCCAGCACTCATAGCTATCCGCGGGTTGAAAGGATGGACATCCAGAACAAATGTCTGTAAGATACAACAGATGAAACAGTTTTTAAGTATGAATTACTCAATTAGCATGTAGAGTTTAAACAAAAAAGAAACGTTTTTTATGTATAAATTACTCAATTAGCACCTAGAGTATATGTTGTACCGGACGCTAGGCGAGGCGAGGCGACATGCCACCCGCCTCGCCTAGGCGCCGCCTACGCGTCCGTCCAGGATCCGCTGCTTTCAATCATTTTTTTTTTGCAATTATGCATATAGCAAATATGTAGTATAACTAATAAGCAATAAACATTAAGCATAAAAGTAATATAAGACGCAACAAATATAAAATAACCAATATTCAACATCAAGTAAGGATAGTAAGCATAATTGGACGATCCTAGGCGGATATTTTTTTTTCCTTGGGCGACCCTAGGGGAGCAAAACGTCACCCAGGAAAAAAATTTCGGGCCGAGGCGAGACCTCTCCAACCTGCACGCCTAGGCATCGCCTGTGACAACATAGCCTAGAGTTTAGAGATATACAAGCCAGTGTAGTTAAAGGCACGCCTTGGAGCAAGACGCACCATCTGCGCCTCACACCTCTCTAGTCGAGGCACCTTTCTCCAGGCGCACCTCGTAGTAAGATGCCAACAAGGCACACCTTCTGCATTTGCACTTTATTTTGACTTTTTTTTTGTTCCTTTCATTTTGTTACTTCTTGTTGAAGAACACAAATTCTTGTTAATTTGCTACTCTGCTAGTTCACTTGGTTATATTTTAACATATTTTTATTGATTTTAATATGTTATTTGGTTTTATTTCTTACATTACTAATTTTTTTTATGTATGTATATTTTTAAATTTTATTATTTTTGTGCATCGCTTCACTCAGGCGTGCATCTCAAGTGTGCCTTGCGTCTCGGGCAATAATGGACACTTTGTGTCTCGAGTGCGCCTTGCGCCTTTTGACTAACTTGATCCAAGCTAATAAACAGTTTTCTAAACTCATGAAATATTGACAGGACAGGTCAGTCTTCATGCAACATTTTTTCGTATTCTGTTACAAGTTCTGATAATGTAAAATCATAGGTTAAAAATTTAGCATCAGCAAGAAAAGCATGTTTACAAAAACAAAAATACAATAAGTTCAGAAGAACAATTTCAAATCTAATAGTGGATATGATGTTCTACTTCTGTTTTTATTAGCAGAAATGCATGTGTATCGCACTTTGACATAGGCACGGTGTGTCTGACATGGCAGCCCTCCAAAATCTACACACTAAGACACGGCTATAAATATGCATCTCTCTCTCTCTCTCTCTCTCTCTCTCTCTATATATATATATATATATATATATATATATATATATATATATAACACAAATATTTATATATGACTTGGTTTGTATCAGGATATTGAGGAATTTACTTAGTATGCAGATAGACAAGTTTGATAAATAGGAGGACAGTAATCTTCAAAATATAAATATTTTTGTTCGATAGAATTGGACAAGTTCAGATTGTTCTACAAAATTGCCAGAAAAACAGAAATAAAATTCATAAAATTCTACACGTGTAGTAAAGCCTTATGATTGAATGCAAAAAGATATTAAAGGGGAAATGGAAAGTAAGGTGACCTATCCCATTGCCATGCCAGTGAGGACAAGAATATTCAGCTTATAACTAATTTAAGAAGTTAACCTTCTTAACCTATATCAAATGCAATAAGCCAGTTGGAATTTATACTTATATTAGTTGTTGTGATCACATAGCAAGAAAATATCTCTTAAAAGAACTCAACTTATTATAGAATCCAGCCAACTACCTATACCAAGAGGTTTGTATACATAGAAATTATCTTTCAGATCTCAGTTCAATTCTAAAGAGTAAAGACAATGTAAATAAACAGCTAAACTTTTATCTCAAAAAATTTAAAAACAGCTACAGGCTTTACCAACTAAATCAAATTCAAAGTTGCTAATAGAAGACGCTGCTCATTGCTGCCTTCTTATGGGAAAAAAAACTTTTAAAAAGTCACAAGGCTTCATGTTATTTTGATAATTATATTAAGCAGTGAGGAGACTACAACAATGTGCAGAGCGTAAAAGCTGTTAAGGATACATATCGGCAGTATCATATTAATTTTTGTTTGTCCCACCTGATACTGGCTCCCATCAATACCTGCCATTATTGACTACCACCAATACCAACCAATACTGGCTGGTACAACATTGGAGCACTTTCAGCAGAAATTTCACCAAGGAGAAGTAAAAGAAAACAGTGTTGACACAATGATTCAATCATGTCGAAGATTGACATGCAACAGTGTGCTGCTAAGATTTCCTTATCAGCACATTGTAACCATTACTGTTTTACTGTTTTGTGGAAGTTCTATATCTCATTCATTATCTTAATGTTAATTATCTACTTGGGTTTAGTTTATCTAAAGTAATAAACAACTATATAACGTGTGGATGAACTATTCAACAATGATGAATATTATCCCATTCAAAAATATGGGGAAACAACAACTAACAATACATAAGATTATGCCTAAATGTATGATGTATCATATATTCTCTAGGTTTTTAATAATTTATTATTTTTTGGCTTCCTGAAACCAAGAATTCCAAGCTAGGATCCAAACCCGCTGAACTGCCAACTCTGAGACTCATAAGAAGGGTCTGAAATCGATTCTGATACTGCAACCTTATAATAAACTAAAACATGAAGTTTGTCTGCAATAATATCGGAAATAAAAGGTTTCTAATGTGTAGGCAAAATAGCCATATATGGTAGCTTGCAACAGAAAAAGAAGAGGCTAAGAAACTTCATTTGGAAGAAATTAATATTAGTTTCTGAAGTTCAAAACAATTTAGTCAAGAAGATGTGAAATAACACAATAACACATCAGAAGAGACGGCGGAGGGGGTCCATACACCTATTAATATGCAACAATGCTGGTTGACAATGTAGTCGTGACAGATCATTATATACTGACCAACCACATGAAAATGGCATATGAACTAAAATCAGGACATTTGAAGTCATCAATGTCATGCCTCTGTCCTACCTAATTAGGGTTTTCAGTTTTCTCTCGTCAATGAATTTAAGGGCCTTTTGGTTGCTTGTATATGGAAATACATGCAACATTTGTTGCAGCATTTACACTATTTCGAACGTTTGATTTGCTGTAAATAGTGGCAATGGTGCAACAAATGTTGCCCCAACTCCCTAAATACTGTAGCTTTTGTTGCGGTCAAAATAGGCAAGACACTACTGACGGCAACATTTATTACACCATTTACATCATTTTCTCTAGTTCTCATAAAGTCATAACCAAACAATGGATTTTTATTTACAGCAACAAAAATTGCAACCAAGAATCCTAATTACATCAATCCAAACAATGGTTTTGTATACCCCAGAAAATCATTTACAACCAAACAATGTAATTGCAACACCACTTGCATCAACAAATGCTACAGACAACTGTTGCATAGTATTTCTATTTACAGCAACAAAACAGCCTCTAAGAGGCAATCAAAAAGAGGAAACACACAAATTAATAGTGCAAGAATTGTATAAAATTGAATTTTTGTCAATCAAGGTAATGATTGGACAACTAAATCTTGTGAAATGGCTTCAACCAAGGAAGCCATAGATAACTTATCCTCAATCTAAGCATTATCCCTTCACACCAATGAATATACTAAACATAGCTGGTAATTACCAGTTCATTATAAATTTCTGCTAGTGGAATCACATGGAAACATGTGCACTTGTGTTGCATTCCTGTTCTTTCATGTCAAAGTTTTATATTTGCATCAAATGATTTACAAGAATCTTACTTAGTTCAATAGTTGGTTCTATCAAACATACATATGGTGATAGCAAATTTTGAACAGTATATCCAACCATTATCTGTTTGAAAGCACTACAATCAAATGGTAACATGTTAAATCATAAAATAAATGATAAAGTGTGCGTGAAATGAATCCTTCAAAAATCACTCAACTAAGGCCAAGTTCAGGATTGCCGCAGTTTTTCATAAAGTAACAGAAGCAGCAGCTTTTGAAAGCAGCCCGCCACCTGCTTTCAAAAGCGGCCCAAAACTTGAACTATAGCTTTAAAAACAATTGATAAACTGTCGTTAGTTACCAAACAACTTCTGGGGCTGCTTTTCGAACAAATAAGCACCCTACCACTTGCTTTCAAAAGCTGCTCCAAACTTGAACTAGCTTTTGCAAAGAAAAGCAGAAGCGGCCAAGTTAACGACTTAACATGCGTCACCCATGAAGAGATGATCATTTCAAGGTTTATTATAAAAATCTCGCATAATCAAGCTTTGTCGTTATGCCTCGGTTACGAGTCCCATGAGCTATCTCACCATCGAATCATATAGGGCAAAAAAGCAGCCCATTGCAATGTATTTTCTTGATCATCATGGCAGAAATAAGTATGTTGCGATGTCTTGATCCTATTAAATCGTCTAATCCCCAAAGTCGATTCAGCTACATCATTAGATCCGAAGCAAAGCGAATCTAACAAGTTAGAGGGCCCGACCAGAACTTTTTGGTGTATATTGTATTGTGTACCTGAAATAGTTTTCCTAACTAGTTTAAGGTGTCTGAGGGGCTTATTAATAGTTCGTTTGATCATCTTGTATATTGAACCATCTGAAAATAGTGGAAGAAAACAATCTATTGCAGCCATGGTTTTTCCCGATTAGGGTTTAGAAGTAGAATATATGTCTCGTCTGGTTTTTTTCCTTCCGATCTGTTGGATTATCAATTATCCGTAACAAAGTAAATGCACAGTAAGTCAACCCACAATACCGTAATCAACAACCATCAAAGTGTAATCCTTCAGAACACACCTCACATGCCAATCAAGCCCCATTGTTTCATTATGATGTTTGATGCCAGTATTATTAAATGTGAACCCAGAAGGAAAATTGTACCATCAATTCATCCACATCTCACCTCAAGACTTCTTTAAAAATCAATAAGTGATTATGAACTAGTTCAAAAGGAAGTCAATTGGTTATTTAAGTTGTAATCTTTACAAGTTCTACAAGCTTCAGTCCAATTCAAACTGACAATTTCAGATCTCTAGAAACAAACTTATCTTCAGGCATGCTCACATGTGTAAATCAGTGGCAAGAGAATAATGATGAAAGTTTATCACCTAAGACTATAAGAGTGAATAATATGGTTATATGGTGTGAGTATTAGTAGCCAAAACATAGGACACAACAAATTAGAATTTAAATAAACGTGATACTGAGAAGCATACCGACTCACTATGGCCAGTCAAAGAGTGTACTAAGCTGCCATCAGAAGCATTCCAAACACATATCCTGCAATCTACACAAATAAATTATAGATTAAGGATTAACAACGGTTACCCTAGAACAACCATAAAATCGTAAATAACCATAATTTGAATAGGAGCCGTTGGATTGTGTTTATGGACCGTTCAAATTAGATCAAAATCTCGCGAGAAGTTAGTTTAAGAATCTAATCTAAACGATCCATAAAGCCAATCCAATGGCTACTATTCCAGGAAACATGTGGGATGCTCAAGTGCCGGGATCCCGATATATATAAAAACTATAGAAGAATGCTAACACCACCCATAATTAGACAGAACAACCAATGGACAGCTGAAGTTACAAGCTCAGTACTATATTATAATTGCTAATGCAACATTGCAGGGGCTATATAGCAAAATGACAAGGGCATCTTTACAATTGTTCCAAACAGTGCAAACCCATATTTTGTTGGAAACAGAAACCTTTCATCCTAAAAATTTTGTCATAGAAAGCCACAGATAGAACACAACAGATAATAAGATTAATATTTATACTTGCTCTTCTAATACTTAAACATGATTAGAACACAAATAACCTGATGTTATGTGATATTTCATTACCTTAATATGAAAACATAAGCTGAAATTGTTGCAAGAACGATGCAATCTTCCAACTAAAAGATGGAAACTAAACCCTAATTCCGGAGCAAGAGAGAAGCATGGAAGTTTGGATGTCCCTGTGGTCCTTGATGTCTTCCCACCAATCAAGTACCATAGAGGAATACCAAGCAGTGTTCTCACACATCAGGAAGGGATTGCAATGTCAAAAGATTTTTTTTCTAAATATTAGCTGTTCTGGTGCCAATCAAGGGTGGAAAAAAAACTGATGTCAGTAGCTCTTTCATGCCCACATTGCCATAATGTTGTCCCAATTGGGCATGCACAACATGTTTCCCAAAATGCAGTACTACTACTGAGATGCCATAAACATCATAAACAATACAGCAAAAACACTTAGTTGGGTAGCATCGGCTTTTATAATTTCCTCAACTTTGGAGGTACATATTACGAGCTTTTGATATAGTATTGCATAGCATCAGAAACAACCAAGACTGTTATACATATGAGAGAGTGGTGCGCACTGGGTAGTAGAAAACATGTTCTGTAAAAATTGGTTTAGAACAGGTGAGAAATAGACATAAATGGTGTTCCCTACAAAAGAATCTTGTCAAGAGATGCTCAAACAGAAACACCCAATCTAATAGTATCACGAGTCACTCATTACTAGCATTCTAGCAATTCAATATGACTGGAACGACACTTGTGCCAAATGATCATCATCCTAATAGTCTGAAACTGCCTATATGAATCTTTCTAACAGATAACAAACAAACATTCAGGTAACTAACAATTAATCCATTAGTGAAGTGGATGGAGGAAGTTGGTGCAACTCCAAAATCAAGTCAAAGGCATGGCAGCTTGTCACGTTATAAATCACTGTTTCGATTAGCCGATAAGTGTTGAAATATGCATTATACAACAATAACATCATAGAAATTCGTCGACATCATTTTAGCTCGAAAGCACAATATGTAGCAATGGTACACACTAACCCATGATAGCAGCAAGTACAAAGCGGTTATCCAAGCTCCAAACAATCATATTAACGCCACGAGGGGTTGGCTGAAATCTTTGGCGTGGTCCTCCGCGAGAAGGTTGGGGAGGCATAGGTGGAGGAGGAACCTTCAGATGGTAAGCACGCGTCCAGCGGCCCACTTTTCCCTAACAGAATCAAGAGATTTAATAGTAACATGATAACTCCATTAAGACATTGATACTGTAAGCCTAAAACAACTACAGGAAGATGTAAAAGCATCTATAACTACATATGTCAAATAATGTCCTTTTAATGATCACACCATGCTTATTATGATTCAAACTATTTGGGTATCTACATTAGACAGCTTAATAAGATCAACAAACTGATGGGAAAAGTTTAACCAAAGAGTCTAAAAAAATGAAACCAACCATTTTCTGCATAAAGTAAGTCGACTGATGAATGGAAATAACAAGAAGCATCATTAAATGTTTTACTAGGACGAATGAACCCAGTGTTCGCTACCCAGGTATCTACAAAATGAAAATAGAAACATCCAAGAGACATGAGGTTATGTTACTCTTATTACACTAGCAATGTGCAACTATGTATGCTTGCAACATATCATCTAAGATTAGCCAGACAGATATTTTGTTCCAAAGAAAATGATTAGACCTATGCAATATGCTAACCATGATAACCTGATATATAGAAGTAGTGGATAATGTAAGAAATTATGTCAAACATACATCCTAATGGATTAAACTGATGAGCTGTCATCAAAGGTCAAGACATGTCAACCTACAAAGTCCAGAGACTGATGGACTTACAATGTTTTCTACATGAAACATCTTTTTGGAAATAATGAATAAATATCAGTATGGAAGCCATTTAAAGCCCAAACAAAACAAGTCTTTGGGACAGGTCATGGCTCACAAATTCAAGTTCAGGCTGAAAATTAGAAACATTTATAGCCCATATTGTTTGGGAAGTAGAATTATCAAACAGCAAAGAATAAAATAAGTTGAACTCACATGCGATCGCCGGGACTTTGGAATCCAAATGATTGCACTTCCATCACGTGAACAAGTGACGATGTTGTCATGGGTGAACCTGGAGAACACAAAAGAAGCCCAAATTAGCATAAAATAATATGCACTGATTAGGCAAAAGTTAATTTTACTGAGAGGTTTTCAACATTTTGCACTTTCAGCAAATTACTCAGAAAAACAAATACGGGAACCATGTAAATAAAATTTTAACGTAAACAACGAACTCAAAACGAACCAGGAGTTTTTAAACTTTGGAATATTATCCTCCTTAACAGCATCTGCTGTAGAAGACCTAGATGCCACGGCACATCCACTAAACCAAAAAGCCGCCTGTATTAGTGTACATGATCAACTAAGTAGAAAGAAATGCTTTGTCACTGCAGCCAATTAACCTGAATTGCACATAATTGACATCATTCTCATGGCCAGATAAGGCATCCATCTCATGATTTGGTTGCTCAGAATCCTCCGAGGTGGCTTTACAAGCATTCCACACCTGCGACCAACTAACTTGTTAACAGAGAATTGGGTTGCAACAAGATAATCCTATTTTGATCTTCTGGTCTAAGATCGATTACATGAACATGTAATCAAATTTACTTGAAAATTCATCATTATGTACAAGATATACCCTTGCAAACGTGTCCGAGCTACCGGTAACAAACACAGTTCCATTAGCATTATATGCACAACACAAGATTTGATGACTTTGTCGACCCGTACTTGATGATGGATCATTACTCCTTCCTGTTTCCAGTTTCAGCATTACCAACATCCTATCAGCAAGCATGAAAAAACCAACTGACAGCATTACAAAATCAGAAAACTAACCAGGTAAAGTATCTGGCGGCTTTGGGACATAAATTCGTGGTTGGACCTGTGAAGACCTAGCATCCCAGATACGGCATGTTCCATCATCAGAAGACCTGCACCCATCAGACACAATATAAATAATCAAACTGGAACCACAAGAATTGGCACTGCAAAATTATAAAGGAGGCAACTAACTTTGATAGAAAATAATACAGTGCATGGATTGTCATAAACAAGTGAATTACAAATAAAATTCTCATCTTTCAGTCATCAATGGGGTTAGCTGTGAAGCACAAGTTAAAATCAAAGGCCCCATGGAAAAATTGACGTGACTTTACAGTTAACCAACTAACCTTACACCCTCCCCAAATTGATCGCAGATTCCTGGACAAGGAAACTATGGCCAAGAAAAGTCCTTGCTCTAAACCTTATAGGGCAGTTGTTGGGTAAAAAGACCATCTTAGTGGTCATGCAGTTTAATATCGTGAACAGATGATAGAAGTTCTTCCGAATAGGAATAGAATAGAAGAAAAAGAAGAAAACACTCTGGCTATAATCTCCTACACAGACACATTAGGGAATTAAACATAAGAACGATCAATGATTAACTGCAATTTCTTGCAGTTACATCTAATCCTTATTTTCACATGCCAGACTTGGAGTTTGATCTGGTATTCATGCTCTTATCTCTCTGATGTACTGAAGGAACATTTCTGAACTCCAAGAATTACAAATTGACTCGCTAATTTTTTTTCAATCTTTTAATGAACACAACTAAAGCAAGAAGGCATTTTATGTACTCAACTACTCAAGTGAATTGAGTCTTCTATAAGGCTTATAAAGTCAAAAGGAAGAATCAAAAAAATCACAAAAGAAAAGTAAAGATCAAAGGCTGCATAACTACTTCATAACTCAAAGCTACTTTGCCTACTCTGACTCAACTATTCCGTGAACTACAAAAGAGAAAAGGATGCATGACTATTTCATCACTAAAACAACTTTTTAATTCTGATTACGTAGGATGACACCAGAAAGAAGATGTGAGTAGTATCAAGTGTATTTGGACTAATACAACAACAGTCAGGCCTTCGACAATCAGAACAGGGTTGGCTCCAAGAAAGAAGAAAAGAAATAAAATTAGTTGACATCAGTATAGTGAGTAACCACTATGAAAATAACTGTTCAAGTTTAATATTATATGCAGTGTTCTAAAAGGCAGCCTAAATGGCGCCTAGGGCACTAGGTGCCCACCCTAGGCCCGCCTAGGTGCCCACCTAGCTCCCCGATGCCCGATTATGCATGTTTTTTTGGTTTTATGGACTTTTTCTGCAATTTTCAATAGGTTTTTTTGGATTTATTTTTTGACCCGCCTAGACGGGCTAGGTGCTAGTCGGCGGGTGTCCGCCCGACTAGCGCCTAGCGCTTTTCACAACCTTGATTATATGTGGCATATGAAATTACCAAAAGGGTAAAATCTCAACATGAGGTTTAAGATTGCCTAATGATATAGCCTATTTACAAGCAAAGTTCCATACTGTCATTGAGCTTTCTAAGGATGCAGAAGAAATTTGTTAGACTCGAGTAATATTACATTGCACAAGATTCAAGTGCACATGCATATGAAAACCAGGTGTAACAATTTTCAGGACAAATTTCGAAGAACAGCATTCGTAGGTTGGAGACATTTACTTTTAAAATAGGGATATTTTAGCAAATGCCCCCATTCAAAATATAGAAACTAGCATATACCCCCACTTTCTTTTTTAAAACTAACAAATGCCCCCATTCCTTTGTAAATCAGCCAAAACTTTGATTAAATAGTGGGGGTATATCTTAAAATGTTATTTGTTCCATACAAAGGAATAGGGGTATTTGGTATTGTTTTAAAAAGTGGGGGTATATGCTACTTTCCATATTTTGAATGAGGGCATTTGCTAAAATATCCCTTAAAAATATGTTGCCTTTTACATATTTAGACCACAGGTAGATAATATGTCGCCTGTTACAAATTTAGACCACGAGTAGATAATATGTTGCCTGTTACAAATTTAGACCTAACTTGTAAAAGAACTACACAACACAACTATGATAAGCATTGATGCACAGCAGAAATAAATTAATTTCCATAAACAGCACTCACGATAACAGTTGATAAGAGCCTGGACGAGGACTAAAAGCAATAGCAGTTACAGCTCCAGCATGTCCCCTCAGAACTGAAATCGGGAGCCCATCAGGTAGGCGCCACTGCACGGACAATATAAGGAAATTAGATTCAACACTGTAGCAGAAAGTATAGATCACCTTACAGTACCATTAAAGATTGGATAATGGATATAAAAGAACTTACAATTCTAATGATGAAATCATTTGATGAAGATGCAACCAAAGTATTATTAGAACTGACAGCCAAGTCAGTGATATCGCCCTTCAAACATATCCAAAAGTTAAGCAGATAAAAGGGAAAAGAGAAACAGAAGATGCTTTCAAAAGTGAGGAATGAACAAGTAACAATGTACACTCACTTCATGCCCCCTGCAGCTGGCGAGGCAAAATGCAGTTTCCATTGACCAGATCTTCACGAGGCGATCATCAGAACCAGTGATAACATACCTCCCTGAGCGATCAAATATGGCTACAGAGAGAAGATAGAAAACTCAAATACAGTAGCACAGAATAAAATCATATTATATAATCAAACAATAACAATGCTTTATTCAAATGAAGAGAGAAGAATATCAAGACAACAACATAAAAGAGTGCTATTATTCGTGTAAAGTTTGAACTTTAAACTACCCAACAAAAAATAGTGTTGCTAAAAAATGAAAAACAAACAGAAGCTGAGCTCTTGTTTAACCAAAAGAAAGTGGCCAGACATAAACATAACCAACAGTTATCTCCCCCAATCATATGGCAGAGAATTCCTGAATATTTGTTTGACATCTATGGTAAATACCAACATCTACAGACCATTAATGGAATCTTTTACGAACAATTTATTAGGTTTCCTCTCCTTTCCTGAACACTCCAAAAACTTGAGCCCCTCACTTTGCAAAGAACACATTATTTTTTGAGATTAACGGGGCAGTCACTTAGAGCAACCCCTCACCCCAATCAAACCCAGGTCTTTCCCTTCCCCTACCAAGGGGAAAACCATCACAGAGTTCTCTGCCACTCCGTTCAACTCGACATGTACTAAGTCAACTACTTACGCATCTTATTTTACATCATGTGCATCTGAACTTTGTTATTTCGACCTACGGCTGCATGAACACCAGAAAAGATGATGTTTCTGACACGACTGGGACCCAAAAAAATGAAGACCACCTACATATATGGACAAGATAAATTTTAGGGCAAATAGGATGTGGAAGCTTTTAATCGTTATGAACAATTAATATTACACTAATTTATCACAATCTAATTATAACATGTGCAAAAAACTAACAATAAAATTGCTATAAAGGGGATTATCCAACTGAGCACGAAACGATGTGACTGCACGGGAACCGGATTGATTTGGATAACCGTCCGGCTGGGCAGCCGTCTGACCTGCATTTAGAACGGATATTGCAGAGTAGTCGAGATGGATCAACGGTTCTTGACAACGACATTTGGTATGGGTGGATTGTTGACAATGATCATGATGAAAATGCTAGATATGAAGTCGAACAGGATAGTGTGTGGATTTGCATTATCTCGATGCTCGAGGAGTTTACACTCAAAAACGTCAGGGGCGGCAAAAGTCATAGAGATGATTGCAAACTTTGAAAAACAGTTAGTTAGGAACTCTTCTCCAAAAACTCAAATTAATCTAAACTCAATCTCTCTAAGTTACACCTTGATTTCACAAATGCTTATATAGCACTCGTGACTATATTTCTTGATAATTACAGAGTAGTCAACTTGATAACTAAGATCAAACGACTTATCTAATAAAAGTAACTAACAAGATCCTAACTGAAGTTTGGTTGGACCTAAATCCATAGAGCTCTTCCCGGCTTCGAGAACACCACATGGTGATCATTTAGTAGAAGAAACCGGGGCAACTGCGCTCTGTGTATCTTCCAAGATGGCTAGTGGTGGAGGCGGAACTAGCGAAAATGCTAGGTGAACGATCTTGGAAGCTCGCTCGGCTACCATGGTGGACCCAATGGTCATGGAAGTAGAAATAGTAACATCACTCTGGATGCTATGGTAACGGCATTATTAAGGACAACAAAAAGTTATGCCATCTACGTGTAAGCCCCTAAAACTAATGTTATGTCATGCAGTCAAGTGTTGTGTCATCTTTACTTCACATATGTTTCTTGATAAATTACAAAATAATAAACTTGGTAACAAAAATCCAACGGATCTAACTAATAAAAGCAACCAACAAGATCCTAACTAAAGGTCGGATGGACCTAAACTGATGGTCTTCTGTCAATTTTTATATGAATGGAAAAGGAACTTAAATAGAGTTGACATCAATAAATGTTGTATGCAAATTGCTAAAACCTATACAGCATTTTGAAACCAATTGTATGATCCAGAATCTTTGTTTCTCCTTGTCTAGTATATTTTGGTCTCTTGCTTTAGAACTGCTTGAAACTAGAAGAAATAGCACATCACCTAAATAAGCTGTCGTGTTACTAAGTTTTTATTTCTACAGAAAAGAAATATAAAAAATAAAGGATAAACCAGATACTGAACTTCACTATAATTGAACATATCCACTAAAAGATCGACTAACTAATTAGTGCCTGCTCATTCGTCAACCCACAATATTTTCACCAACATAAATGAAAAGAAAAATTGAATAGGCAAAAGCAAATTTTGGCGAATATGAAACCTGAAAAGTATAACCAGAATTTGTTCCATTGAGAAGTGTGTGATAGGAGAACGGTCTACAACAAACATAAAATGAAGCAGGTATAAACTAAACTGTCCTTGACAACATAAAAATAAAGCATGGGAATAAAATATTACATGAAGCTAACTAAAATCAGTCATCAACATATATTATGATTTCTGGCATGCTCAGTAGTCTGCATGCAAGTTGATGAGTAGGGTGGGGACTCTAAGTGAAACTATCAACATATTAGAGACAACCAGTGTTACTGAAACCCCAACGAGGTTTGATATCCTTCTGATCAAACAGTGTGACAAAAAAACATTTAACTTCTAATGTCAATTTTATAAATTACATGCTCCACATTCTCCCTTCTGGTGTCAGGTACACAAATATATATTCTTAAAGTTCCGTATAATCATGAAACTGATACGAGGAGACAATGTCAAACAGTAAAGGTATTGATACAATTTCAAGACCTTAAAGATATGACTTCAAAAAGTACCTTGTTTCAGTTGATGCAATGAATCAACATAACGAACTTCCACATGAACCAAATATAACAAATCTTGTACATGATTTTCTTACTTAAAGGGAAGAACTTTGTTGTGCATAACAATAAAGTAATATTGATCATTATCTACGAATACCGACTAGAAAAGGTTGAAATAACAAATAGAAACAGTACAAATATTGTCGACTAAAAAGGCTGGAAGAAGATACCACAATAGACAGCATTCTGGTGTCCTCGCATTTTTTTAATGATCTGCATCTTTTGCACCAGTGTTGATGGCTTAGCAATAACATAACAAGCTGCACGAACAGATGAAGCACGGTGGTGTTTCGTAAAACCACCACCTATTTCCCTCAAACTTAATCCTCTGACCTGATCAGCCTGCATGTGTGGCCAGCGGAGATAACCAGGCAACGGATTGGCTCTCTTCTCTTCTTTATCCCTAACAGCTGGCAAAAATTATTAGAAAACCTAAAGACATATCAGTACACATAAAGAAGGTGGAGCAGAATATGGGACTGAATAGATATATGAAAAATATGTTTGTACGTGAATGACCTGAAAGGACTTGATTCTTTCCCTAAATAATTAAAGATGCAATAGATAAGAGCATCTCCAACCCTATTGTGACTTTGGAAAAAAGTTAATGCCACATAGGAATGACAAAATTTTATCCAAAAGTTCTTCTCCAATGCAATTGTCAAGTCAATTGTGAAGCTTATGTGGCAAAAATTAAAGAAGACATTGTGAAGTTGATTGTCTTGTTCTAGACAATGCACTTGACAATGTCTTCTCTTCCATGTCATCAATTACGAATAAAAAATATTAGAAAAAAGAAAGAAGATGAGTAGTTGTCTTAAAAGTTGTCTTGGAAGTTGGAAAAAATACTATTTATTGTCTTCTCAATTCTTTTGAGATATAATTTTGCCACATAAACAAGACATTGTCTTGTGGCTCATGCCACATAGGAGCCACCTAAGACTCACAACACTTAACAAGACAATAGGGTTGGAGATGCTCTAACAGGTGCTTTATGCCAATGTTCTAAAAAGCGCTAGGCGGACTCGGTGCGGCGGAGGTCCGCCTAGCGCCTAGCCCGCCTAGAATTTTTTTTTTTTTTTTTTTTTTGAAATTTTTGAAATTTTGAATTTTGAAATTTGAAATTTGAAATTTCAATGTTCTAAAATCCAAATACTATCTTAAAATACAACTAAGAATAAACAAAATAAAAAAAAATCAAAAAACCCGCCGCCTAGGGCCCGCCTAGGCCCGCCTAGGGGCGCCTAGGGCCCGCCTAGCCGCCTAGCCCACCGCCTAGGGGGTTTTCGGTGCGGTGGGCGGGCGCCTAGCGCCTAGGCCGATTTTTAGAACACTGCTTTATGCATTACAATATTCAGTAAATGAATCACTTACATCCTAGAAGAGAAAAGGAACCAGACCCCAGAATTGTAGGAACATCTGCAGCCTTTGGAGTGAATCCTCCAACCATGCCATGCACTTGAGAACTCAGAAACAATTGTTTAAGAAGCCTTACCAAGTGGTCTTTTTCAATGTGAGGGTACCTACAGCGTAACATTAAGTCAAGTCAAAGTTTGAAACTGAACTAACTTGTGGCTTCAAGCAAAAATTAAATACCACACCCAACAATCCATAAAAAGATATTAAATATTGTATGTTATCCGAATACAGTTCAAGAGAGGAAAAGGAGGACATGCAATCATTATATGTTAGACCATGAAATAACTGTAAATCTTCTAACAAAGACTCAATAGTGGACAGAACCACGATCTGCACTTTGTGACTAGTTTGTTTATGGATCTCTCTGTATTTAAAAGTTTCCTCTCTGCATCCACCATATGCTCCTTCAGGCACCAAAACTTGCACATAATTTAAGGTACACAATGGGATCACCTATCTTTGTCCAACAGTCGCTCATATGTCCTGACCATCCAATGCACTTTCAAACTCCAGGCTAAGTGGAATGAGGTCTAATCTCCTCTGTAAAAGATTACTGCCAAATTTACAGGTAACCTGTAGAGAAAGTTTCTCTAGTCCTATGCAGACTGTGGTCAAAAGACTTTCCGTTGCTGTTGCAAACACTCAAGACTCTGCTATACCCAAGGGTGGCATCTACTTTGCCTCATCATCCCCTATAGGGGTTAAGAATAAATAACTTTATACACATCAATGACAAGTATGGTCGAGTTGTGCATGACAAATATCTCAGTGTAGATGAAATACATTAAGTGCTGCTAAAATAAATTTAGGTGACCTTTGAGATCATAACATTCCAAAGTTGCTACTTCAGATTGTTGTAAGTTATTTAGTTTCTTTTTTTTATGGAGCATGGGACAGTCACTTACTGGTAGTGTATTGAGAAGATTGTTCTAATCTTGTCCGTCTAGGGCACATCTTGTGTGCAATATACATACACATACACACCTAGCCATGTCAAACACCTTCTCTCAGGCTTTTCTTTTAGCTAAAGGTACAGAATTCCATACTTCTTGTTAATAAGATAACACTGAAACATGTTACAAGAAAGATACTCGAACAAAAGAAGGTTAAAAAAGCATTGACATTGCCTGAGCCATGGATTAGTTTATATATATCAACAAACAAATTATGGATACATAATATACACAATGTAACAAGCTGTGGCGTTCTCTATCTCACTAACATCAGTAAGCCATATCATTACTCGACATGATGGTGATCGTATTGGACCTCAAGAATTGAATGACAGGCAGCTCTTCGATTCAATTTTGATTCCAGTTTGTTGAACATTGACGACAATTTCAATAAACTTAGCGATTCCAAAACCAGATTTGGCTAGTGATCACTCTTATCTATATTCTTGCTCATTACTACCCATCTAATGCTAGTGATAGTCTATCTTGTCAGAATCTGAAGGTGCACGAGCCGCTCCCCCTTCAAAGGAACCAATGGGTTCTCTTTTTTCTCAAGAAGATGATGAAAGTTCATTTTCTTTCAACATCCATGGTAATGATTCTGTTGAGTTGATAGGACCAGCAAGCCAGAGGCCAAATCCTCCTCTCGGAGAGAAACTTCTTTTTTCCCCTCTTACCTCCAAAATGACAAAGTTGTCAATTTGAAAGGGCCAAAAACTCTTTGATTAATCATTACACTTCTCTGATGAGAACAAAGCCAAATCAGCAGCTAAATCCTCTAGAAAGAGGATCCACCAGTCTGACACTCAAATACAACCAACTCCATCAAAGGGGTGAAGTTCTATATGAAATGCAGCTACTCAAACCCTAGCTGCCTCTAATTCGCTGAAGAGGGTGGTTCCAACTGCTAAAAAAACTCTGCGTTACATCCTTTTTGGAGAGCTCCTGGTCCACTCTCCTGGAATACTCACTAAACCTTCTAATCATCTCATAATTCTCCCTTTGTAGCTCCCAAAGTAAACTCCTAAGGGGATCCAATCATCCGACCCCTCAAAGTGGGGCATTTCACATGTCACCACATATACCACCTTTGTGACTGAAAACCGCTAACACTTAGAAAGCATAAACATAGCAATACAAGTTTCGTTTTTACGAAGGGTTACATTATTCTAGATAGCCAGCTACAATATAAGCTTGGGCACTAACACGTTCCAATACCAAAGAAGTTTAGGACAATATGACACGACAGTCTGTGGAGTTATAGCCTGTTATGTTGTATTCAACACGAATAATTGCTTTTAGTACATACTACATAGTTTACAACGTATTAGTTTTTTAGTTATTACTTGGTAATAACGAGTTCCTCTTTTAGTTATTTAGTAAATATAAGTTATTGTTTCATATATGTTTCATACAAATGCATTAGATAATATGAGGTGAGTTTACCTTCTTTGATTAACTTATCATCACAATACTGGATATTTTCTTGGTGACACAGAAAAATCTACCAAGTAAAGATAAAAGCAGAAATATGGAATCAAATTAAAAGAAAATAAACAATTTCTGCTTTCTTGTGATATTCTTGACTTTTTAGCATGCTTTGTATTTTTGGATATACATAGATTTTTCTAATGGAAAGTTGGTTGAAGTTTTGACTATGATGTTGTCTACTACGCTCTCACAGTACACAGTTCCGCTATTGGTGCTCATTGATTTATGGTCATCTGGCTCCCCCTTCCCTCAAACTTCAACCGGCATTTGATATTTCCTACCCACAGTGTTGTCGTACATCTACTCATCAGCCTCCAATATTGGGTCCTCTTTACTTGCCATCACTTTTTCACTATAAGCTTGAGCATCATTTAGAACATTCTAAACGATTATCGATGCTGCTGGCTGCATCTGTGTGAGCAAACTATTTCCAACTTCCACACCAACTGAACTTAACAGGTACTTACCTGTTAGGACATACGACATATAAAAGGATTCATTACAGATCAAGTGAAAGTAACAAACTCAATCACACACAGAATTGATTGAATTACTTGAATGATATGTTCCAAATCTTCATCATAATTTAGCATCCATCCTGGTTGATGTGTGTGTAGATCTCAATCAGTTTGGAGCAGACAACCACACAGTTATGGACACCCAACTTCAAGGGTACAGCTACAAGCACATCCCTGTGGCTCCAGCACAGCAACAACAACAAAAACAACAAAGCCTTCATCCCAAAATTTTGGAGTCACCATGTCCTTTCGTCTCTCTTAAGGGCATGTCCATTTTAACACTAACAAAAGCCAATTCCTCCTTTAAAACTTCAATCCATGTTTGTTTAGGTCTACCTCTAGTCCTAGCGGTCATTTAACTAATATGTTAAAGCTCCTCCTTACTAGAGCATATATTGGTATGTGTTGCACATGTTCAAACCACCTAAAAGACAATTTTCTCCCATTTTCTCCTCAACCGGTGTTAGCTCCAACTTGCCCACTCATCGATTTTATTCTCCAAATTTCAGCTACACTAATTCCTGGACACCATGAACACTCTAATCCATAAAGTAGTTGATCTTATTAAAGTTAAGGTATCCAATTCTACAATCACAAAGTACTCGAGAAGCACTCCTCCGTTACCATCGTGTTTTAATTTTGTGCATGACATCATTTTCTCTCTCTCTCTCGATCATAATGAATTAATTGATCCTAAATACCCAAAACTATTACTCCTAGGTATCTCATGCTCATTCATATATACACCTCCCACATTTTTCTTCTTTCGGTAAATTACATTTCATATATTGTATTTTCATCCAACCAATTTTAAAACCTTGCATTCCAAAATCTCCACAGTACTATTTTAGCATCTAATCCTTCTTTAATGTCATCAACTAGCGCAATATTGTCAACAAACTTCATCCATCGAGGAACCTAGCAATTACATCTATAACAGCGCAAAAAGGTAAGTAATTAATGATGGTCGTTCAATGAGAGAGAACGGTTAGCGTAGTAATTCCTTGCATAATATAGAATTTTTTCATGGTGGTCATAACTCCCATCATACATATTAATAACTCCCATCATACATATCATTAATAGTCTCAATATAGATACTAGAGACCAGTTTATTCTTCAAGGTCCACCATATTTTCTTCCTAGAAAGTGTATTATAAGCTTTCTCTTAGTCAATAAAAACATACGTGAATGTCATTTTTCTCTCTAAGCTTTTCCATTCAGTGTCTCCAGAATTTCAACATAAAATAAGACATTTCAGAACATAAAAATACGAGTTACTTAGTGATATCAACACATTCGTAATGGCAATTCCAATACAACAACAGCAGAGCATCAAGAGGCAAATTGTAAGTACTACCATTAGATAGATAGTGAAGGAGAAGAGTGTCCCATCACTTCATCCTTCAGGATAAAAAAAGAATGAAAAAACGAGTATTTGTATGTTCAACCAATTGATTATGAATGAAAATAATAAGAGCAATACTCTATTTTGCTGCAAAAGCAAAAGAAGTGGTAAATACCTCTCAACCAAACTTGGGTAGCATAATGGTAAGGACTTGCCATCATCATCTTCATCCCCACTACGAGCACCACTCCTTGAGTACCAAGCATGATATCGTCTAGGCACAAGTTGATGCTCTGACAGCTCGTCCCAGAACTGTCCACAAGTCCTTTTGAAAGGCCCAATAGACAGGAACTGCATTATTAAAAAGTAAACCTCTCTGAGGTCAATATCTACATCAGCAACAGGGAAGGCTGCTTTCACGTCTGGCTCCACAGGATCAACCATTTCAGGCACCTTCCTCGAAATTTTTAAAGGGGCCATGCTAACAGAAGTATCTCCAGAAGGTTTTAAGTTCCTAAGAGCCATACTTCAAGTTGTACCTGGCATTTAGCACCAAAATTTAGGAAATTTTTATCTGCAACATGTCCTACAGAATTTCAGAGGATTTGAATCGACATTTGAAAGTACCAGTGATGCAAAATAAATAAAATATAATTAACCATTATAAAAAGTAACCTCTATGAATATATCATTTTTGAACTATAAGTATCAAAGCAGACCCAAAAAGATACAAATGGCCGTCGATTATTTGGCTTAGATTATGGTGTTAAAAGTGCAAATAAATTATAAGCCAATAATGGCTTTGGAGGGAAAGATCTCAGCCAAATTAGTGTCAAAGTAATTGAATGACCATAAAATTTATAGCAACAAAAAAAATATCAACAGCAATATATTGCAAATCCTGATATTATCCAAGTCATGCAAGGTACACTTAACAAACTTGGTACATAAACTAAGAAAACTGAACAAGGAAATGTTCATGTGACCAAAAAAGAACAAATAGCACAAGTGATGAAGTAAAAGAAGTACACCTACCACTCATGAACTCTTCAGCATCCTGAGACCACTCATGCATAAAAGATCCTTCCACTGGGGACCTTTATAGTGTTTATGCCTGGAACCTTACCAGCATCCACCTTAAGAAAATACATTAGAAATGATTTTTATATTCGTAGTTAGGGTCAAATGATTGGCTATAAACCTTATGACCTTAAATGTGTCACCATTAAAAAAAGTAATGTCGCTTAGCTAAAAGGGCACTGGCCACGTGATATCATGTTCATTCTTATATTGGAGTGACTGAACCTCAAAAGAATTGATCACTTCATATGAGGCAATAAGTTAAGGCATAGAACATAAAGGACCCTAATCTCAGCCAGTTAGACATTTTCAAAATTAGACCAACCACAACCCAAAGATATCCAAAAGAGGAGTGGTAGTGCTACAAACAACAAGAGTGTCATACTTGAGTACTTAAATCAAGATGAATTCTGAATTAGGGATGAATAAGGCTTTTTGGTAAATGGAAGTTTATCTTCGAGTAGATACCGCTTTAAGCATTTGAAGGATGATTCCAAAATCTAATAGATGCTGTTGCAAGAAAATCATTGGAAGGTTGATGAAAGAATTGGAGTCAACTCTATATAAATTCTTAAAAACCTCATGTTGACCAATGCCTGCACCAAGGTAACTCATTTTTCAACATCATTGCATTATCACAGTGTCAAATCATTAAATATCAAGCTCAATCTAGTCAACAAAGAAATCCCAAAGCAATTTGGCTAGGCTAGTTGCTGAGAGAAGTACAGCAATTGGAGAAAGTGAAGGTGATAGAAGCTGTGTAATCTAGTATCCTCTCTTAGGAAGAGGTCAAGAATTGGACATTGGGAAGATATGAACACTATCTCCTCTCTTGACAGTAAACTTCAGGTCATCCATACTATAACTTGGTAGTTGGCTCCAGTTAAAGTTACAGAAGGAGAAGAGAGATGACGGAGAAAGTCATATTCCATCCTTGTGGAACAGAAATAAGAAAGGAAAGAAAATAAAGTAACTAGAAAATAAACTAGAAACTAAAGTAATTAGCTTCTTATCGTTTTCTACTTCAACATAGTGAGGATGAGAGAAGGCAAAATGATGAAAAGGTCAAATGTAACCAAGACTTGCATAAGGGTCACCAAATGTCACTCAGGTCACACCATATCCTAGTCATGCCCAAGGTATTAAAAATTAGATGCCCAAGGTATACATACATATCCTAGTCACACCATGACCTAGTCATGTTGGTTAGTGCGTGGCATGTTGGACACCGAATGTTGGATGACATATCAGGGATAAATTAAAATATTGGACATCCATATAGGACTCTTAAATATATATTTTATATATAAGTATGGGTAAAAATAATCTATATGCATTTTCTCAAATGTCCTAGGTATGTGTGTATTATTTACTCAGAAAATTTTATAGTACGAATGCATTGAATTATTAGAATTAAAAAAAACTATTGTCATTGTTGCCTCTCTCCTTTCTCCATTTGTTGTTGTTGCCTCTCTCTCTCCTCTTTCAATATGTTGTTTTTCCTAGAATACACGCCGACCAAGCTCCAGTTCGGCAACTCCAAGCTCCACGCCAAGTAGGTATACATCATATTAGAATTACTTACTCTTAAATTATTCGACATTTTTATTAGAAATTAGATTTAGACATGACATGTACACATTTATTGGTATCTGACATTTTAAAATGTTCATGACATCCAATATTAAAAATTCAAATCTGAAATGAACCCGACGTACGACATCAACAACCTTGGTCATTAATGATGAGAGAAGACGAGACCCGAGAGAGGACCAAATAGAATATAATGGTGTATGCCGTAGAAGATCACACAAGAGATGATAGGCACATCGATGACAAATGCAATAAATGGGGCTACTTTTTGGAGAGGATGACAGAGGAAAATATGGTTTAGGAGAATTGTGGAATACGGCTTCTGATCTTTTGATTTGGAAATTTAAGGGATTTATAATAGGTTAACAACATATGAGGTATCTCGTGTTGACCTGTAATGGCTAATATTTTATTATATCATATATCAATTGGCATTGGGCCCAATTATGATAAGTCAAGCGATATAGTTCCAAAATGACAAATGATAAAATATATGTTGCGATGTTGCCTTCCCAAAAAGAACGAATTAAGGACGACTTGATGATCAAACCTCACGATATCTTACAACCAAGCAAGCACGAACGCTTCAAAAATCTGGGTCGTGTTGTGTCGGACACGTGTGAGACATGTATTGGAAAAGCTAAGGACACTCCAAAATACACTACAACACACCAAAACATGTGTCATGTCCGTGTCGTTGTGTTATGTCATATTTGTGTCCATGCAACATAGCTTATAAACCTTCCAATCAAGTTTGAGCCTGAGTTTCTTAATAGCTCTTCCTCTAATTTTCTTAGCTCCCAAACTAAAAATGATCTTCTTTATTTTTGTTTATTTTTCCTTCCCTTCTTTCCTTCTATTCCATCTTTTTAGTTTTCGCTACATCAAACACTTTTTGTCCTAGTTTCGAAACAAGGTTTACTAAAATGAAGTTAGGTTTATTTTGGAGTTATGCTCGAAGAAATGAAAGTCTATTTTGAAAATTGGTGTTACATTTAAGTTATTAGACGTTTGGGAGTTTGGAAATAAAATTGGGAAAGAAGGAAATGTAATTTCAAAAAATCCAATCAGATTGGAGTTTCTCCAACTCAAGTTTGGAGAGTATTTTAGAGTTAGAATAGTATCATCTAACTTCAAAAACCCACCTAAACGCAACAAAGCTAAGTTATTTGGAGTTTGGTGGGCTAGCTCCACGAAAACCCAGTTTACTTTTCCAAACTCCATTCACTAAAATGAAGCCTTAAAGGTCATGTTTTCTAGACCTCACACAACAGTTAAGGGAACTGCAAAAGCTTCATGCCAGGAGCCATAGTTGAAAAAAGAGTAGAAAATCCGTTAACATAGTCCCCCTCTTACTCTCAGTCATTCACATGTGCACCTGAAATAGACAGACAAATACATATGAGAACATATGAAGGATCCCTAAAACTTGGTACCAATCTAGTCTTCTAATTATTTAGCTCTACGCTAAGGACTCAAAACCCAATATGTTTTAAGGTCGGCATGTGACATGCCAAATGAGCAATTTTTTGACTGCCATTTCCAAAGTTGGCGAGCTAAGGAGGCTGCTACGATAAACAGCTGGTGGCTGATATGAACTTCACCCACCTCTATGGAATGCTAGCGAACGACTTACAAACAGACTTCTTGATGCTGAGCATAAGAGTTTTGTAGGATGAAAAAATTTCTTTCCGTTGCAAGACCTTTGGCTCCCAACTATTTTCTCCGATTACACTCAAGGGAGCAAGACACCAAATATTTGTCGCTTGGTGCCGCAAAAGCATTGGACACAACATGGACACTCCAAAATACACTAGGACACGCCAACATAGTTGTTGTTTCGGCAGCGTGTAGTATGTGTGTCTATGAAAACTCGATTACAATCGTAATCACACTTCAAAATAATAAATTTTGAAGTCATCCGGGAACGAGTAAACAGGAATCCCTAAAACCTAACAGCAAAATCACTGTTTCATTCCAGCAGAAATAAAACCCTAATTCATCCACACTATCATTCCACTGCATCAAAACTCCCACAGATCTACTTCCTGTCGTCATCAACCACAAAACCGTCTATTTCTAGCCCTAATTTCATCATATCCACTCCCAAAAAAAATCCCAAAAATAGAATCTATCGAAACCAATAGAAAACTTACATAGCAACAAGCCGCATTCCTCGATTCCCCCGAAGCAAACCCTATCCGAACAATCCCGAGAGATCCAAACCCTAATTTCCACAAAATCGGTCCTTATCCCCCAAATCGACGGCCGGCGAGGAAGAGAACCGTCCGAATCGATCCGCGCCGGTGGATCGGACGGCCGAGGATGGTGAAAAAATCGGTGTTTTGAACCGCGGGGGGGCGCCGAGGAATTGAGGATTATCGGGAAGTTCCTTCTTCTCTATGTTCTTTTTTATGTGTTCTTTTATACTTTATTTGGACCATAGAGCCCATAGTCCAAAAATCATTAAACTGCGTTGGCATAGGCTCTGTTTTCCTATTTTGACCCCTCGTATTTATATTTACCATTATTGCTGGTTTTTGCTAATTAATTATTTACAAAGTGACATTTATGTGCAAATGTTGTAAAACAAAAGGAAGATTTTAATTGTGAGATAAAAAAAAATGCATGTAGTAAGTGATGTCATCAATCAGACTTTTCTTTGGGTGCACTTTTAGGTAAAAGGAAAGATAGTAATAGGGCTGTCTATCTAGGTTTAAATCATAACAAGCTATGGAATTTTTTTCAACAATCTTTTTATTTTTTCTGATATACTTTTTGGAATTTTTTTGACTTTCATCCCACTTAGTAATAAGAATTTGTACTTACATTCCATTTTTTAATTTTTTTTTCTAGACTTACATTCCACTTTTCATCACTAAAAGTATTTTTCGTGACAAAACAAATATTTTTCGTGACAAAATGAATATTTTCCGTGACAAAAAGTGGGATGTAAGTCCAATAAAATTAAAAAGTGGGATGTAAGTACAAATTCATATTAACAAATGGGATAAAAGTCAAAAATTACCATACTTTTTTTTATCTCGTAAATGTCCAAATAACTAGCCTATTAAAATATTTGGCTTACGTATAAATTTTAAAACACTAACTGTGGTATATAAATAATAAATATGGATTAAGCAATTTCTAGAATGGTGTATTAGAATTAATGTAGATCGACGTCGATATGCTCCGATATTTTTGACACATTGAATTGTATTTCCTTCGGCAAAAATTAATAATTTTTCTTAAAAAATTAACATAATATTAGTCAAACAATAAAACACTATAATAAGTATGACAATCAAGGATCAATGATTAATAATACAATTTAGCTCCTACAACCGAGGCGACAAATGTATTTTCAAAATACTATCGAAATGCTAAAAAAATTGTTGAGCCTATTACTATTTAAGGATAAAATAAGGGAGGATGTATACAATAATTATAGATAAAAAGTGAATAAAATACTTATGATCTAAATTAAACAAGCTAGACTTCACTTACACTTGCACTCCATTACATATGGGATCCACATGAATGTTTTCTCCAAAGTTGTTGTAACGAGTGTCACGTCCCGATTCGTAGAATCATTTATTCACATATTTTATCTCTTGGAATCGATCGTCCTCGCTTGGGCGTGATGTCGTACAAGTCTGGTATTGCACTTGTACAAGGCAAAGATGGTACATAATTGATTATCTTCAAATAGGAACACATCGCAGCGGCAGATAAATTGAAGTTAATGAGGACAATTTCTCATTGAATAGAAATACATCACTTCTTTATAGCAGCGGAGATAAAAGGATAACTTGAAGTCACACAGAGATGTATAGAACTTTATTCTCTTTATTGATAATTGAAGAAGAGTACAAGACTTGTATTGAAGTACAATGCTTACAACCAATCTCACTTTACATTGAAAGCCAACTGAATAATGCTATACAGCTTACATTTGATACTTGGATACATTGGATTACACTCGATATACCGACTTGGCTTACAACTCACTGGTACAACTGATTACAATGTTCCATACATTATATCATTTATAAACAGAAGGCATCATCTTATACAAGGAGAGCTTCTGCATGTCCAACAAATCTTCGATGCCGCAGGACCGATCAAGCCAATCTTCGTGTGCAGAACATCCCAAGCACGAGCACCTGCCCACAAAATGTGGGTCAGCACATCATCTATGTACTGGCGAGCAGAATCCAACCCACTCGCCTAATCCAACACTAACTAGTCAATTTTAGCAAGCATTTAATAGAATGATCTTTCTACTTGGGGCCTAGCATCAGTTTACAGTTCATGGACAATAATCATAATGAAACATGTACACTTGTTATCTCCTTTCTTATGTAGAGGCAACAATGAAACATACTCAGTGTTATCAAGTTCTGGCAGTGTACATTTAGAGGCATCTTTTAACTATCGTTGAGTTAACATTAGCCAAACATGTTATAGGTATTCTTTTAGCAAGGCAACACTCTAGCATATTACATTTAACATGATGAGCATGTCATAGAGTTCTCTTTTAAAGGCAACAACATAACATCGTCTTGTTTAGCATGATTAAACAGACAATTCAACCATCATACATTGCATATATCACATTTAAGTGATTTCTTATCGATATCCGATTCCGCGTACCTGCATAAGAATACAGGATAATATGATATACTTACTGTGTCTGCACAAAACATTCATTAGCATGCATCCTGACTACATGACCACTGGTGCTGTGCACCATTTAAGGACTTTGCCATATAGGACTTTCATAGGGTATGGGATGTGCCCTTCACCAGGTTGCGAGCCCGAATGAAGGTCCCAATACCGCGTGCCACCAAAGCATGCCGATTTCCTCCTAGGCCGACTCGATCCCACCGTCGCGGATAAAATATTAAGATAAGTAAAGGCAACAGTTCATTATCTCATCTTTCTAACATTACTACCTGTTCACTTGGTGATCTCAATGATCCCAAGCCTTATCATTTCTCATTGCATCAATCATTGTAACATTTCTCATATCATTCCTTTCTAAGAGGAACAAACAATATTTCATTCATCTCGATATGACCTGTAGCATTTCATTCATTTCATCGGGACAGTATTATTTTCTTTCTTGCTTATAAGGAAACAAGCAACAGCAACAGTTACGCATAAGGTACATGATTATAGTATTTCATTCAGTTCTTTATGTTAATGGCACAACCAGTTTATTTCTTATTCATTTCAACGATTTCCAGCATAAGCAACTCTATCGATTTAGCAACTAAAGCATCGCTTCACAATTATTCAACTTTCAAGGTAAGAGACATTAGGAACATATTCATAGCATCACGTTATTCCATTTATTAAGCATGCAGGAATAAGGAGGAAGGATGACAGTTCCACTTGCCTTGCATACGGTCTTCCTGTTCCGATCCCACTTATCTTCCAATGGGCATAGCTCTACCGAGGAGCCACGTTCCAACACTCAATCCGTCTAGCCAGCTAAGAGAGACTGCATCAGTCTCAGCTCCCTTGATCTCCAACACAAGTCACGGTCCAACATTCTGATTTCATCCAACAAGCCAACCAAATACCTCGCGTGGAGCGGGGCATTACAACGAGCACAAGGTTGGAAGTTTTGTCCTATTTTGTACATTGGCAAACAATTCACAATTTTTTGTTCGACTTCACGAATTATTTTGGGGCCCATACACCAAAATTAGCATCTTCATGACTACTTTGGGGGCCATACCTTTTTCTTTCTTTTTTTTTGTATTCCTGTAAGGCCAACATGGTTTTGTATTCATGTTGCTCTTCAAAAAACTAGCCTCACTAATATCCCATGAATAAACTAGCTTATCAAAACTAAATAGAAGTGATTATTAGAAACTCGACTCAACTCGATTCCTTAACAAAGTCAAATGACTATGGCCCATGGAACACATGTCTCGTGCACACCTCGGGTTTGACTCAAACTCAAGCTCGAATGTTGCTCGCTTGCAATTTGACTCGACTCGAAGTGAGAGCCTTTGACGACGAGGACAAGTTCTTCTCGAATGCTTCAGAACTTGGTTTTGGAAGTATCTCTTCTTTGTTGACATTGTGACCAGAAAATCAACTTGAAAGAAGCTTTGAGTGTCCTTTGTTGCACAAACGTAGTAGACCTGTAAGCCCCTGATTTTCAAAAAAATTTTAAACTAGTGTTAATTAATTATTAAATGTCATTATTGGTTTTAAAATAATTTAATATGATTTTAGGAATTTTCTAGAATTTTTAAATGAATTTTAAATGAGTTTTAAATACAAAAATATTATTTTATAATTTTCTGAATTGTTTTAATAGTGTTTTGCAATTATTAGAATTATTAGTATATCAGTTTGTAAATAGGAAATTGTTTTTAATTAGGAAATGCAATTATTATTTTGCATTTTTTTTATGTTAATTTATTTGTGTAAATTCCTAATTTCTAAGGACCCTACTGCAAATCTACCAAACCCCCCCCGACCAACTCTCTCTCTCTCCTCCAGCTCACTCACCCACCCCCGTTGACTCGCTCGGCTGCCCGACCGACTCGCCGCCCTGCCCCCGCCGAATCCGGCTGACCCCACCGACCTCAAACTCCCTATAAAACTCCCTCTTCCCCCTCCGACCTAAACCCTAACCCTAAAACCCCACCACGACCGCCCACGCCACCGTCTTCCCCAAAAACCTCCAGCCCTAACCCTAACTCCGGCGAGCTTCCCCGTCCAGCCTCCACGGTCGACTTCGACAGCCGCGACCACCACCATTCGACGCGCCCGGCCAAGGCGAACGCGTCGCCACCCGAGCGCCGCCGTCCCGAACGTCCCTCCGCCCGCCAGCACCCCCGAATCCCCCATCAACCGCCGGACACGTAAGTGGCAAGTGTCGTGCGTGTCGTACGTGTCTCGTGTTGGGCGTATGATGTTCGCCGTGTCCTGACGAACACAAGTGTAGAACTGGACACGTAAAACTTGTGTCGTGCGTGTCAAAATCGACTCGGACACGTAAATTCCTGTGTCCCTAACTGTCAGGACACAGGACAGATTTTATATTTTTTTTTATTTTTTATTATTAACCTAACCTAAAACAAAATAAAATAAACCCAAACCTATTCCTAACAATCGGGCCAACTGGCCCACTGGCTAGCGCGCAGTAACTAAAACCCTCCCCCCCCCCCCCCCGCTCGGTTAGCCCGAGTTCGAGCCCCCCCCCCCTGCTGCTGTTTCTTTTCTTTTTCTTTTTCTTTTCCTTTTTTCTTTTTTCTTTTTGTTTTTATATATAATTATATATATATATATATATATATATATATATATATATATATATATGTATACATATATTTGTATATATGTATATATGTATTATTATACATACTATATTTAGGTATATATAGTTGTTGTTTTTATATATATATATATATATATGAATATACTTCATTATTTTATGTATGTATATATATATATGTGTATTATGTATACATATATATTTATGTATATATATTTCCTTATGTATATATATTATTATATATATACTATTATATATATATATATATGTATACATTAATTTTGTATATATATATATGTTATATAGATAAGTATTTCCTTATATGTATGTATACATACATATATTTGTATATATATATAATATAGTTGAGCATTTTCCTATATATATAAATATCCCTATATTTATATATATATATATATATATATATATATATATATATATATATATATATATATATATTATTTCCTATATGTATTTTACTTAGCTTAGTGTAAATTATTTATCTAAAATAATGTTCATACTTTTATAGTTACTATGTAAAACTTTACCTTATTAAAATATTAATATTTATTTTGCATTTCTACTACTTAGTATTTTCTGTATATTTAAATTACTGCAACCATTTGGTGTCCAAGCCTAGCATGGGTATTTGGGCCCAAATGTGTTTTCACACATTCAAGACCTGTACAAGTCATATTGGACTTGATTCATGGCCTTGGGTCCTGTATTTGAACTTTGGTTCAAATTATATACATGGACAAAATACGCAGATAATTAATTATTGTGTGCAATGCTGTTTTTGATTTTCTAAAAATACTCAAAGTATTGCTAAAATTATGGAAAAATGGTATTTAGATACTATGTTAAGTTAGCTAATTAAGTATAATTTTTGTAGTATTTAATTTGCTGTTTTGCCCCTAGTTTGGCATATGAAACCAAAACTCACTTTTTGTATACTTAGGAAAACTGATTTTTATAAAATATCTGTACTGGTTAATAAATTCCAGAAAAATTATAATAAACTTCTATAGTTAGCAAGGATCGTTTTGGTACTTTGTTTTATGCAAAATTAGGCTTTTTGTCTATCTCTAAAATTGTTAGAACATAATAATCTTTTGATTTATTTATTAATTAATTATGACTTGTAGCTTTTTGTGTTATTTGGAGTTTTAGTCGTGTTGAACCCCATCCCTCACTAGTGTAAAGACCCTAGAAAGTTAGTTAACATAGTGTGTCACCCCATATTGGTCTCCTATGCCAAGTCATCATTTTGGCTAGGTGCCCAGTCACAAGTCGTGTTTCACCAATTAGTGTCCTAGTGTTTTAGCTTAGTGTAAAACTAAGTTATTGTATTTACTTCTACAGTGACGAGTTACCGGGCATCCATAGCACATTTGTCGTAGCTTGTTTTACTTTGCTATAGGCAAGTACTTTCTACGAACTTTACATATTGTCACATAAATGAACTGCAAACCCCACCATGTTAAATGCTGATCCTTAGGGTAGCAAGTTAGATCTCTACATGTTGTAATTTCAGTTACTACCATGCTTAGAACAGTCTTGATGTATCTCTCACATGATTAGAATATGGGTTATGGGGAAACTGATAGTAGAGTACGTGATCATACCCTCCTTCAGTACCGAGCAAAGTTATATTTTATATGATACTGCGCCGTAGGCCTTACTCTCCAAGCTGTATTTGTACGTATGTACATATATCGTCTTTACACTTGTACGGAAGTACATTTTATTTACATGTGCCTCAGTACATTGTACACCTATTGACCGATCACGTACCTGCTACAGTTTTAAACATTACATATACATCTGTCTCTATGACATATGTGTCCTTGCCATGATAGACTGTGTGATGCCATGCTTTCCAGTTATTCCTCTCATGTTCATTTCCATGTTTCATATGCTAGTTTGCTAGATTTAGTACTTGCTCCCGTCCTGACAGGATAACGTTGTAGGTATACTTACTGAGGAGGAGTTGCTCTGTGATTCGTATTATGGAGTCACTGCCGAGGACCCGGTTTTGCCATACGAGGATGTTCCTGCGGGGAGACTCGTCTAGTTTCCTTAGCTGCTTGGGATACTTAGTGTAGTCATGTATTAGACTATATCATTTTATAACTGGACATGTATCCAGTTTTACATTTCAATTTACTTGTACTTGGACGTTCACTATATACGATGACTTTTGTGTTTGGAGCATTTATGATTCTTCTTCACTTATAGAACTGTTAGCACATTTAGTCTTATCTTGTTATCTCTAGAACAGCTTACTACGCTTTATCTTAAGCGTAGGCTGGACATGGCTCGGCCCGGCCCAACAATTTGGGTAGCGGGTCGTGACATGTTTTTTTGGCGGCCCATGCAAGTCCTGACTAAACTGTTTGGTTACGTTATTGTACCAAACATGCCTGCAATTAGGAACTTAAGGTAATTAGACAACATTAGGAAAGACGCTTAGAACACTTAGAGAAATGCTAGGATTGCAACATAGGAAATATGTCGCATGTTTGCTATTATAATTAGATTTTCTTGCATATGATTGCTTACTTTAAATAAGTCCTTATAAGTCTTTTTATGTGTAATTTAGATGGTGCTTACTCGCTCGTCCAGTATGTTACCCCCGAGAATGGGGCCCTCCATATCCAGTCAGCTGACCAGTTGACTGATACACCTCCACCTACCACATTTCCCCACTCCACAGATCCACAGACCCAGATACCACCTTCCACATCCCAGTTCCGGCAGGACCCGATACTTCCACCACCCCCTATCACTATACCCACCCAGGCTTCCGTCACTCTCGACGGGACCCAGCTGCTCACACTGATCCAGGGTTCCTAACAACCCATCAGGAGCAGACTACCCTACTCCGCCAGAGCATGGAGCGTTCTGAGGGACGTCCCGTGGTCCCACCACCTGTAGAGCCACGGCAGAAAGCGGGGACGATCAAGGACTTCATGGGTCTGAATTCCAAGGAGTTATCAGGGACTGAGGGCATAGTAGTAGCTGATGACTGGCTAGATTCTGTAGAGAGGAAGCTTCTGGGAGTTAGGATGCCGGATGACCTTCAGGTCGAGGCAGCAGGATTTCTGCTGATAGACTTAGCCGGAGTCTGGTTCAGGAATGAGTCGTTGTTCGCGAGAGGTAGAGCCACCTGGGACCAGTTCAAGACCCAGTTCAAGAAGAAATTCTTCTCGACCACTGCTAGAGTAGCCATGGGGCTACGATTCCAGAACATCCAGCAGGGGAACCGTTCTGTTGATGACTATGCAGGAGAGTTTAGTCGCCTGAGCCGTTTCGCTCCTAGTCTGGTTGCTGATCCAGAGGAGATGACCCGTAGGTTTTGCCATGGTCTAGTTCCAGACATTGGCATCCTTATAGTGGCGAACGGTACGACTGACTACTACCAGAGCCTAGAGTTAGCCCGGAGCATTGAGGAGCGTCTTCTGTCTAGCAAGAGGCCGGCTTCTGTACACCATGAGGGACCGTCCAAGCGTCAGGCTTTCCAGCAGAAAGCGCCGACGCCACCCCCACAGACTTATCGTCCCCCTACACCACATCATCAGACCCCGCCAGTTAGAGCCCCGGGACCCCGATATCAGCAGCAGCAGCAGAAGGGAGCTATATGTTCTTTTTGCGGAAGACCAGGGCATAAATTCGTCGTCTGCAGGAAGAGGTTAGGACAGTGTTTAGCTTGTGGGTCTGCCATCCATCAGATTCGGGACTGCCCAGTAGCCAAGGGACCCCAGGGGAAGACTTATAGCCTAGTCCTTGAGCTGAAGCCGGAACAGGTTTCGGGAGGTTAGTTTTGATCGTAGCCTTAGTCATTTTGTTGTGTTGCTTGCTATGCTAGAATATTGTAGGGTCTTCAATCCTTGTGAATTTCGAGGACGAAATTTTTCAAGAAGGGAAGACTTGTAAGCCCCTAATTTTCAAAAAAAATTTAAACTAGTGTTAATTAATTATTAAATATCATTATTGGTTTTAAAATAATTTAATATGATTTTAGGAATTTTCTAGAATTTTTAAATGAATTTTAAATGAGTTTTAAATACAAAAATATCATTTTGTAATTTTCTGAATTGTTTTAATAGTGTTTTGCAATTATTAGAATTATTAGTATATCAGTTTGTAAATAGGAAATTGTTTTTAATTAGGAAATGCAATTATTATTTTGCATTTTCTTTATGTTAATTCATTTGTGTAAATTCCTAATTTCTAAGGACCCTACTGCAAATCTACCAAACCCCCCCGACCAACTCTCTCTCTCCACCAGCTCACTCACCCACCCCCGTTGACTCGCTCGGCTGCCCGACCGACTCGCCGCCCTGCCCCCGCCGAATCCGGCTGACCCCATCGACCTCAAACCCCCTATAAAACTCCCTCTTCCCCCTCCGACCTAAACCCTAACCCTAAAACCCCACCACGACCGCCCACGCCACCGTCTTCCCCAAAAACCTCCAGCCCTAACCCTAACTCCGGCGAGCTTTCCCGTCCAGCCTCCACGGTCGACTTCAACAGCCGCGACCACCACCATTCGACGTGCCCGGCCAAGGCGAACGCGTCGCCACCCGAGCGCCGCCGTCCCGAACGTCCCTCCGCCCGCCAGCACCCTCGAATCCCCCATCAACCGCCGGACACGTAAGTGGCAAGTGTCGTGCGTGTCGTACGTGTCTCGTGTTGGGCGTATGATGTTCGCCGTGTCCTGACGAACACAAGTGTAGAACTGGACACGTAAAACTTGTGTCGTGCGTGTCAAAATCGACTCGGACACGTAAATTCCTGTGTCCCTAACTGTCAGGACACAGGACAGATTTTATATATTTTTTTTATTTTTTATTATTAACCTAACCTAAAACGAAATAAAATAAACCCAAACCTATTCCTAACAATCGGGCCAACTGGCCCACTGGCCAGCGCGCAGTAACTAAAACCCTCCCCCCCACCCGCTCGGTTAGCCCGAGTTCGAGCCCCCCCCCTGCTGCTGTTTCTTTTCTTTTTCTTTTCCTTTTCTTTTTTTTTCTTTTTTCTTTTTGTTTTTATATATAATTATATATATATATGTATACATATATTTGTATATATGTATATATGTATTATTATACATACTATATTTAGGTATATATAGTTGTTGTTTTTATATATATATATATATGAATATACTTCATTATTTTATGTATGTATATATATATATGTGTATTATGTATACATATATATTTATGTATATATATTTCCTTATGTATATATATTATTATATATATACTATTATATATATATATATGTATACATTAATTTTGTATATATATATATATATATATATATATATATATATATATATATATATATATATATGTGTTATATAGATAAGTATTTTCTTATATGTATGTATATATACATATATTTGTATATATATATATATAATATATAGTTGAGCATTTTCCTATATATATAAATATCCCTATATTTATATATATATATATTATTTCCTATATGTATTTTACTTAGCTTAGTGTAAATTATTTATCTAAAATAATGTTCATACTTTTATAGTTACTATGTAAAACTTTACCTTATTAAAATATTAATATTTATTTTGCATTTCTACCACTTAGTATTTTATGTATATTTAAATTACTGCAACCATTTGGTGTCCAAGCCTAGCATGGGTATTTGGGCCCAAATGTATTTTCACACATTCAAGACCTGTACAAGTCATATTGGACTTGATTCATGGCCTTGGGTCCTGTATTTGAACTTTGGTTCAAATTATATACATGGACAAAATACGCAGATAATTAATTATTGTGTGCAATGCTGTTTTTGATTTTCTAAAAATACTCAAAGTATTGCTAAAATTATGGAAAAATGGTATTTAGATACTATGTTAAGTTAGCTAATTTAGTATAATTTTTGTAGTATTTAATTTGTTGTTTTGTCCCTAGTTTGGCATATGAAACCAAAACTCACTTTTTGTATACTTAGGAAAACTGATTTTTATAAAATATCTGTACTGGTTAATAAATTCCAGAAAAATTATAATAAACTTCTATAGTTAGCAAGGATCGTTTTGGTACTTTGTTTTATGCAAAACTAGGCTTTTTGTCTATCTCTAAAATTGTTAGAACATAATGATCTTTTGATTTATTTATTAATTAATTATGACTTGTAGCTTTTTGTGTTATTTGGAGTTTTAGTCGTGTTGAACCCCATCCCTCACTAGTGTAAAGACCCTAGAAAGTTAGTTAACATAGTGTGTCACCCCACATTGGTCTCCTATGCCAAGTCATCATTTTGGCTAGGTGCCCAGTCACAAGTCGTGTTTCACCAATTAGTGTCCTAGTGTTTTAGCTTAGTGTAAAACTAAGTTGTTGTATTTACTTCTACAGTGACGAGTTACCGGGCATCCATAGCACATTTATCGCAGCTTGTTTTACTTTGCTAGAGGCAAGTACTTTCTACGAACTTTACATATTGTCACATAAATGAACTGCAAACCCCACCATGTTAAATGCTGATCCTTGGGGTAGCAAGTTAGATCTCTACATGTTGTACTTTCAGTTACTACCATGCTTAGAACAGTCTTGATGTATCTCTCACATGATTAGAATATGGGTTATAGGAAAACTGATAGTAGAGTACGTGATCATACCCCCCTTCAGTACCGAGCAAAGTTACATTTTATATGATACTGCACCGTAGGCCTTACTCTCCAAGCTGTATTTGTACGTATGTACATATATCGCCTTTACACTTGTACGGAAGTACATTTTATTTACATGTGCCTCAGTATATTGTACACCTATTGACCGATCACGTACCTGCTACAGTTTTAAACATTACATATACATCTGTCTCTATGACATATGTGTCCTTGCCATGATAGACTGTGTGATGCCATGCTTTCCAGTTATTCCTCTCATGTTCATTTCCATGTTTCATATGCTAGTTTGCTAGATTTAGTACTTGCTCCCGTCCTGACAGGATAACGTTGTAGGTATACTTACTGAGGAGGAGTTGCTCTGTGATTCGTATTATGGAGTCACTGTCGAGGACCCGGTTTTGCCATACGAGGATGTTCCTGCGGGGAGACTCGTCTAGTTTCCTTAGCTGCTTGGGATACTTAGTGTAGTCATGTATTAGACTATATCATTTTGTAACTGGACATGTATCCAGTTTTACATTTCAGTTTACTTGTACTTGGACGTTCACTATATACGATGACTTTTGTGTTTGGAGCATTTATGATTCTTCTTCACTTATAGAACTGTTAGCACATTTAGTCTTATCTTGTTATCTCTAGAACAGCTTACTGCGCTTTATCTTAAGCGTAGGCTGGACATGGCTCGGCCCGGCCCAACAATTTGGGTAGCGGGTCGTGACAAGACCCAAGAAATAAAACTTTGAGGAAAAGTTCGAAGACGACAATGAACAAATGTTCGTAGCCTTAGTAATGATGGAATTCTTCAAGGGAGAAGAAGACCTTATGGATTGCATTTGATCTCAAAGTGAAATTCTCTCAGAAGATGAGAAAACCCTCAATCAGCTCTTCACTGGGCTATTTATAGGCTAAAATTCTAAAATGGACAGAATCTTTAATCATGGCAAAATTTGCAGAATTCTGCGGCAATGACTAAATTCTGCGAGAAAAAACCCCGTAAAAATGTAAAATTCTGTGACAAAGCCTTCGCAAAAATGATTTATACACGAAAACAACTAATGCTGTCTCGATAGCGCACCATGTTAATGTCTGTACAATGTCTCATTATTGCAACGTCTAACATGGATGATTGTTTCTTGAATAGCGTGATATTATAAAAACAACTTCTTTTTGAAGCTCGGGATGCTTTGCAGTCGTCTAGCGGCTTTGTCAGTCATCAAAAGGAGTATCATTTCATAGCTCAATGCGCCGACACTTTGGCAGAGACGTTAACGCAATTAATGATGATTGCAAGTGTGACAAAGCCATCAATGTATTTGTAAGCCCTCTGGATTTTAGGGATTATTTTAAATTTTATTAAAGTATTAATTTCAATAGATATCTTAATAAATGATTATTTTATTATTAAATATACCTCTTCGTGACTTTGATTTTTGGAGCGCAAGAAATGTTAGTATCTCGAAACGTCCTTCATGGGTTTTGATCTAGACAAGTTTATCATCATGTTGATATATCATGTCCCACTCAAACTTGTTCCTTTGTGCTCTATTTGTATCGCAGAACTTTCGGATCAATTTAGGCCATTGAATTATTTTATTAATTTCCACTTTTATTTTTGATCATCATGTGTACCTTATCGTGACTTTTAATTTAGGAGCACAAGACTAGTTATTTTCTCCAAACCAATTTGTCATGCATGATCTACTCGAGATGCTCTACACCTATGACCTTCGTGTCCCACTCAGACACACTCTCTTGTGCTTCATTTTTATCGCACAACTTTCCGGACAATTGACACAATCCCGATTTACCCCACTGAGTCACATTTAATTCTAACTTGTATTAGAGACACCATTTTGACCTAAACTGGTCGACCCAAGTTATGGACACGGACCATTTTGAGCCTACTGCACACGTGCCACTTGTGTCCCATCCAGTTGAGTCCCCGTGTACTATTTATTTATCAATGATTATAATCGACTAATTTAATGTTATTTTAATTACCGGGACCCAATTAGATCCAATTACGACCCGACCCGACTCAAGTAGACCCAACACCAAACACCATGACAACATCCATCATCCATACCCAAAACACACATAACATCCTCTACTCCTACAAAACACCAAACACAAAAACCCTCACCATCACTTCTCTCTCCTCCTTGGAAAACACACCCACACCCATACACCCTCTCTCCTCACTCCCACACCAGCCAATATTTCCCCCCCTCTCTTTTTATACGTTCCTCTCTCCTCTCTCTACACATCACTATCACCTATATTTAAAACTCCCATCATCATCACTCTCTCTCCCCAAATTAAGACACACCATCACCACCACCATACTCTCCCTCACTCCAACCCCCCCATACCCGACAAGCACAGCCACTTCCCCCCCTCTCTCTACAGCTACTCCTTCTCCTTCCCTTCATCATCACCACCATTATCATCTCTCTCATTTCTTCCTCCTTCTCCACATAGCAGCCGACCCCATCACCATCATCATCTTTTCATCATCTTCCTCACCATCTCCTCTCCACCATTACAGCCTTCATCCTCCTCCTCCACATCACAGCCACTACCACCACTTCTTCATCATCACCACTCTTCTTTTCCCCTCCTCCAGCTGCCATTGCAGCTGCTACCGCTACTATTGGTGCTGCCGCGTGGCCGCCGTGCGCCCCACGGCCGGCCGCCGCCGCCCCTTGCTCCGGCAACCCAGGGCGACGCCCCCTCCTTGTAGTGACCCGCTCCGCCCTAGCGGAACGCCGATTCCAAACGGCAAGTGCAACGACTCAAACGAGCCGTCGACCCGAAGAGTTGCTTTGACCCGATGAAGTATCGATGCGAATCGATGCAAGACTTACAATGGCCCGTCAAAGATGAATCCAGACTTAGACTATCAAAGGCGCGCTCGGAGTATCGCTCGGCCGATGCGAACATCGCTAAGGTGGGTGGCTCCGATGAACCCGTCTGTGCTTAGCCTAGACACATAACAATGCGGACACTATCACGAGAATCGCTAGGCGATAATACTGTACATGCTAATAAATGACCCAACGCACCTAGCTAAGGGATTAATCCCATCTTGTATGCTTGCATAGAATATGGAAAGGGACATAGAAAATACGATAACTCTCGCACCGCGCTCCACGCTCGTGCTAAGGCACAAGCTTGCATTCAACAATGAAACAATGAATGGTTTACAACAATGAAATGGGAAGACTATCAATATAGTCGTTCCGAGTAGAGTATAGCTACATTGAAAAGCTATGGGACCGATGGGTCGCCAAGGCGACTCCCACACAAGGAGTTGCGTAATGTATGAATGAAAGAGTAAACGAATAAGTGAATAAATGAATCAACGAATGAATGAACAAGTGAAAGAAAGAATGAATAAAAGATAAGAAGGATGGAAATGGTTAGCGACAGGTATGACGGGCACGTGCAACGGGGCTCGCTACCCGCGCTGCACGGACGCCAACCTGGTCGATAACGCATTAAGGCTAAGGGTTAGCCTCCGGCTCAGAGACAACCGTTAAGTTAAAAAGACAAGTTAATATGAAATGGTCGTGGACAAACGGTACGAGCGAGGGGTGGCGTATGTTGTGCCGTAAAGAAAAAGGGATTCCGCGGCATTATCAAAGTGTGAAGGACTTGCCGGTCCGGACGGAATCAAAGGAAATGGCTTACGGACGAGGCCTGAGTGCGGGCTTGGCCACCAGGGGACGTAAGGTCGGGTATTTCAAAAGACTATCAGGATGTACCAAGCCGCACGCCATGATAGATGAGAAATTACCACAGGGGAAGACATGTCCAAGATGGCTTGTGATGCCAGCGACCGATGCATATAGATTAAGTGGGCTTTGCTGGTGGCGATCCACGTGCAAGTCCTTGCATTGAAATCAAAGTAGTCTAAGTTAACTAAATAAAGTGCCTTATGAATATGCTTGAAATGTAACACACCAAATGATAATGAGAAATTCATGCAAGTGAGTTAGATAACGTGCTTACGACGTGCCAAAACCCGAGGCAGGGACACGCCCTTGATCTTGAATGTTTGCTAGTATCACATTATGTTATTTCATATGAATTGTTGTCTAACTTGGTTTACTTTGGACAGGAAAGGCCGGACGGTAAGTATGGGTAAGTCGTGTATGCATTTTCCATGCGACACTTGAAATCAGCAACACGAGATAGGTCATGATATGTGCCATGAAATTGATCCTAAGACAAGATTAGAAAGACAATGAATGATAGTCGGTGCACGAAAGTAAATACAACGTGTTTGGTAATGATAGCATTGTGGGCGAGCTAGCCTCCCCACCAGTGCATAACAATGTACTGATAACCCCACAGTCTGCTTGCAGGAAGCAGGAGACGTCGGCGGGTGCGGAGCTTTCCTCGTACGTGCTAAGGCGCGGAGCTATCTCTTGAGCCTTGGAGCGTTGCAGAATCTAAAGCACCCTATACAGGACATAATGTATCGGAACATTGCCATGTATCATCCCATCTTGTAAGCCACTTGGCACGCCTTTTATGTTTCAGAGAGAGAGCTCGAGCGATTTGTAATATCGGCCTAGCGCCGCTTGTAACCTTCTTGAATATTAATAAAGAGTTCGAATTCGCTTCTACTTGTGTTTATTACTTTCCGCTGCAAATGGGGACACTCTGTGTGACTCTGTGGCCTAGATCAAATCGGCCGTTTCTGGACTTGGCCTTGTACGGGCGCAACCTAGGCCCGTGCGGCATCACGTCTTAGCGAGGACGATCGCTCCTGCGGGAGCGGGGCATGACAGATTGGTATCAGAGCACGGCTTCACGTCCTTGGACTTCGTTTCGATTTTCTCAATTTTGAAAGCTCGGTTGGAAAAACAAAGGAAGTGTATGCTCTCTCTCGTTGTGCCTTGGGATGTTCCATACAATAAGTCTAATATTTTCAAAAGCTCGTACGAGTGCTCGGTTGAACGGGATCGATAGACAACGGCCTTTGTGCCGAACGATGTTAAACTTGACTCGATAGAGAACACATGCAAAGTTAACATGTCGCGTGCATGCCTAACTAGTCCTACGATGACCCTAGCAATTGAGCGTGCAAACTCGGAATGTAGTCCGCACGAGATGGTTATGCGGCACAACTTAGTCCGCGTGTCGTACACCTCGACTTTTGGGTGCAATCGGGTTGCGAGGGATATCAAGTATCGCTCGATCGAGAACGGAGGTACACTTTGAGTGTCTATCGATAAGAACGCTATCGAGTTAACACTTAGGCGTACCCAAAAGATTGGCTTGGATTTTGAGGATTAGTACGAACGACTTAGTATGTCGAGGCGACGTGAGCGATTACACTAGAGATTTGTCAAACGAATCTGAAGGATGTCTTAGCGCATAACGCGAACGTGATTGAGGACTAGATCGTATGGCTTGAATCCGAGTGGTGTATGTGATAGGCTCGAAGAAGAATAAAAATGAGTGTCGATGACTAGTCGAGTGGCTCGAACCCTGAGTGGTGTATGGACGTCATAGAAATTGTTCGAGCGAGACTAAAGGATTTACGGATAGAACGAGTATGTTGGCGAGGCGATGCGATCGCGCAAAGCCTTAGAACGTGTCACGCTTAGTTGGTTGTGACTTCAAAAGTCCCGAACGAGATGTCGTTGGACAACTTGTCAATGGACAACGCGAGTTAGAAAATGGTTCGGAATGATGAATGGAAATGAATGGTCTTGATCGAGGAAACCTAGAGGATCGCGCGTACGATTTCGGATTGATTCAAAGAAAGTGTGACTTGGGTTTAGAACAACGATCTTGAAATGAGCTTAAGGAAGAGTGACGGAACTTGATCTTGAATATTAAATGAAATTGTGGAATATCCAACTCGGACAACGGCATCGTCGCACGACTCGAAATTGGTTGCAAAGGAAGATCGTCAGGTTACGCATATCGTCGATAGTATTGAGGCGTATCAAAGATCGATATACGATAACTCGGGGGCACTCTGACTCGGCGAATGACGGCCGTGCAAATGTCATTGTTCCGTTGGATGCTATACTTGGGATGTTAAAAATGTGTCGGGGAAAAGATAGACTTGGCTCGAGGATTTTCTAGTTGAACGCATGACGGTCGGACTATCGAATAGAGATCTTGGCTTGGAGGAAATGGAATGTTTGGATTTGCTTCGTCGATAACCACAACGTTGACGTTCTTGTCTTATGCGAGCACAACTTCAGCCTCGCACATGCGTCACACCGACTAGGGCTATCACTCCGCGTGAGCGCTGGTATGGTGATTCGTACAGCGGAAGTGATCGGCACTTGCATGGCGTAGCAATTTGTATGCTTCGACTTGTGGTTTGACGCGAAGGTGGACTCGAGAATGAATTTATGTACTTGAAAGATTGAACTTGAGGATTGAGTAGGTCCAATCCGCGTATCGAAAATGGGTTAGTCTAAAACTCAAACAAGAGTTACGCCCTGATGAGAACGATTATTCCGCGGGAGCGTGCATGGTGATTCATGAACCGCCGTGGATAATCGGACTCGCGTGAGATTGGGACGCATTGTATTGACGAGCTGGATGACCTCGTGATCGAATACACGAATTGGTTAGAACTGGTGATTGAACGGAATTGAGTATGTGCAACGTAAGTCTTGATGTAAATTAGGTGATCGCGCTCGATGTTTAGAAATCTGAGTGACGCGAGCTTGGGTAGAAACACCCGTACAAGCAAACAAATGGTTTGACCATAGGATTTGGGGCGAGTGTCGTGCAACGACCTTGCACGATGAGCGACGGACTTGACTTGTAACTATGACCTTGTGAGCTGACCTAGCGGATAGGCGGACGACCCTATGCCGAGTGATTGAACCTGTGCGATGGCATTTACAGTATCGTCTGGATGGACGATAGACTTGTGGCAGCAAGACTTAGAGTAGGACGGGGAACAGGGAGTGTGCGTGAACGACGATGAGATTGGCCCCAAACGAAGGAAATAATAGGAATGGATGACGCACAAGTAAAGTTGGGATAACGAATTGAATCGTTGATAGAAAGAAATACTCGATGATGGTACGATACTTGGTCTTGAATCGGACGAAAATTACTTAGACTTGATCGACTCCGCTAAGAAGAAATCGTATTGATTTCGTTGACAAGAGCGCTTGAGAAGCGAACCGGATCATCTCGAGGACCGAGATAAATGATATATGATACACACATGAGTTCGGTTTTAAATCGAAGTTAACAAAACGATCGGCAAATCAAAACTATCACGAGTAGCTTATCCGACTTCGCTAATCGCTAAGCTTGTTGAAATGTACGTATTTGGGGGACGCCTTGAATACGTGCACGATCCAAACTCAGCGATATGATGAACTCGAATGCAGCTGCAAGTGGGTGTTGCGATGCGCATGAATGAATGAGTGAGTTTGCCTCAGCCTACGACCCTCATGTTTGACGAATTATAACGTGCCTCGTACAACCATTGCAGTCCCGTAACACGTCAAAATAACAGACGAGTCGAAGAAAACACGACAATTGAATGAGTATCATCAACTCTAAAATGAATAAAAAGCCATTCGATAAGGAATTGTCAAGGACACGTACACGACATGGGTTAAAGAATGGTAGGATGACCTGCACTCAGGAAGTCTCGAGGACGAGACTTGTTTTGAGTGGTGTATTATGTAGTGACCCGCTCCGCCCTAGCGGAACGCCGATTCCAAGCGGCAAGTGCAACGACTCAAACGAGCCGTCGACCCGAAGAGTTGCTTCGACCCGATGAAGTATCGATACGAATCGATGCAAGACTTACAATGGCCCGTCAAAGATGAATCCAGACTTAGACTATCAAAGGCGCGCTCGGAGTATCGCTCGGCCGATGCGAACATCGCTAAGGTGGGTGGCTCCGATGAACCCGTCTGTGCTTAGCCTAGACACATAACAATACGGACACTATCACGAGAATCGCTAGGCGATAATACTGTACATGCTAATAAATGACCCAACGTACCTAGCTAAGGGATTAATCCCATCTTGTATGCTTGCATAGAATATGGAAAGGGACATGGAAAATACGATAACTCTTGCACCGCGCTCCACGCTCGTGCTAAGGCACAAGCTTGCGTTCAACAATGAATGGTTTACAACAATGAAATGGGAAGACTATCAATATAGTCGTTCCGAGTAGAGTATAGCTACATTGAAAGGCTATGGGACCGATGGGTCGCCAAGGCGACTCCCACACAAGGAGTTGCGTAATGTATGAATGAAAGAGTAAACGAATAAGTGAATAAATGAATCAACGAATGAATGAACAAGTGAAAGAAAGAATGAATAAAAGATAAGAAGGATGGAAATGGTTAGCGACAGGTATGACGGGCACGTGCAACGGGGCTCGCTACCTGCGCTGCACGGACGCCAACCTGGTCGATAACGCATTAAGGCTAAGGGTTAGCCTCCGGCTCAGAGACAGCCGTTAAGTTAAAAAGACAAGTTAATACGAAATGGTCGTGGACAAACGGTACGAGCGAGGGGTGGCGTATGCTGTACCGTAAAGAAAAAGGGATTCCGCGGCATGATCAAAGTGTGAAGGACTTGCCGGTCCGGACGGAATCAAAGGAAATGGCTTACGGACGAGGCCTGAGTGCGGGCTTGGCCACCAGGGGACGTAAGGCCGGGTATTTCAAAAGACTATCAGGGTGTACCAAGCCGCACGCCATGATAGGTGAGAAATTACCACAAGGGAAGACATGTCCAAGATGGCTTGTGATGCCAGCGACCGATGCATATAGATTAAGTGGGCTTTGCTGGTGGCGATCCACGTGCAAGTCCTTGCATTGAAATCAAAGTAGTCTAAGTTAACTAAATAAAGTGCCTTATGAATATGCTTGAAATGTAACACACCAAATGATAATGAGAAATTCATGCAAGTGAGTTAGATAACGTGCTTACGACGTGCCAGAACCCGAGGCAGGGACACGCCCTTGATCTTGAATGTTTGCTAGTATCACATTATGTTATTTCATATGAATTGTTGTCTAACTTGGTTTACTTTGGACAGAGAAGGCCGGACGGTAAGTATGGGTAAGTCTTGTATGCATTTTCCATGCGACACTTGAAATCAGCAACATGAGATAGGTCATGATATGTGGCATGAAATTGACCCTAAGGCAAGCTTAGAAAGACAATGAATGATAGTCGGTGCACGAAAGTAAATGCAACGTGTTTGGTAATAATAGCATTGTGGGCGAGCTAGCCTCCCCACCAGTGCATAACAATGTACTGATAACCCCACAGTCTGCTTGCAGGAAGCAGGAGACGTCGGTGGGTGCGGAGCTTTTCTTGTACGTGCTAAGGCGCGGAGCTATCTCTTGAGCCTTGGAGCGTTGCAGAAGCTAAAGCACCCTATACAGGACATAATGTATCGGAACATCGCCATGTATCATTCCATCTTGTAAGCCACTTGGCACGCCTTTTATGTTTCAGAGAGAGAGCTCGAGCGATTTGTAATATCGGCCTAGCGCCGCTTGTAACCTTCTTGAATATTAATAAAGAGTTCGAATTCGCTTCTACTTGTGTTTATTACTTTCCGCTGCAAATGGGGACACTCTGTGTGACTCTGTGGCCTAGATCAAATCGGCCGTTTCTGGACTTGGCCTTGCACGGGCGCAACCTAGGCCCGTGCGGCATCACGCCTTAGCGAGGACGATCGCTCCTGCAGGAGCGGGGCATGACACTTCTCGACCAGGCTACACAGCAGCGGCCGCCAGCTGCTGCAATAGCTGTCACGCCTACTTTCCGCGTCGTCGCGCGCGCTTCCCGAGCAGTCGTACGCGCGAGGCCGGCCACCGCCGGCCGCCCCTAGGTCGGCGTCCCTCCGACGACCACCCATGCGCCACTCCGGCACAGCCTCGCCCTCTCCGACACACTGTACAGTCGTTTTCGACATTTACGTCGAAATCCCGTCGTGACGCGCACGGGTTCAAGCCAGAACTCGCGTTTCAGAACGTCGACTTCGTGCGTATTTTCTGGACAATTCGACCGTTGGATCGTTGCACTCTTTCCTCCGTTACAATTTTGGTATATAGCTCTACCTTCCCCTAAAGTTTCAGCCGTTAACTCTTCCATTTGATATGTCGAAATCAGCCACCAAGTTGACCGTTTAAATTGTATAATTTTTGGACAGTTTTGTGGAGTCAACTTCGTCGGCTCGTATCTCTGCCATCGCAGCTCTGTTCGATGCGCCACTAGTTCCTGTACACAGCTGGTATAACCCTCTTTCTGTCCCTTAAGTTTTATTTCATTGTGAGCTTGTTTGATTGGTTGAATTCGACGCCAAAGTTGGCCGTCCGAATTCATAATTTTTAACTTGTTAAATTTTAATTTTGAACCCGGAACTCCGGATTCTAATTCTGACACTGCCAGTAGACTCGTGGCGTCGTTCTGGCACAAATTCATATAAAATTTGCTTGATTTGGATGACGTGGGCCCCGGCACGCATTTCGATGCAAAGTGGATTTCTACTGTCCGGATTAACGGACAATTTTGAGATCGGCTCACCGGAATCCACTTCTGGACATACCGTTGGGTTCGTATCGTCATTCTGAACTCGTTGACATGTACTTTGCTAGATTTAGTAGACTTGGACTCCGGCACGCATTTTCGTGCAAACCGGATTCCCACTGTCTGAGTCAACGGACCACTTTGAGATCGGCTCACCGGAATCCACTTCTGGACATACCGTTGGGTTCGTATCGTCATTTTGGACTCATAAACATATAGTTTGCTAAATTCTGTTGACTTGGATCTTGACACGTTTTTCGGTGCAAGGTTGGTCCAACGGTGGACCGCATCTTGATCCGAATTACCATTTTGTCCCTGTGTCCAGAATTGGACTTATGGATAGTCTATCCTAGCTATTTTACTTATTATGGAAACGTTGGTGATGATTATTTCAGCATCTGACGACGTTCATGGAGACTCCTATGTTGCTACCTTTCTTGGACTTACGATTTGTCTGCAGGACATCATCGGCCTACTGCTTTATCCCAGGCAAGATACCTTGCCATACTTGTACTGTTTACATTACTCATATCTATCCTTGTACTGTTAGTTGATGACACTGGTAGTGTGTATCCAAGGATGACTTGGGTGTTACCGATGATGGCATCGATGTTATGGGTGCGTGCGTGTGTGACTTAGAGTTAGTAGACATACCCGATATAGTGAAGTTATCCCGGATAACTTTATGACTTGACACGAGATATTACACGACACCTTGAGTGAGAGTCATTGTGTTGGCACTAACTTCCGCATTCGACTGATCATCGGTGCGAGCGGTTCGTGTGACGGTACATATAGAGTTAGATGGTGTCTAGGTTAGAGACTCGCATTGAGATATGGATTGTCTGAGTCGTGGATACGACTTGTACATTTCCTGGGACGGGGAAGACAACCAGCAGGCATATGGGACAGACAGTTACATTATTTTTGTTAGCCTCAGGGTGGCCTGTTGATTGGCATGGGCCCTTACTAGTAGGAACATCACCGACAGCGGCCACTAGCTGCGCGCTAGGTTCGGCTGGGAGGACGCTAGTATTGAGCTAATCGGCTCGTGATCCGACGCTCGGCCCGTGTTCTGACGCAAATCCTTCGGCTCGTGATCCGACGTCGGCCCGTGCTTCGACGAAATTATTATTCACCTACCCATACGTTCCAAAGTTGTCTTCAACATGCATCCACATAGAGTGGTTAGTTCGTATACCCATGTCGGACCGTACTATGGGACAATATCTTATCATGGACTGGTATACCATCCTTTAACCAGGAGTGGTCAGAGTTATGGTTGCTGATTGATGACTGGATATTGGACCACGTTGTGACTCAGGTTGATCATTATATTCAGTTTACATTATGGCATGTATCTCTGTATCTTGTTACGTCCCTCTGAAGACCTGGTGATCTCTCCAGGTATTCACTGAGCGGTTAGTACAGAGTAGCTGGCAGGTGCTGCATGATGCACCGAGGTCTCAGGTATATATTTATATTGTGTTCTGGCATATTCCATTTATTCTTTCCAGCTTATATCCTCACCTATATTTGCTTCATACTGCTATGTAGCCTACTATTACCGAGCTTATTCCTTCTCGAGCTTATTCGAACATGTATATTACTGGGTGGCCAACTTTAGTATATTATGTTCATTCTTGGTGTTCATTTCATTACTGTGGATTGAGATGTAGATGATCAGTTACTCTTAGTTATCCCTTTATAGCGGAGTATGTCCAGGGTTAAGTCCATTAAATTACGAGCTTACCCTAGATCGTATTAGCTGGCATGGTCACGCTCAGGTTCCTATATATTTTGGAACTGGGGCGTGACATATTTTAGTGGTGGCCCATGCAGGTCGAGATAAATCATTTCGGTTACGTTACTGTACCGGACGAGCCTGCGTTAGGATGATATATTAGAATCTCAATCCACACTGCTATTGAAAAATTTCTTTGACTTCTATTATCGCCTTTGTAATTCTTATTTGTACTTAATCATACCGTTCTTGAAATAATATTTATGAATTCTCGTCTTTTCCTCCCTCGGAAGGACGGACACTTGTGTTGACGATCACTTCGTCGATATCTTATTATTGATTGTGACTATGGTAGATAGAATATCTTATGGGTAATTATTTGGGGTATATAGAGGTTTGGATAGATGTCTTTACCAGATAGACAGTTAGGGTAATAATGATATTTCTATCAAGGTTTAAATTTTATAGGAAAATCCTTTGGTTGAATGATTGATGAGTTGCAAATTAGGGATTCGACAATATCATGTAAATTATCACATTGAGGTAGGAAGTTTACCTGGGAAGATACATTAACACATGCTTGACAGGACTAGGTGATTAGATAAGGTGGATAGACCGTAAAGATGCCTCTCTAAGATAGGATGTGGATATAAAATGGTGCATGGTTTAACCATGACAAGAGGCATGATGACCATTAGGCCAACTATATCACCCTTTGCTTGGGTTAGATAGAGTTATGGAGAGGGTTATGATAAACCCGTACAGGTTTACTACGGAGAAAAAAAATTTTCCTTGGATCACAAGGATTGGACTTGAAGGAAGACAACTTGAAAGTTTCGTGGGATGATAGCAATTAAAGTTCGAGGAACCATCAAGATGAGCAAATTGATGAAACATGGTGATCATGACCGGATATAAGATTTGAGAGTTGTAATTAAAAAAAATTGAGAAATTTTAACATAGAGGATAAAAAAAAATCAGGGATAATGATATAATGGGAAAGAAGATTACTTGGATATTGAGGAGCTATCCTAGGAAGATTATGTATCAGAGAAAAAAAATATATGATCATGGAAGATGTGTACGATTAAGTTGAACTAGTCAACGATTTCTATATTGGCTGAGTCAACCTGGAATGAACTATTAGAGATAGAGACTAGAAGAATAGTCAATACAGTTAGGCTATGATATATGTATTGGAGATATGTACTTGTTAGACCAAGTCTTGGATTTTTTTTCTTTTCTTTTCTTTCTTAGCAGATAATTAGGCGTGCTTGTGTAACGCATAATTGTTTATGGATAGATAGGGTAGAACATTGGTTAGTAGACATACCCGATATAGTGACTTAGAGTTAGTAGACATACCCGATATAGTGAAGTTATCCCGGATAACTTTATGACTTGACACGAGATATTACACGACACCTTGAGTGAGAGTCATTGTGTTGGCACGAACTTCCGCATTCGACTGATCATCGGTGCGAGCGGTTCGTGTGACGGTACATATAGAGTTAGATGGTGTCTAGGTTAGAGACTCGCATTGAGATATGGATTGTCTGAGTCGTGGATACGACTTGTACATTTCCTGGGACGGGGAAGACAACCAGCAGGCATATGGGACAGACAGTTACATTATTTTTGTTAGCCTCAGGGTGGCCTGTTGATTGGCATGGGCCCTTACTAGTAGGAACATCTCCGGCATCGGCCGCTAGCTGCGCGCTAGGTTCGGCTGGGAGGACGCTAGTATTGAGCTAATCGGCTCGTGATCCGACGCTCGGCCCGTGTTCCGACGCAAATCCTTCGGCTCGTGATCCGACGTCGGCCCGTGCTTCGACAAAATTATTATTCACCTACCCATACGTTCCAAAGTTGTCTTCAACATGCATCCACATAGACTAGTTAGTTCGTATACCCATGTCGGACCGTACTATGGGACAATATCTTATCATGGACTGGTATACCATCCTTTAACCAGGAGTGGTCAGAGTTATGGTTGCTGATTGATGACTGGATATTGGACCACGTTGTGACTCAGGTTGATCATTATATTCAGTTTACATTATGGCATGTATCTCTGTATCTTGTTAGTCCCTCTGAGGACCTGGTGATATCTCCAGGTATTCGCTGAGCGGTTAGTACAGAGTAGCTGGCAGGTGCTGCATGATGCACCGAGGTCTCAGGTATATATTTATATTGTGTTCTGGCATATTCCATTTATTCTTTCCAGCTTATATCCTCACCTATATTTGCTTCATACTGCTATGTAGCCTACTATTACCGAGCTTATTCCTTCTCGAGCTTGTTCGAACATGTATATTACTGGGTGGCCAACTTTAGTATATTATGTTCATTCTTGGTGTTCATTTCATTACTGTGGATTGAGATGTTGATGATCAGTTACTCTTGGTTACCCCTTTACAGCGGAGTACGTCCAGGGTTAAGTCCATTAAATTGGAAGCTTACCCTAGATCGTATTAGCTGGCATGGTCACGCTCAGGTTCCTATATATTTTGGAACTGGGGCGTGACAGTATTAAATGCTGATTGGTCAGCATGTCAGAGCCGTCTGCGTATTAAATGGGCATACTTTTTGACGTGGCTATGAGAACTCAATTAGCTAAGCTCGTATTTATGTGAGGATCAAATTATGCGAGGCTTGCATTTTTTAGTCGCTTCATTCTACGAGGCATTATCACATGAAGCTCGAATTTATGCATGACTCTCATTTCTGCGAGGCTCAATTTTTAAGCAGAATTTTGCGAGATTGTGTTTGAGCAGAATTATGTGAGATTATGCATTTCTGTTGAGCAGAGTTCTGCGAGACTTGATTTATGCAAGACTTCCATTTCTGGGAGGCTCATGCTTAAGCCAAATTCTGGGATATTGATGTGTTTGAGTAGAATTCTGTAAGATTGTGCATTTCTATTTAGTAGAATTCTCTGCGGATGATTCTGTGAGACTTGTTTTATGCGTGAGGTCAGACTTCTGCGAGCCTTGTCTACTTACAGATGGTGCTGCAATCTGAAAATCTTTTTAACTTTTAGGGAATTTGCTTCCGAACTCGATCTCTCATCAACTGATATCACGCTCCAGAACCATAATACTAGCAAGTAGGGACGGACCAGGCCAACTACGTATACCAAAGTACTCCAATACTCTGAAACAACGTATAAGCTGTATAGATTGGGGGGTCACTGCTACAAATCAACAGTCAATCTTAGGTCACATAATCCTAGATATCTCAGTCTCAGACAAGAAGTAAAGTACAAGAATATGATCATCATGCATATAAGACAGTAAAGCGTTCCAAACTATAATATATAGATGATCATGAAGCTAGTAATACAAAATGAAGAACTAGCAAGACTGAGTAATACATGATCAGCTCTAGCTGCAGTCTAGAAATATACCATCATGTCTAAGCCCGTATACTAAAATTCAAGTCCAAAATACGAGCTAAACACGTGCTCGGTGGCTAAAAGCCTCAAAAGAATATGTATATGAAAGAGTGGGTAAGAGAAAGAACACTCACTCAAGCTCCCTGGTGCTCCGGGTGGTCACCATCGAGTGGAAGATCCGAAAGATCCTCGGACTCCTCAACTAAATATGGTCAATGCAAAACCAGTGGGGTCAGAACCCCAATAGCAAGTAACACAAAGAAAGCCAAACTATAAACTAAAACCAGCATGCAATTCATAATATCTCTAAGATAAAACAGTAAACGAGACTAGAATAATAATATGGTACCACAGTGTATACAAAAGGAAACTGAAAACATGTAAGAAAATGGAAAGTGGATATGTAGAATAAACGGGAAGCTAAGTACTGCAAATAAGATAAACTGGAGCAAGATTAGACTTGACAGGAATGAACTCCATCCATCAATCACGGCTAAGCAATGAGTACGGCTTGATACTTTAGCTAACTAGGGTTGTCACAATCTTAATTACTAACATATGCAAGTTTGAAAATTTTGATCCAGTTACCTGTCCTGCAGACTATCCGATTGATCCAAGCCAAAAAGAAAACAAGTATAGTAGACACACTGTAGTAAGATACATGTGTCCTAAAGAGGTGCTCCACTCGATGGTGTGCTGGAAGAGTGCTCATCATGACAGATAGCTCCAATTCCCATGTATATATATAAGACCGGGAACAAGGGGTACAGGTAACCAAAAAAGTCTCACCTCCCAATGATCTAGATAATCAAGCTAGTTGTATAGTTCCTAATATTTTTATTTAGGATTTCGGGTGTGGCATTCTGCAGAATCCATCCTAGACATGAGACATGCGAGACTAAACAAGACAAGCAAGAATGTGCACTATAACACGCCACAACAAGACATGACAACGTCAAGATAAGAGTGCGCTACGACAAGCCACTATCAAGGAGCTAGACATGTACTGTAATCAAGAGTGCGCCATATCAGGCCACTATCAAGCAAGCTAGGAAATGACATGTACAAGAGTGCACCACGACGGGTCACTATATACTAAGCAAAGAAGACATGTAACATGAGTGCTAGTGTCAAGTGCATATAGGGTGTACAATCATTCTCTAACTATACAAGATCATCTAATCATGTTAAAAATTTATTAAAGCTAAGGAAAAAAGATAAAGTTATTAAGTCGGGTCGTCGCAAATTGGCCAAGTATAGAAAACCTACAAGGAAGATCAATGACATTTTATGGGTGATTTGTATATGAACTCTAATTAAAGTGAGACATAAAGATTCTTGAAGCCAAGACAAAGATCTACAACTTTCATGTTCTGAGTTTTTCAAGATTTTGGCCATAAAATAGTTAAAACGGGCAAAAACAACCATCTATGCAAGGCACACTGCGCGCGCAGGAAATACTGTCCACGATGCGCAGGAGAACTGCCCACGGTGCGCAAAAAAACTGCCCACTGTACGCACAGGCAAAACTGCCCACGGCGCATGCTGCGCGCAAGCACGACGCACAGACTGCGCACTGCGCGTAAAATGCACTACGCGTACAAGCAAAACTGTCTACGGCGTACGCTGCGCACAAGCACGGCGCACAGACTGCGCACTGTTCATCGTTCCCGCAGCATCGAAGGTGTGGAGAACCCATGAACACGAAAAATAGCATAACTTTTTCATACGAAGTCAAAATCAAGCGGTTCGAAAGCCAAAATTGGATAGAACGAAATTTTTCACAATATGGAACCATTAGATTTCAAAAATAACAAACTTATAGGGATCAAAACCATGAAAATAAGAAAAGTCTTAAAACTTAGATCTACAAATATGTAACCATCAAAATCAAAAACTTCAAGCGCTAAAGATGACTCAAAATCATGCAAGAAAAATATTAGAACAAACAAAATGACAGCAAACATTGTTCAAGATTTGGCAAGATGTACTTGCGTAATAAAGCTCTAAGCCTATTCTTCTACTCCACCACCAAGAGGGGTACGAAACCACACTCTAGGCCTCATGGCCAAGCTTTCCTATGCTCTTGAGGATGAGGAATGAAAGTAAAGAGGGAAACGAAGAAAGAGTGAAAAGAGAAAGGAGAGAGAAAGTAGTGTAGTGCTCCGCTCCTCGCGGTCCACTATGTAATACCCATGGCTTGCTGACTCAGTCTTGAACTGAGTATTTGGGGAAACCATTGCCGTATCGATTGATCACGGATAAAATGCAATGAACCTTTCCAGCTGATGGATCGGCTTCTATTGAAATGAGTCCAATAATTTTCGTTGGATGTTTTCTTTCGCTGCTTGGTTTTGATGAATGCGTTTTCATGTTGGTTTTCGATGATTGGTTTCATTGTTCGCTTTCATCGTATATCACATTCATTCCGAATCTTGAGAGAAAGAGACTGAAGTATGCTATCGAATGTTGGTGCCAATGCAGGAGGACGCATAGACATACACAGAGCGTGAACAGCGCGTGAAGTCCCTCCTTCTCTCAACTAAGATTCATCTTGGTGAGTTGCTTTAACCGGGCTTGCATTTATTTGTACGCCTAAGAAATCTTTAGTCCACTTTTTGGTTGCGTCCCAGTGATCAATGATACCACAGTAACAAAAGATAAGAGAAGATAAATGAATAAATCACATGTAAATTGGAACTGTCGCTTGCTTGCTTCTATATGAACTGTATGCTCTTATGAATTGCCTAAAAGAAATAGCTCGGTATGGAAATTACGGCTTGACCGTGCAAGAAGAAGAAGAAGGTGGAAATGTTTACATGTTGCTAGACTCGTGCATAGTAGTATTATTTGATAGCTGCATTCGCATTGGTCTAGACAACTTGTGCACAAGGCAGTAATCTCTCGATCGATTCTGGGGGCACCTGGAATCGATCGGCCTAGGAGAGAACATGACACCTGGGGCTAGAAGTCCCCGCAGTAAGAGGGGGTGTCAGTCTATTAGTAGTTGGGCTAGAACGTTCCAATTGCCAGTAATAGGAATACCCATGGACCACATTAGCTAGGTTCATGCATATAGACATAGATTTTGCAAGCCTAACATGCATGAACGAAAAATAAGAATGCATCTTATATACATATGCAAATTGTGCTAACCTATTTTGTGCAGGAATGACTGTCGGCGATGGGTAAGTTGGTTATGAAATATTCTTCTGTCATGTTTCTTATGAATTGTTAAAAAGAACCTAGATAAATAGAAAGATCACTAGTAAATATGTAGCTTCATATATTGAATTAGTGCAGATATTTGTGAGTTTCGGCGAAGAGCCGCTCGTCAGTACATGATGTGTGCTGACCCACGTTGTGGACATCCTTTTCAGAAAGCAAAGGAGACAGGGGGATTTCAAGTGAGGCACTGAAGCTCGTAGACCAGTAGAGCTCGTGGATTGCCTCAAGCTTCTTTTTTATTTCCAGTCAAGTTGCAAGTTTCTTTTCCTTTGAAGGTGTCTTTACAATTTCAGCATGTAATAAAGGGATATGATGTATGGACATTGCGACTATTTTCAAAAGAGAATTTTAAAAAGAATCATGTAGCCAAGATAAGGCAATCTGAGTTTGCAAAGCTTTGTACTTGTATTCCTATCAAGTTTATCAATAAAAGAAGTATTTCCATTTCAAAGCTTCCGTGTTCATTGTTGGTTTATATATGCTGTGTGCGTGTGTTTTGCTTTGTCTAGTTGTTTTGTGCAGGTACTGGCCTTGTGCAAGCGCAACTTAGGCTTGCACGGTATCACGCCTTAGCGAGGATAAACGATCCCGCAGGGATCAAAGCGAGGACAAACGACCCTAGCGTGATCGGGGCGTGACAAAGTGGTATCAGAGCACGGTTTTACGTCCTTAGCCTCTTGCAAATGTCATTTTCAAAAAGTATATAAAGTATTTTGATGGCTTTCAGAAAGGTCTCGATTTTAAGTTATGAAAAACCAATGCCCCATACAATAAGTCCATAATATTTTATGAGACTGAAAGAAGTTATACTCTTTTGTAGAGAAATGGCTCCTCCTCGACCGTTAGGCTCGACCGATCCGATAGAGCGGATCATGACCATGATGGAACTACAGAGGCAAGAAAATGAGGAGCGTGGCCAGATGCAACAGGCCCAACTGGAGGCCCAGCAAAAACAACTGGATGTCTTGACTCAGCTCGTAACTTCGCTAGCGGAAAATCGAGATACCATCGCAGCAACCAAAACGACGGGTACACCCGAGATTGAGCTCGTGGATGGTGACGAACCCCAGCCGGCACATAGACACTCTTCCTTTAAGCCAAAGGACTTCTTGGATGTGAAACCTCTGGAATTTGAGGGCAGGACATCACTAGATAAGGTGGTGGACTGGATCGATAAAATGAAGAGTCTGTTCACATTCTTAGGAGTTTCGAGTAGCAAGAAGGTAATGTGTGCCGCACTGCTACTACGGCTGTGGGTAAAAGATTGGTGGAAAGCGAAGATGCCGACGCTGCTCGCAACGACTAGGAATGAAAAAAATTTATGGGCCTCGTTCAAGAAGGCATTTCTGGATCAGTATCTGCCTCCAGCCATGAGTAAGAAGATGGAGAATGCCTTCGTATCTTTGAAACAAGAAAATATGTCCGTCGGGGACTATGAATCTGAATTTGCCAAGCTGGCAAATTTTGCGGCTGTAATGTTACCCACAGAGCAGACTCGCATAGATCGGTTCGTTGAAGGTCTAAATGACGATATTCAGTTGAGTGTGCTGAACCGAGAATGTGACTCGTATTTTCAGGCCTTTGAGGCGGCGCTGCAGGTGGAACAATTTTGCCTAAGGAAGGCGTCAGCTAAAATTCCGTACGGGCGCAATCAGCCTGCTAAGAGATATCACGATGGGGAGAAAAAGACTGACGGAGAAAAGAAGACTGGCGGGAAACAAAATAATAAGCCCGTGTGCACTTTCTGCAGTAGGCATGGACACACAAAGGAAGTTTGCCGTTCTGCTAACGGAGAGTGCCTCAACTGTGGTCAAAAGGGCCACCGCGCTATGAACTGCCAGAATAAGAGTGTTCGGCCGCCGAACCACAACGATACGGAAGAGCGTGGGCCGCTGAGGGACCCACCGCCAATCAGAGACAATCCACATAATCAGCAGTTGCGGAATGCTGCTGCTAACGCTCGTGTCTTCAATCTCTCCACTTACTTGATACAGATGGCAATTCTAGTGGAGGTGAGTTTATATCTTAAGTTTTGAGGACAAAACTTTTTTTTCAGTGGGTTATTATGTAGTGCCCCGCTCCTCGCGGTAGGGGTGAGCATTCGGTTTATTCGCTTTAAACCGAACCGAATAACCCAAAACCGAATTGGACCGAAACCGAATAAGCAAAACCGAAACCGAACCGAATTGGCCCAAAACCGAATCAAAGCGAACCGAATTAAATCGGTTCGGTTTTCGGTTTATTCGGTTTATTCATATTTTTTTTTTATTTTTTGAGCTTTTTTTTGTTAATATATATAGTAACTAAATATACATAGACATATTTAGTATATACCTATATATATTTAGTATGTACCTATATATATTAATACTTATATATATAGTACACACACACACACACACACACACACACACACACACACACACACACACACACACACATATATATATATAAATAAATTAATTAAATTTTCTTATTCGGTTTTCGGTTTTGGACCGAAACCGAAACCGAAACCGAATAAGAAAATTTAGTATTTTCAAAACCGAAACCGAACCGAATTTTTTTAAAACCGAACCGAACCTCTTATTCGGTTCGGTTTTCGGTCCAAAATCGAATAACGCTCACCCCTACCTCGCGGTCCACTATGTAATACCTACGGTTTGCTGACTCAGTCTTGAACTGAGTATTTGGAAAAACTATTGTCGGTATCGATTGATCACGGATGAAATGCAATGAACCTTTCCAACTGATGGATCGGCTTCTATTGAAATGAGTCCAATAGTTTTCGTTGGATGTTTGCTTTTGCTGCTTAGGTTTGATGAATGCATTTTCGTGTTGGTTTTCGATGATTGGTTTTATTGTTCGCTTTCATCGCATATCGCATTCATTCCGAAACTTGAGAGAAAGAGAACGAAGTATGCTAATCGAATGTTGGTGCCAATGCAGGAGGACGCATAGACATACACAGAGCGTGAACAGCACGTGAAGTCCCTCCTTCTCTCAACTAAGATTCATCTTGGTGAGTTGTTTTAACCAGGCTTGCATTTATTTGTACGCCCTAAGAAAATGATCTCTAGTCCACTCTTTGGTTGCGTCCCAGTGATCAATGATACCACAATAATAAAAGATAAGAGAAGATAAATGAATGAATCACATGTAAATTGGAACTGTCGCTTGCTTGCTTCTATATGAACTGTATGCTCTTATGAATTGCCTAAAAGAGATAGCTCGGTATGGAAATCACGGCTTGACCGTGCAAGAAGAAGAAGAAGGCGAAAATGTTTACATGTTGCTAGACTCGTGCATAGTAGTATTATTTGATAGCTGCATTCGCATTGGTCTAGACTTGTGCACAAGGCGGTAATCTCTCGATCGATTCTGGGAGACACCTGGAATCGATCGGCCTAGGAGAGAACAGAACACCTGGGGCTAGAAGTTCTCGCAGTAAGAGGGGGTGTCAGTCTATTAGTAGTTGGGCTAGAACGTTCTAATTGCTAGTAATGGAAATACCCATGGACCACAGTAGCTAGGTTCATGCATATAGACAGAGATTTTGCAAGCCTAACATGCAGGGATGAAAAATAAAAATGCTTCTTATATACATATGCAATTTGTGCTAACCTGTTTTGTGCAGGGATGACTGTTGGCGATGGGTAAGTTGGTTATGAAATATTCTTCTGTCATGTTTCTTATGAATTGTTAAAAAGAACCTAGATAAGTAGAAAGATCACTAGTAAATATGTAGCTTCATATATTGAATTAGTGCAGATATTTGTGAGTTTCGGCGAAGAGCCGCTCGTCAGTACATGATGTCTGCTGACCCATGTTGTGGACATCCTTTTCAGAAAGCAAAGGAGACAGGGGGATTTCAAGTGAGGCACTAAAGCTCGTCTAGACCAGTAGAGCTCGTGGATTGCCTCAAGCTTCTTTTTCATTTTCAGTCAAGTTGCAAGTTTCTTTTCCTTTGAAGGTGTCTTTACAATTTCAGCATGTAATAAAGGGATATGATGTATGGGCATTGCGACTATTTTCAAAAGAGAATTTTAAAGAGAATCATGTAGCCAAGATAAGGCAATCTGAGTTTGTAAAGCTTTGTACTTGTATTCCTATCAAGTTTATCAATAAAAGAAGTATTTCCATTTCAAAGCTTCCGTGTTCATTGTTGGTTTATATATGCTGTGTGCGTGTGTTTTGCTTTGTCTAGTTGTTTTGTGCAGGTACTGGCCTTGTGCAAGCGCAACTTAGGCTTGCACGGCATCACGCCTTAGCCAGGACGAACGATCCCGCAGGGATCAAAGCGAGGACGAACGACCCTAGCGGGATCGGGGCGTGACAAGTAGAAGGGTATATATAGAAGGAAAATTATTCATGACCGTTGGATGGTGATCCATGTGAAGACCTAAGTCAATTATGGTCATCCAAACAAAACCAAATATCCCATGGATAAAAGGGTGCATCTACACTATTCACCCAAATATTTAAACACTATTCATCAAAATATCTGAAATCGAAAATATCTAAAATGTGGAATATATGTCCGGACGGTATGCCGATCAAGGAGAAAACGTACAGTTTTGAAATTTTTTTAAAGCGTTCTGAAAACCAAGAAGATACGAAATACACTACCAAATACGTATCCGTATACAAATACCGATACTGTGAGACGAGTCTCACAGCTGACCGGTCAACAGAACGCTCGTCGGTCGGACTCTTCACGTTTTCGTTGTAGGGTGATATATCATGAGAGATTTGAAGATCGTGCGACTGAAATTTGATCATTTTTTTAAACGCCAACAATAAGTGAAAGATTCTTTACTTCCCTCTAGCGATAAAATATGATGTCTATTTAATAATTATTTTACAATTTTGCTTTAAATTCTCTATAATGCCCCCCATTCAAGGCCCACACAAGCACATTCTCTCAGGTTCTAAGTCTACTATTGCAATCTAAAATTTTTGCTCCCCGTCAATCATTAGTACTTGTTACTCTTCTTCCTGCACTCTTGGCACCATGAACAAGTTTGGCTCAGGAAGGTTGAGTTTAGGATTTGCATATTATATTTTTTTTGTTGCTTCTGTGTTTCTTTTAGAAAGCGTTTCAAAGTTGCTTGATAACAACAATTTATCAAAACAATTTTTTTGTTTTGATAAGATGGTAATTTTGACCAAGCCTAAGATTAGAGTTAGGGCATCGCATTACGCAGCAGTTTAAGAGCTTATGCAGGGGTTTAGGAGAGATCAAGATGTACACGCCTTACCCTCTTATGAAGATCACCAAGAACACTATCGCAAGAGTGAGAAGGATGTTGTTTCATCACATCTCCAGTACATTTTACACTAATTTCATGGTAATAAAAATGTCGAAATGCAAAAGGACAAATCACAAATATCAGCCAATCAAATAACTTAATGCTTTTAACACATTGTTTACATAATTTCTTACAGCCGGTACTGTAACGACAAAAAAAAGAGTCGCGCCAAGGAGATTTTTTCTCATTAATCAGCAGTATGTGATAATAAATGGTGCGTACATGGTTGATGCAAGTGTTTGTTGAAAAGAAAAGAACAGACCTCATCTTATGCAAATTTTCAATCCGTCGATGCCTGAAGAAATTCATTTTGTTTCCTCAAACACACCTATACATAAATGTGTTGCTGGCTGACGGATTGATGAGAAACTACATTATGCAGCACCCTTCCAAAAATTATTGAATTGTAAGCTTGAAACAATGAATATATAATGTTGAGACAGTCCCACGACAACTCAACTCATGATACCTGGTAATTTCTTAACCGAAGGAAGCCAGGCCAAAACCTATCGTCTCATTGTTACTTTCAAAGGCTAGGTCAAAAATTTGGTTGTAACCATCTACAAAGTGGACCTCAAGGCCTTCCTTCACATTTGCAGCAAGCTCATCAAAATCTCTCCGGTTGGCTGAAGGAAATATAATAGTCTTCACCGCACTTCTTCTTGCAGCAATCGTCTTTTCCTTCACCTGTTCCATTTGGAAATAAACCATTCCTTTAAATATCACTAGAACTTATGTAATAACGGGAAGTTCCTTCCTAAAGAAAGTATGATAAAGTTTTAGAACCAGTTCTGGAGATTTAGGTAGTACATACCCCACCAATTGGTAAGATTTTCCCCGTCAATGTTACTTCACCAGTCATAGCGATGTCCTTCTTGACGTGCTGCTTCATGGCAAGGGACAACATAGATGTGACCATCGTGCACCCTGCACTCGGCCCATCCTTTGGGGTTGCACCAGCAGGCACATGCAAGTGGAGCTTTGTGTTAGCAAAAAATGGATTCTCTGGATCTTTCTCGAGCAATACTGCTCTGGCCACTGTATGAGCTATTTGGGCGCTCTCCTTCATAACATCTCCAAGCTGACCAGTCAGTACAAGTTGGCCTTTCCCTTCACCTTGCTCCACTTGAGTGGTCTCAATATACAACGTGGAACCACCCATTGAAGTCCAAGCAAGACCCATGACAACTCCAATTGAAGTTTGATCATATATCCTATCTGCATGGAACACCGGTTTTCCAACGAAGTCGGTAAGGTTTGACACATCAACCACAATATTCTCGACTACCTTGCCAGCTACGTCTTCCTTGACACTGGTTGATCCTATGTTGCCCTGTAAATGAGAACAAAACAGAACAATCATATAGAAAGTATTGGCAGAAAACTTCTTATTCTGATTGATATTGAATAAGGCATGTGAAGTCCAAACATATTGAGACACGAGGAAACCACAGTTTAGGTTTAGCAATAAATTTTTATCAGATTTTTATCTCTAGCAGTTGAAAACAGTGCTCTATGACTAAAAATCGTGTGGATACTAGATGGAAATTCCTAATTGAAATTATATTATAGAATATCTTAAAAGGAAGTTTGTGTTAATTCAGAACTCTATCATCATCATCATCCAAGCCTTCCCCCATCAGAATGGGTTCAACTATGGATCGGAAAGCTCCATACAAGATTTGACAAAGTTTTATGAGCGGTTGTCAACCTAACGTCAACACTCTATGTTGGTGCCAAATTCCTAGCCACGGTAGCTATGAGCATGAGGGGCATGCTAAAAATCCTAGGCGGCTAGTTGGCGGGTAGAATGGTCTACATTTTGAGTTGCAATTTAAGCTCATGCACCAAGGAGCACCCTCCAAGTTCTCCTAGACTATAAAGAGTACACGAAGGGGAAAGATTATACAATTCACTATAGCATTCATCTCTATGACACTATGCCAAAGAGTGAAGATATGACAATCCCAGGTTATATTAGAAATATGATACAATTCACTAATTCAAAACTCTCACAATGTTATAATAGAACTCCCTTCTGTTTCAGTGTTTTGGCTATAATCAACAGAAGAAGCATCATGGACCTAGAGGTGCCAATACTAAGGTCATCCTCAATGAACGAAATGGTTTATTAGAACTCCAATATCATTAATTGGTTCTTCAAACATAATAGTTAAATAGGAAATTGTTATATGAGGTGAGTGAGTGCTTGTGTTGGACAACAAATTAAGAATCAGATATCAACTCAGTATGTTCATTCCTACGATGAATAAGCATATAACTGTCTATATAGTAGTACCTCTCTGTCAGTGACTTGTTCTATTGTAGCACTATCACTTGAAGGATTTGGCAGCATATCATTGTTAGCTGACTGCTCAGATTCAGTGGTCACCAGATCATTGGCATGTTCATGTGAGGCAGGTTCAGTTGCTTCCAAAACTTCTGCAGAGTCGGTTTCAGTAGCATCTTTACATGAGCTACCATCCACAAATGTTTTTATCTGGCAATCAGCTGTAGAAGACTCTGTGTCAGATGAACCAATGGAAGATTCCGTGTCAGATGAATCAGTTGACTCTACGACTCCTTGCTGAACAGAGACATCAGGAGATGGTTCATTTGACACTCCTTGACGAACAAGACGCAGAGCTATCTGTCAGATTGGAAGTATGTCATCCCGTTTGTGATTTAAGCGACAGACTGTTAAAAGGATGTGTAAAATCACAAGAAAAATCTATCCTATAATATGTAAAAACAAGGAACAGGAACAAGACGTAAAGTGCCAAGACAAATAGTGTCTGTCTCGTCCTGAGGAAAGGGAAAGGAAAGAAAAATGAAACGAAGAATTGTTTTCATCATATTCTGTTTGCTGTAAGGTAAAAAGAAAAGGAAAAAGAATCAAGGTCACTGACAACTAACTCCAATAAAAAAATATCCAAGGTCAAGTGCAGTCAGAATTATAAAAATTATTTTGTTGAGGAAAAGGGTCAACATAATAAACAGTACTCTACTGCAAAGTCAAAAAGGGTCAACATAATAAACAGTACTCTACTGCAAAGTCAGTATTCCCCAACTATTGCAAAACAATTGTCAATACACAAATCTCCAAGAAGAAAGTCTACTAAAAACTGCAAACCTTGCGGTATATTTTCTCAATTTGCTTCTGAAGATTCCGCACACCAGATTCCCGGCAATAATTCTCTATCAGTTCAAGCAATGCAGCATCTGTCACTTCCACCTGAAGAGTATCAACTGCAAAATTAGATCTCTTGAACCATATAGTATTAATTGAAACCAAGACAGACACCTATTCAGGAGCTTCTTCTACTATGTGGAGCAATGATAATTGGCCTCCGACTTTCCAAATCAACATTTCTTTAGAGTCTCATACAGAAGAGAAAAAAAAAGTAATAAAATACAGCTTTTAAATAGTGCGAGTAGCATTTGTTATGTCCATAAGGAATCATAACTAATAGTTGGCAGTGACTCAGATTGGGCTTCCCAGAAAAGATCATATGGCTATCTATAGACTATCTCATGTAACCCAACTATAAATGGCATCAGATACTTTTCTGATTCTTGATTTAACATGCAAGTTATACAGTACCGAGTAACATAAATAGGAATATAACCAAAACACATTTTGTATAGGATATACAACCGGACAATTAAATTATACTTTTCGGGTATAGGGAGCCTTCCATACCCAATTATTTTAAGAGACGGCAATCATATTGCATCAAATCAATTGACTTACTTATTCGTTGAAGAAACTGTAAGTCGATATCTCCACTACATTCAAGCAAGGATCAAAGCTACGACTTTTATTTCAAAGTATATTAGTCTTAACTGAATATCCTCTTTACGAGTTTTATATGTACAAGTCATGTCACTCAAATGAAATTAAACACTAGATACTTATGTGCTCTCAAAATAAAATCTTCTTGAGCAACAAGAAACAAACAAATAAACAAACACCACTCACACAAAGCTGTTACCCAAGAACTAACGAATTGAGGTGCATAAAATTACTACTGTGCTTCTCTTGCATATCCTTCTTATATTTCACCATTCTATAAAAGAAAAGAAACTTGTTTTTATTATAAATAATATGAAATAATTATGATTTGAGACCGTAAGATCTTGAAACTGAATGGGAAAACAATAATATAGCAAAACAACAGCCATGCTTTATGGGTCAATACTGAGCAGTGAAGAAAAACACATCCAAAATGAGGGTCGCTCAAATGAGAATGTTGAAATGGGTAAGTGGCAATACATGAAAAGATTAGAAAATAAAAATGTATATTTCCGGGAAGTTGGAGGTTGTATCAATTTAGAATAAGATGAAAGAAAATCGTTTGAGATGGCTTGAACATGTGCAACAAGGACCAACTAATGCACCAGACAGGAGTGACGGCATGTTAGTCAAGAAGCTGCCATAACTAGGGGAAGATATATACTTAGTTGGATGCAAGCAGATAATTAGGGGTACACCTAAGCTTCTGCTAATGTTAGAGCGAACACGGTCATTAAATGACCTAGATGGAAGACAAGGATTCATGTAGTCGGCCCAAAAAAATTGGTATAAAGGCTCTATTGTTGTTGTTCATAGTATTGTCGATATAACAACTGCTATAGGAAACACTGACATGGATAGAACCAGAGCAGTCCAAATAGCATCTGTTGATATCACTGAAACATTCAGAAAAGAAACCGCAAGGTCTTTATTCCTTTTAAAGAAACATTTCAAGTCCAAATATCGCATAGCAGGAGACAGTTCTATGCTGCCATCTTCTGATGAATCCGCTTACCCTCCTTTAAGTTCCGTTAATGGTGTCATCTTTTGAAACTTTAGCAACCGGTAATGTCAAATATTTGATATAAATGTAGAACTTATGATGGTTGGTCAGAATTGAGTCTACGGCTAAAGCCAGAAGACATGTAGCTCTTGATGATCTTAATAGTCTTATCCAGATCTCAGACTATCCAGATCTCCAACTATTGTTGCCATCAAAGGAAAATAAAATTGTCAGAACTTCATCAATGCAAAAATTACAGTAACAACTCAGAAGTCAGAACATTTGGAAGAGAGCGTCACTTGGTGCGATGGTAAGATGCAGATTCGGGTCGCATAAAGATCTCCGTATATATATGGGGTGGGGTGTGTGTACTGTGAGATATATAGAAAGGGCAAGGGGGGGGGGGGGGGGGGGGGGGGGGGGGGGGGGTGTTAGGTATGACTACATCTTGATCCTCCCCATACCCTGCATAAGTGGAAGCCTTGTGGCACTGGGACGTCATTAACTTCAGAACATTTGGACATGGGAACCACATACCAACGGACGAAATAAAGAAAACCTTGAGATGTATTAGACATATGAAACAAAGGTCAATGGATGCCCCAGCTTAGGATTGATAAGATGAACTAGTTGCTAGAGCTAGGGTAAGCCATATTGGAGAGGTATGTGGCAATAACAAATGATATAGTATTTGCTAATGTCACAGACAAATGGCCCCAAATAAAGCAGAATAAAAGAATCACCAATGCTTCCAGAAGATTGCAATGTTTTTCCAACTTCCCATTAGTGTGCAATAAAACTATTACTGGATAGAGGTTTTTTTTTGTTCTCATTATCGACGTCAACAGTTGCATTTGTATGTCCCTTATTAATTTTCAATGCTAATATTGAGAAACTGATGCACTCCAGTTAGCCACATCATAAATAAAAATAACCTATAGTGACGTGGTGGTAATTAGAATTGATTTCCTATCAATGCTACGATGAAGCACCAAATGAAATTAAACATATTGTGCAGAAGTTTCTAAACAAATATAATGTCATATGATAAACGGCAGGCTAAGGGGGGCAGAACAGAACAGAACAGCTCCAACTGTCGTGATCATCTATGAATATAAATATGATAAGAAAAAAGTAGAGAAACCCGTACTTGATCAGGCTTGATTCCACATGCTTCTCGAGTGGTCTTTTCCAGATAGTCTCTTGCTATATGCATCTTTTCATCAGTAATGTAACCAGCAAGAGCAATGACCTCCATTCTATCTAAGAGAGGATTTGGTATCATCTCAATTACATTTGCTGTGCAGACAAATAGAACCTATATAGAATAAAATGGTTTCAGAAACCACCCAAAGCAGTACTTTATTAACGCAAATATGCAATATAATTACCATAATCTAAGACAAGACAAAAGTAAAACCATAGTCAACAGCGGGAAAGTATTAAATAAAAATGACATAGTCAAAGGATAAAAGAGCTGCGCTGTATAGAGGATGACTAAATCACCTAAATGTTGTATTACTTCCAGACTGAATATACAACCAAAATTGGTTCATCTGCATCAATTTTCTTTCAAGTGAATCAATTTAAGTTGTATACAGATAGTCAACTTTTATACATCCTGCAGAGATGAAAATTATAGATCTACCTGAAATATGGCAAAGAAAAATCGGACTCAACTAAACCATTTTCTTTATTCTTATATATGCCAAGAGGCAATTAAGGCCCTTTTCTGCAGCCCATGCACAAAATCAATTTGGACTCGGTCATCTAGGATTTAGTTTCCCCAACTAAATTACTTCTTCCATGTCTTCACAACAATTTGCTTATTACTCGTCTGAGATGTTTTGGACACGTGCAGAAGTAACCAATAGATGCACCAGTGAGTGAAGGATATTAGTTAAAGGAGTTGCTAGTAGTAGGTTAAAGAAGTTGCTAGTAGTAGATTAGTAGGTGTAGACGTATATGTTGGATTTAGGCTGTGCAAAACAATTTGACATTCATTAATGTTCGAGTAGGTGGCCTTAATAAAGCTGAATGGAAGACAAAAGATCCATGTAGCTGACCACCAATTTTTTTTGTTATGCTTTGTTATTGTTGTTATTTTGCTGCTGTAGTCATCCTTTGGAGAGGCTTTTATCAAGTGAAATTGCAAGAGTCCACTACACACCACACAAATGAAAAAAATGATACAAAATCAAATGGATAGTTTTCTTGGAGGTTGACCAGTTCAGGATGCAGACATACTGTGAAGGCTTACATGTTTAAACCCTTGATTTCAGACTTCTATGCTTTACTTAGTCTTCTTCAGTTTCAGCTATGCTAATTTTGAAATATATAGGAAAATGGTAGCCAAATGGAGGAGGAGGATTCATACAGCCGGCACCAAAAGTTTGGGGTAAAGGTTTTGTTGTTGTTGTATTCGGAAAGTGGTACTTTGTTCTATCAACGCTCATCAAATCTCCTAAACAGAGCATGGGAAGTGGAACGGCCGCTGCTTCCCCAAGAATAAAAAAAAAAAAAAAAAAAAAAAACTAAATAGTCATATACATAACCAGAAAGAAATAACTCCTCTTACGAATGACTCACCTTGGATAGGTCAATGGGCACATCAAGATAGTGGTCGAGAAAATTTGCATTTTGCTCAGGATCCAGTAACTCTAACAAAGCACTTGCTGGATCACCAGCATGTCCCCTTCCCAACTGTTATTTACAAATCATCAAGAAAGACATTGATGTCATCGACAAACGAGCAAAGATAGAAAGGTCAATTATGTTTGAATAGTAAAGCAACAATGATTTCCAGATGTGATACATGTAAATACGAATGATACCTTGTCAATTTCATCAATTAGGACTAAAGGATTAGCAGTTCCAACATTCTTGAGGCACTGAACCATCTTCCCTGGCATGGCACCTATATATGTGCGTCGATGACCCTAGGAGAAAATTACACTATGGCATGAGGTTCATCTTGACAATTGTAATGATGAAATGAATTTTGAAGCAGCAGCCCCATTGCAGGAGATTCTGCATAAAAATAAAGTTTTTCTTTACCTTTATCTCAGCCACATCAGCCAAGCCTCCTACAGAAAATCTATAAAACTTGCGATCCAAGGCACGAGCAATGGATCGACCAATGCTAGTCTTACCAACTCCAGGTGGCCCAGAAAGGCACAGAATTTTGCCTGCAAGGTATTCAGGTTAAACATGGTCAGCAAATAAATATAAGCGAGAAAGAACTACTATAAATGTTAAGAAACACCAGACTTCAAATCACAAATATTTAAGTTCAATGTACAACCAGCTATAATCTGCCAATGGTGTGGCCTAGGCCCTAGGAAACACGGACTCTAAAATACAGCAGGACACACCAAAATAGGTGCCGTGTCTGTGTCCTTACTGTGTTGTGGCCTATCCATGTCCATGCAACAAAGGGTGCGGCCATTCAGTTAGCAGTTTAATGGGTATATAACTATGCCCAGATGAAGGAGAGGATCAACATCACGGGATCAGATCAACAATAAAATAAAATGTCGCAGTGATCTATTCTTACTCCTGCCAATCCTATGAGAGAGTTCGGAAACAGAGACAACACTGCACATTCACTGCATTAACCGTGTACAGCTTATTTACAGTCGAACAAAATGATGAATCTGGGATCATGCATATACTTTCAGACCATATTTCGAGAAATCGATATGTACATCACTGAGAGGAAATAATTTTAAAAGCCAAAAGATAAAATCATAAAAGTATGTCACAAACATCACTCAAAAACAACCTTTACAGTCCATAAAAGAAAATGGTTGGTGTGTTTGTCAATAGCCGGAAGGAATTAGTCTCCACTAACATAATTCAAAGAGCGAACAAGATAAGGGTGACTATTTAGGTATGAGGATGGATGTGGTCCAATGGAAAAATCCATTGGAATGGAAGAAATCAGTAACTCAATATCGATCTGAAACTTGAAGGGGTACTCCATAGCTTCAACTGAGAATGCTTCTAGCCAACATCGGCTATATTCTACGAGAAATTTTATGATAGCATTTAATTTGCTTCTCTTCCATTGAAGTTTCATTTTCCCATAATGTATCCTCATTTTTGGCCTAATTCTTCTCTGATGATCAATTCAACCTCTGATAAAAAAGATAGACCTTGGTTCTATTTCATCTAGTTTCAGTCAAAATAGAATAAGATAAGGAATTTGCGAACCTGACTCATGTAGCATCCCGATCGCAGTGAAATCACTAATCAAATTCCCCAAAAGACGAGATTCAAGTGTGATGCTAGCGCATTCACAAAAGTTTTTTTCAGGGAGCAATTCCTTTTGAGAAATATAAAACCAGAACCATACTTGTCGAAAAGAAATTAAACTATACACAACAAAGAATTATTTAACAACATATGTAAGCCCTAACGTACAACACTTACCTTGTGAGGTTCCTCTCAAGTATCAACTTTCCAAGTGCTATAAACTGTAAGGCTGTGTTTGGTTTGAGAGAAAATGAGGGAAAGGAAAAGAAAATGAAAGAGAAAATATGGTTACAATGTTTGGTTAGAGAGAAAATGAAAAGGAAAAAGGGAAAGTGAGAGAAAATGATAAACATAAATTCCCTTTTCATTTCCTTCCCAATACGGTGAGATTCCATTTTCTCTTCTTCCCCTCTCTTTTACTCATCTCCACTTTCTTTTTGAATTTTCTTATCACCAAACAATCAAATATTTTCTTTTTCCTTTTTTCTTTTTCCTTTTTTTCTCTTTCTTTTTCATTTTCTCTTTCCTTTCCCATTTTCTCACAAAAACAAACACAGCCTAAGATCCTCCCCTTTACATCCGATAAACCATGATGGAAAAGTATGTCACAAACATCACTAAAAACAATCTTTACAGTCCCTCTTAAATTAGTTGTAAACTAACTGCAAATACAAAAATTGATGTGCGTGCATGTGAGTGTGTGTGATCAGATATAGCAGAAATATACAACCAGAACCATACTTGTTTCAAAGAAATTAAACAATACACCAGAAAAAATTAATTTAATAACATATGTAAGCCCTAGTGTAATACAACACTTACCTTGTGAGGTTCCTCTCAACTTTCCAACTGCTATAAACTCTAAGATCCTCTCCTTTACATCCGATAAACCATAATGGTCTTCGTCTAGAATCTTTTGAGCACGATGGACGTCAAAATTTTCGTCGCTGCATTTATTTGATAACAAGGGGGAAAATATAAGCATATATATCACCAAAACTCTGCAATTATGTAGAATAAAGTGCTTTACTGCAATAAATAATGAACTTGGTGATGCATGTTATGAAGTCTTAGTAAATGATGCGCTTACTATAAATTTTTTTACTCCATAAAGAGCATTATGTAATCAGTAACCATACGAACAATGTACTTTGTTTAGGCAAGACAAATTTCAACCGCATACTTTAAGACAAGGTTTTCCTACAGGAAAAAGACTGATTGATTGATTGGGTGGGATTAGAGGTTGCAAAACTTTAAGACGAGAAGTTTTTGCTACAAGAACAAATATCAGAACATAGATGGATAAAGCCGCTGCAAGATTTGAAGTTCTCAGTCAATGTAATATGTTGCTATGCTTATGTACATATGCAGACTGTATTTTACACATTTCTAGTGTATATCTGGCATATGGTAACTAAAATTCGGTTAACCAACCATATTCATCAGGGAATTTAATTTAACTGCCAGTAAAATATCATTATGAACAGTAGCTGAAGATGACATTTTCATTTTTTTATTCAACCGACCGACATTCTTGCAAGTATTTCCTAACACCACCAAGGAGGTGGTCAGGTGGTAACACTAGTAAGGGAAGGGAGGACTGGGGGAGGGTTCGGATCCCAGCCCGGGCATCAATTAAATAGGAGGGAGTCCTGGTGCTAGTAGCCCAGGAGAGGGACGGTCATTAATGACTGGCCTTATCTCAAAACAATAAAAAACTATTTAGTGACAGCACCAATGGGAGTAGTTCCTCATAGGGATCCTATAAGTTGCATGATATTGATTTTGGCAACAAAGGGAAGATTATGAACATGCATGCAAACAACAGGTGCAATCTGCTTTAGCTATTTCTCTTTCTTTGATTATTTCTAGAATATGCTGAATACAATATCCATACATACAAATGAAAGAAACTGCAACCATGAAGACGTAAGAAGTGAATGAATATCTTTAACAGCCAACACATACTAAAAGGAGACTGCAGCACCTAAAAAACCTCATTACCTAGATTGCAATTAATGTACAACTTGTTTAACACATCTCTTCAAGGAATTCCAAAATAAATGTGCAGAAGGGAAAAAGCTTAAGATCTAAGCACGGTGCATGATAATCCCATATTGTACATTTTGGTTGTACGGCAATAAATATCAAAGCTAACTAACCAAAAGGAAATTTATCGTACATCAGCCAATCGCATCACATGAATACCAGTTCCACCTTCCAACATAGAATGTCCTTGAAAAGTAGAATGTTGACATGAAACATCAAGTCAGAAGCAGAAAACAGGCTGTAGAACTATTCATTTTCCAAAAACACTTGTCTCGGACAACCAGGGTGCCATATAAGAAATCTATAAACATAATGTAGGAAGCATCCACCATTCAGAGTTTTAACTAATTTTAGTAGTGTAATATGTTACGCTGAAATTGATGATTTCCACAAGAAGGTAGGGTTAAGGACCTGTAGCTTCCCCAGGGCAATGCAGTAAGCCAATCAAGATAATTGCGAGTTACATTAAACTCGCTAGAACTGGCTTCCAAAAGCTGCAACTTTGTAAGTTCTTCTTCTATAACTTGAAGGACATGAGGTGGGCACTTTTGCCTTTTTGGTTCAAGTCTTTCCCTAAATTTTGCTGCACGATAGAAGAAAACCATGTAACTTCATGTTGACTGATGCATAAACGCATCATAGTTTGTAGTATCACATTCCTGCTATAGAAAATAAATTCCGGAACTAACCAGACAATGCTGTTTTGTCATCTGTTTCCAAACCTAACTCCTGAATGAAAGTAAAACAAGTTAGTTTATGGCCAAAGAGGACCTGCATACAACATCTATCCTACAACATCAGTTTCTAGAGATTATTTTCAAGTTGTTTTATGATACATGGTATGACTAACCATCATACAAACAAAGACCAAACATATTTTCCCAATAGAAGAAAATCCCAATTCACTGCTTCAGTTTATGCTTAGGAATCTATTTCCATACTAATGGCAATTATGCTAACCTAAAAAAATACGATAGTAAAAACCACACCTTCTTAATTGCTTTAAGTTGCTCATTTAATAAATATCGCCGCTGCTCACCGCTGATCTTTTCTTCAATTGCTTTTGCAATAGACTCCTATCATATATCCAATCAAACGAGAACATAATACATAAAGACAGAAAGAAAGAAAGTACAGAAATGGAATTGGAAATGTGAAAGAGTGAAAAGTAAACTCTACCTGTATCTTACTGATCTCCATCTCTTTCTTCACTAGTTCTAGAGTTAACTTCAAGCGCTTGTATACCTGGTTGACAAATAATCTTGTTGTCAGATGTGTAGTTACATAAAACAAGGTGGTCTACAAATTGATGATAGAGACAGCAAATCTTAGGGTTGGTTTGAATTGCTGCTGCTTTTAAAAAACTGGCAGCAGGTGGGAGGGTGCTGCTAAAAGCTGTCCCAAAGCTGAACTAAGTTTTAAAAAGTTTTCTGATAAGTTGTTACCAAACACCCTTAGACTGCTTTCCAAGAAAATAAGCAGAACCAACCTTCAATAAGCAATACCAAACCAGCCTTGAAGTATTAGCTCAGAATCAAAAGGGTGAGTAATATGAGATAAAATCTTCATAGAATTGTATCAGTTTAGAAGCAAATATAGAAGAGGGAAAGGAATTGTCACTGGTATTACACATTATAAATTTAATATGTGACTGGAAGAGAAAACATGTACTACAAGTATGATACTTACATCTAGTTCCTCGAGCACTTGTTGGCACTGCAACTTGTTTGCCCCAGATATAGCAGCCCCAAAATCTGCCAGCCTCGGATAATTGAAATCACCAATATGCTGAGTTTTTTAAGAATAACTTATAAGAATTTGCATAAATAAACTGTAAAAGTCAGTTAATGCAGTGTCTAACACTTTGATGGAAAGCACATCTTCAAGTTAAATACCTCGTACAAACTCTAAGTAAAACTTTATAAGTTATTCAGATATAGATATCATGGAGGACGAAGGTTACAAGATATGTTACCCGGACTCTCCACTTTAAGGAGAAGTACCCGTGTCGACCCAATAGGACATAGGTATGGAATCCGTATCCGATACTCCATGGTGACAATCGCATTCTTCATGGTAACAATCGAGAGACTGGTAGTGAAGTAGATAGTTTATTTTAATATGGTAGAGTGTAGACTGGTAGTAAAGTAGTAGGGGAGCTGAAGGGACGGTCCCTTAGGGACTTATTCAACTAGTTCAATAAAGTTTAGTAGTAGTTTATAATTACATGTTGTCTTTTTATGAAACCTTAGTCATGTCCCAGTACCCGTATCCAAAATTTGGATCCTTTTTAGCCGAGTCTGTATATCCTTCAATTATGAATTTGAAGGGCCAGACTATTGGATATGTACCCATACCCGAGTCCAGGTAACATAGGTTACAAGTATTAGAGTTCACAAGAGAAATTGGAAATCAATCGAATCACAGTTTGCACCTTAAAATATGTTGATTTTGTCCATACACCTTGTACAAGTCCCCCCTTATCAAATATTAACTTGAGGCTAAATTGTGTCAGCAGGATGTCCATTAGGATTTTTTTCGCTGACTTGAGAATGGTGATGAAATGATAACATGAGGAACTAAGGATAAGAAATATAGACTTGAATATTTCTTCTTGAAAGTAGATCCAGCATACCTGGGTGTATGTTTGAACATGATCTCTCCACAGGGAACTAGTCTTTAATACATCTCTTAATGTTGATATAACTTCAAAAGAGGTTGCTTTTATCACATCATCATCCTTATTAAAAGGCTTTTCCTGCAATAAGAACTAAACAAAGTGAGCTGAAATTTGAAACAATTATCCGAAGACTGTAATCTACTTAAAGTTGAGATTGAACATCCTTGAAAGGTTTGTTTCTCTAGCCTCTCCTAGTGATGAAACTCCTAGTGCATGTGTTCAAGTGCAAAGGTCTAATGACAGTTTAGCCAATAAAAGGACCAGCTATGACACTGGCATAGTCAAAATATGGCATTATGTAGTTGACCAAAAATTGGCCCCCCAACAGAGATGCAAGATGTGCATGAAATGAACAAGTAGTTAGTCAAAAAAATAAAGGGAATATAATCCACCAGGTTTACACCATGTACACAGTCGATGAAAGAGATAGGAGGAAACAAAATAACATTACTAAAAACATTAAGAGAAGATAAATAACTAACATGCCTTTAGATGATCAACTTTTACAGTAAGGGGGTCTTCGTCAACCTACAAAATGAGGTTAAAATATTAAGTCATAATACATCCAAAAAGACATAAAACATAGCAGGCCTCCAAATAGGCCATTCTGACAAAGAAATGCATATACCATCTCAGTTATCCGCAGTCTTCGATGACCAAGGAGCACGATTTGATTATCGTTGATACTGGTTATCTGTACAGAGTGCAGGATCACAAGATATTAGTAAATAATGTTTTAATGTACTTGAATCTATCTTGTTATATTTTGATATTTCGAGTGTATTTGAATGCACAGGTCAATCAAAATATTTTGATACTTCTGATTTTTGAAATAGGTGGCCGCGCTATCTCAGTTGAGGTGTTTGCTACAATGATGCATTTAAAAACCTATCAGAGTTATTTCTTTTATTTAACATGACATTCTCTACAAGAAAATCGGTGACAAGAAAATGTTAGTATTAATTTATTGGTATCCGAAACAATAATAATGAGGAGAGATTTTGGGTTTGCAATGAAAACACCCAGATGATTTTTCAACCCAAACGGTCGCTCAGTTTCTTAGTTTCAAATCTGGGACAGAAAACACACCTGCGCTAGGGTACCAACTTCATGTAGACGTTTAAGCAGTTCTTTTCCTTTGAGATCATGTATACCCTTTTCTGTTTCTGAAGGAGATACAATACTAGGATCAGTTCCTGGCTCGTCCTTAAGAAGAAAGGCACCGGCAAATGTAACTGATCTTTTACGATTTTCCAATAAAGCTGCTAACAATTTTGGATCCTGCAAGACACTCAAACATGCTCTGAGATATTATATTTAACCAGCCTCTGTATGCAAGAGTTCTAGAATTCATGTTCCAAATGTATTCATATGAATTTTAAAATTCATAATGTCATGTCTATTTGTAAAAATAAATGTAAATACTATGCATTCTTGAAGCTTAATGAAACATCTCGACACTCCACTAGAAAACCAAAGTGTTCAAAATAAAACTGCTTAATTTCCTTACATATTACATTTTTGTTTGACTCAACAACTATTCTAAATTTCTAATGTTACTGATGTGGAACTAAAGAAATGATGAGAAGAACCCCAAATTTGTCCATATACCTAAAGTCCACTGACTCAAGCCACTAGAGGTGGAATCTATGTCTTCAATACAGAAAACCCTTCAATTCTCCATCTAACTTTAGTACAAAGTTAACACCATTAAAAATTGTACATTTAGACCTTTAGTTCCGTTCTCACAAACAGCAAACTGTACTTTCCCATAACCCTAATTTCCACTTTTACTTATGTTAAACTAAAGAAATGGTGGGAAGAACCCCAAATTTGTCCCTGTACCAAAAATCCATTGAATTCAACCCTATAAAGGTAGAATCTCTCCCTTCAATATAGCAAACCCTTTAATTCTCCGGCTAACTTCAGTTAAAACTAAAAAGTTAACACCATTAATAATTATAAATTTAGACCTTTAGTTCTGTTCTCACAAACAGCACACTGTACTTCCCCATAACCCTAATTTCCCACTACTGAGCCCTCCCAAGTGAATTTATTATTGCAACTGAGCAACCCGATGTTACATCAGTTCATTATAAAAGCAATCATGTCCATCAAATAAAGAGGCATCCCGGTGTTACGAGGCTCCCGGTCAGGGGAGGGTCAAGATGTACACAACCTTACCACTATATATGGAGAGGTTGTTTCCGTGACTCGAATTTGCATCCTCCAAAATGCAAGCAGCAAGTCTTATCGTCGCACCATCGCACCAGACGACACCCTCTAATAGTGTTCACCACTTTGTCTATTTTCCTCTAACTATGTTCAATTATCCTAATCCAACTCCTGCTAAGTTTAGAGATGGATACCAATTTGTGCAAAAATGAAGGCTCCAAGGATATCAAATTTAGAATATATGAGTTGACCAAAGGAAGTTAATTCAAGCCAACAGCTGAAGAACCTCCTTCAGAACCAGCAATCATGCAAATCCATGAAGAGATGATCTTCACTTATCAACAAACCCTCATATTTCAATACTTTTTATGATAATAAGACCAAAAAGATTGTAGATCCAACCAAAGTAACAATCTTGTTGATAAACTCGAAGGAATAAAGTTGATAATGTTCCCATCTTATGAAGATCATTCCTTGTGCTCCTGTGTTAATTATTCGCCAATTAATCGCAATGGGTCCAATTAAGATAAGAAAATCAAAGAGCTTGTAGATCTAATCCAAAGGAATGATACTATTGATAAAAGGGAATGAAGTTGATATAGTTCCATCTTATGAAGATCATTCCTTGTTCCTCCAGTGTTAATCACTCATCAATTAGTTAATGGATGCAACTGACAGAGAGAAGCATGAACCCCAAAATTGCATCTCTCCTTCCTGTAAGAGAGATAAATTGGTCATCAACATTGATATGAGAGATCCGAGTTACATGAGACGTACACTTTGGAGAACTCGAGCAAGTAAAATTGGGCAAGCTGGTGCATCAAGGCTCCTAGACTAGGCATTGACTTGGATTCATCTAGACCTGCATCTAAGCTTAATCTTTCATTGGGATTTTTATGCATTTTTTTACTGTGCCGATAAGTTGGGTCATTAATATGTAAGAACCAATAATGACTCACAAAAAATCGTGAATAGTCTCGAGCTTCCAATCAAGATGAGGCCTTTTTGTTTGTAATCAGTTAATTTTGAACTAAGATGAGGAATTTAGACCTTACTTTCTACATTAGAGGGTTTATGGGTTAATTTGATGCATTAGATTGAATACGAGTTATTGAAGGCTATTCGTCACGAACTTAATGTTTTTGCCTACACTTCGACCCGTGCAGCGCACAAGCTTCCTACTCGAAGATCGGTGCAAGCCTTCCCGAACGGACTTAGCTAGAATGCTAAGTAATTTGAGATCAGTGGAGCAATATGGGAACTTGAAACACGTCTTTTATTAACTTGGAAAATGCTTACAAGTTTTGATGGTGAAGAACAAATAAGTCCTCCCACTTATTTATAATGCCTCATAAGGCCTACAGGAACCTTCTGGAACCTGCATATTCTATATATTATTCTAGAAAATATTCTAAGCCTAGATATTTATAAGGAATCCTCTAGAGCATCTAGAAAGATCATGAGTCTTCAGGAAGATTTCACCATCTTCTAGAGAATTTCGGAAGCATCCAGCAGAACCCCAGTCCGTGGAGGTTTATGCAAATCCGTCTCTGTAGGGCGCAAAATCTTGTGTGTGACACTCTCCCCTACCTATGGTGTTGACGTCCTCGTCAACCACGTCCGCTGAGAAACTCCTGGAACTTGTCTTCGAACTAATGCAACGTATCAGCATGTTTCCAGCTGGACTCATCGTGCGACATTTCCTTCCATTTGATGAGATACTCCACATATGGAAAAACGTCTCGTCGACGAATGGTCCTCGATTCAAGCACGGCTTCCACTTCTTTATCGAATGACGTAGTCATAGTCGTTGTGGGTCGCTACGACACTCCGCGCTGAGGGTCCTCCAAGTCTTCATGGTAGGATTTGAGGCAACTCGCATGGAAGACTGGATGAACCTTCAGCTTGACGAAAAGCTCGAGCTCGTAGGCAACTTTGTCCACCTTCTTAAGGATCGGGAAGGGACCTTCATACTTGCGAATCAAGTCCCTTGTGCGCCTTACGGAACACCTTGAACTGTTGCGGCTGAAGCTTGATCACCACCAAGTCCCCTTCATTGTACTTAGCAGGCCTTCGCGTTGGCCATTTTTTTATCTTGTGCGCGGCCTTCTTCATAAATGTCTTAGCAATGTCCGTATTCACCTTGAACTCCAAGACAATTTGGTTAGCCGTGGGACTTCTACTCGAGGATCCCACACTCAGCGTGTGCGGGACGAGCAGCTGTCGACCCATACCAACTCGAACGGACTGGAATGGGATGACTCGTTCCTTTGTAGATTATAGCAGAACTGAGTGATGTCCAACTGATGCACCCAATCCCACTGATTGGCACTCACAAAATGCTACAAGTACTCCTCGAGTAGAGAGTTGACCTGCTCCATCTGCAGTGAAAACTTGTCGAGAAGCACAGATATGTCCCAAGGATCTTGAATACCATTGTCCATAACTTTCCCATGAAGCGGGGGTTTCGGTCGCTGATAATGCTCTCCGGGATGCCCCAAAACAAGCGTGCGGCCTCCTCCGTTGTGCAATTCGTTGAAGAAGCAATGGAGATTACATACTTGGAGAAGCGGTCTACCACCACAAGGATAGACCCAAGTACCCCCACCTTCGGCAGGACAGAGATGAAGTCCATCGAAATGCTCTCTCATGGTCGACTCGGCACGAAAAGAGGCTCAAACAGGGCCCCAGGTCGCTGATGATCCACCTTGTCCTGTTGGCACACAAGACAAGTGCGCACATAGTCTTCAACATCTTGGTGCATGCGAGGCAATAGTAGGCGGCCTCCAGTAACGCCAAAATCCTCTTCTGTCCCGGATATTCGGTCCACTTGGTATCATGGCATTCCTTGAGCAGCTACCTGCGCAAGCCATCCCACTTAGGCACGACCATCATGTCGTCATTTGTGTAGAGAAATTCGTCCTTCTTGTATTTTGCCTTCATGAGTAACTTCACCACAGCATGTGTCAATGGGTCCTCGGCCACATCCATCTTGGCACGACCAAGTATGTCTCCCTTGAGCAAGCACACCGTTGCTAGCTCGGCCTTTTTGCTGATTGCATCGACCCCATGATTCTCCTTGCCCGGCTTGTATCGCAGCACCATATTGAACTCTGCCAAAAAGTCTTGTCATATTGCTTACTTGGGGGGTAGTTTCTTCTGAGTCTGGAAGTAGCTCGTGGCAACATTGTCCGTCATGACCACAAACTTAGTGCCAACAAAATAGTGACGCATGAGCACAAGCAATATACCGGTGTCGTCATCTCCTTCTCTTGTACTATGTAGCTCCACTCTGTGTAATTCAATTTGCGGCTCTTGAACGCGATAGAGTGCCCCTCTTGCACAACACCTCATCGGTAGCGAAGTCGGATGCGTCAGTGTGCACCTCGAATGCCTTGGAGTAATCCGGCAATGATAAGACTGGTTCCTCCGTCAGGCCCTCCTGAGTACGTCAAATGCCTCCACGCACTTGGACGTTCAACTCCTCGTCCAATCCTTCCGCAACCTATCGATGAGTGGTGCGGCTATGTCGGAGTATCCTTGGATAAACCACCGATAGTAGTTCGTCAGGCCTAGGAATTATCGCAGCTCCAACGACCTGACGGGAGTCTTTCACTCCCGTATGGCCTAGACCTTCGTCTCGTCCATCCATATCTTTCCATGCTCGATTCAATGCCCCAAGAGTGACACCTCTTCTTGAGCAAAGGAACATTTCTCCTGCTTGATAAATAGTTGGTTTTCCCTTAGCACCTGGAAAACCTGCTTCAAATGCTCGATGTACTCCTCTATCGTGTTCGAGTACACGACGATGTCTTAAAGATAGACCACGACAAACTGATTGAGATAGGGGTGGAATAGCTTGTTCATCAAAGTACAAAATATTGCAGGAGTATTTGTTAGTCAAAAAGACATGACTAGAAATTCATACGCGACATACCTCGTAACGCACGTCGTCTTGGCATCTTCCCCTTCGGCTATCCGCACCCGATAGTACCTCAAGCACAGATCGAGTTGGAGAAGTATCTTATGCCTCCCAATTGATCGAACAAGTCCGCCACCAACGAGATAGTCAATGCACAAACGAAGGCCTCTATCCTTATTCTTCTGAAACAGTATTGGTGCACTGGATAATGGCCTAATGAATCCGCATCGAGTAGTTCCTTTAGTTGCCTCTTCAACTCATCGAGCTCTAGTGGGGCTATGCGGTATGGGGCCATAGCGGACGACTTCGTGCCCGTCTCCAACTCGATAGCGTGGTCTACCTCCCTCCACGGAGGTAGCCTCTTTGGAAGCTCTCGTGGCATGACATTCCCGAACTCCGCGAGGATGTCGTCAATCTCGGACAGAAAATCCCCAACACGGGTGCCTCCTCCGTCTTGAGCACCACCAAGTATGTCATCTTTTCGTGCCACACGCGCTTCTTGAGTTGGATGGCGGAGAGAGCCTTCCCCTCCGTGGACTTACCTCATACAACATTCACCATACACAGGGAGCCTCTTCTATGATCCCGCGACTCCCAAATGTGACATTGGGATCGATTTTGTCGTAGTAAGGAAGTCCATCCCTAGGATCATGTTGAAGCCGTCGAGTGGTCCGACTGTGAAACTAGTAACACTCGTCCAGTCTCCCACTTTGATCTTCACCCCTTTGGTCACCCCCTGCACGCGACAAGCCTCTTAGTTGACCGCCTTCATCTTGCTCGAGTCATTCTCTAGCACCAGACCCAAATACCTTCACGTCCGAGATGAAGTTATGCTACTCTAGCCATTGATCTTCACGTCCACGTACATGAGTTCTCGACTCAGGACTTTGGCCACGACGATCTTGCTCTTCAGAGCATTGAGCAAGCATAAGGCTCGCATGTGAGACCCTATCCTTGGCTCCTCGGCCTCAGCCTCCTCGCCTTAGACCATGTTCACCCGCTTGCCTTTGTTCTTGCAATCACATACGAAGTGATTTTCTCCGCACACGAAGCACTCAATCTTGCACTCCGTCTGGGACTTCGCATGCTGCTTGTCCTTCAACGGAGCTCCCTTTTCGTTGTCTTTCTTCTCTCCCCCACCATTAGCCTTGGTGGTGGTAATTGCCTTGGACTTACGTATCGTTTCGCCAATACTCCATTAGCTTCTCGGCCGCTGAGACGACCATATTCAGATCTTAAACACGCTGCCTCTGCAACTCTTGTGTCGCCCACGATTACAGACCGTCAAGAAAGAAGAATAGGCGGTCTTCGTCATCCATATTGGAAATGACATGCATGAGACGAGTGAACTTCGCCACATAGTCCTTAATCAACCGGATGTACTTAAGTTGACGAAAGCTCCTCCTTGCCACAAGCTCAACATTGTCCGAGTAGAATTCAGACTTGATATCCTTCTTGAAATATTTCCAAGTCTCGATCGAGCACAATCCATTTTCCTTCTCGATGCGCCTGCGGTGCCACCAAAGCATAGCATCTTCAGTGAAATAAAGAGATGCAGTATTTACCTTATCGGCCACTTCCTCGATTCAAATTGCCTTAAGGTCTCGTTCGATGTTCCATATGAAGTTATTCACCTCCTTCACGTCTCGAACGTCGTTGAAGGATTTTGGCTCTAGATACTTCACTTTTGGTGCCGTCTCCTTCCTCGAAGACTCACCAATAGCTTTTTCGAGGATCGTCGTCTTGGTCTTGAGTTCCTAGCACAATTCAGCAATCTCCGCCTTCGCAGTCTGGCATTCCTCCTCAAACCCAGCTTACATCTCGCGAAGTTGCTCTCAGAACAGCGCCATAGCATAGCCAACTTCGTCTCCAACCCATGGACGAACTCCTCATAAGTCATCTGGTTTTGCTTCACTTGCGTCTCTATGTTCGTCACACCCTTCTACAAGAGAATGAGAGATCCATGCGGGACACCAACTCGACAAGGGCTCGTTCTAACGACGGCTCTTTGCTTTTGCCCTTCCTGGAGGTCTTGTCTTTCTCCTTGGGCGATGCGGGTTGCTCCTCGTGGACGGTCTCGGATGTCGACATATGGACGGTTGACCTTCGCTCTGATAACACTCGTCACTGAGTTAGTATTTTTGCTTGTACTTCGACCCGTGCGGTGCACAAGCTTCCTACTCGAAAACCGATGCAAGTCTTCCCGAACGGACTTAGCTAAAATGCTAAGTAATTAGAGATTAGTAGAGCAATATGGGAACTTGAAACACTTCTTCTATTAACATGGAGAATGCTTCCAAGTTTTGGTGGGAAGGAACAAATAACCATCCCACTTATTTATAATGTCTCGCAGGGCTTACAGTAACCTCATGGAACCGACATATTCCAGGAAATATTCTAAGCCTAGATATTTACAAGGAAACTTCTAGAACATCTAGAAAGATCATGAGTTTTCAGGAAGATTCTACCATCTTCTAGAGAATTCTGAAAGCATCAAGCAGAATCCCGGTCCGTGGAGGGTTATGCAAATCCGTCTCGGTGGGGCACAAAATCTTGTGCGTGACATATCTCTCTTATTAGCATCCTTTTCTCTTCCACGTCTTCAATTACTTCTACAGACAAATTCACACAATTGATATGTTGATCTTTCTTCGTACCTTCTGCCATTTTCTGTTTTAGCTGTTTACATACCAGACTTGCAAAAACTATAAGAATATTACAGAAAACCTGAGCATTATCCATGTTTTTACCTGAAACCCATAAATCTCATCAACTACATGTGGATCAATCTTTCCATATCTATCATGCCCTTCCATCTTTAATTTACAACTATAAATCAACTTTTACCATCAAATATCATGCTTTCCTCATTGCTATTGTGGAGGGCAAGCCATCTCTCTCAAAAATACTAATCAAACCCTTAAATAACCCAAAGCACCTTCCAACTCCAAAAAAAACGAAGCACGTTGATAATTTCTGTAAAATATTCACAGTAGCTTATGTAACATTGGTATAAATAAACTAGAATATCACTACAATCCAAATAAACATAAAGGAAACAAATAGTCAGGAAGCATAAATCTACGAGGTTCAAAACAAGCCACTAGGCATACCTTTACGTAGATTGGCATGTAGAATCCAGGAAATAAGGGTCTATGAGGTAACGGCAATGCCAGAACCTGCATGGAGGTAAAATCAAGAGGAAATAAACAAAAATACTCATCAGAGAAGTATTCTTAAAACACTGGTATAGAAACTGCTAGTTGCTACTAGTGTACAGAAACAACATTCAGATATTGACATTAACTTCCATAAATAACCAAATAATCTCCTTTGAGATGAAAGTTTCAAATTGATGGAGCAACAATTATCATTCTCTTGACACTGTAGAGCAACTAGGCGACGCTTTCTTTTAGGTTCTTACGCCGGGTTTGGGATTGCTTATCATGGCTGCTTCTGCTTATTTTCTTGCAGAGCAGTCTCAAAAGCTGTTTCATAACAGCAGCTTCTCAAAAAAAAATTGACAAGCTAATCCAATTTTGGGGCAACTTTTGGGGGAAAACAGCAACAATCCCACACCGCGCTTTAGTCCTCCGATGCTTGTACTTGTGTTCATCCAGCTTAGAAATACTAACAAAAACAACTAGTGAAGTACAACATACAACGTTGCAAATAGTTTAGGATCCTTAGCTCCGATAGCCTTCTATTTATGTTCTTCAGTCTCGGATTAATAGAGGTAAACTGAACCCATGCAGTGGAAACCCATTTTCAACTTATTCGCCAAAGGGCAACCTAATGCTTGAGGCCTTCCATAGGGGCAGAGGAGGTCTTGAGTGAGAATCCGAAAGCTTGTCCTTTTTCTCGAAAAATAAAATTATATACAGTAGAGGATAACAAAGTAATATATGTTTTTAACTAGTAATTGTGCTTTGTTCCAACAAATTTATTACCAGGTTATTTTTATTTCACAATTAGCTCCCAACAACAACTAACCCGGCCATATCTATGACTTTCTCCTAACCCAAGCTTGCAATTGGAGAGTAACTTGTACAGCAATAACAACAAAGGTCAATCAGATATCAGTCAAATTTATCAAGATGAGATCAAAAATAATCTCCTCTAGTAACAATACTTAAATTGATTTTCTTAAACCAAAAAAGGGTTTTTAATTTACGTAGTGGAATAACGTCGGCCACGAAATACGCAATTGTGCTTTCTCCTATACGAATTTTACTTACATAACTATAACACCGCGAAAAGGTTAATACATAAGAACACTACCCAAATTTAACAAAATGTGTCCTTGGTAAGTTAAGCAACGGGGATGGTGCCACAGCACCTAGTTGCCAGGACAAAGACACGAAACACGATATTAGCAGCATTGATTTTGGTGTGTCCTGTATTTTGGATGCGTGTTGCGACACGATGCAACACGGACATGGGCTTCGAAATGTCCACGCTTCCTTGCACAAAACATATGCAATCAAAAACATGTAAATTGAGCAGCTTCTACAAAGCTAATTTCCCAATGAAGTATTTCTACCAATTGGCAATAACCCAATAGCACAAAAGTAATCAAACCACAAACTTTGGAAAATGACATCCGATATACAACTATCAAAGCCTTCAAAGGGAAATCTTTAATGCAAATCTAACCGTGAGATAATCCTCTGGCCGGGGATTCGTGGACACGATCGCCGAAGAGGGCTTCGAGTCGGCCTCCTCGGAGCCGCCTCCTTCTGCCGCCGCCGCCTCCGGAGCCTCAGACTTCTCCACCCCATCGCCGGACTCCGAGCAGAACAGCACCCTCCTGGAAAAGGTCGGACTTTGGCACCCGGGCCTCCTCAAGGAATTGAAGAGTCGGAGCATCGGAGACCTAGCTTCTCCTCCATTGGAGAAATTTGGGGGGAATTTGGGAGCTAGGGTTTGTAATCTCAGTCTGGAGGAAGAGGAGAGAACCTTCAACATTGGCTATGGGGGGATTGGGAAAACCCTAGATTTTGTTATTGGAGGGTTTTGTGACGGAATGGCATGGATGGAGAGGTGTAGTGTTGGGTTACTAGTGGGCGGTGGTTTTGGGAGAAAGAAACCCTCCTAAAACCCTTGTTTTTGGTCTTGGACTAGAAAGTGGGCTTCTTGGGAGGGAATTACAAATGTGTACTCGAGTTTTTTTTTTTTTTTTTTATTTTACAATCCATACACATCTATGCTTTGGTTGGAAGACTGAATTATCAATTTCGTATCCCTTCTGTTTTCTCAAAAAATTTACTGTACCGAAATATATTTCTTAGAAATTAGTCAAAACGAAAAAAGTTTAGAGAAATTTGTTTAAACGAAACTTGTAGCCATCCAAGATGGCGGAATAAAAAAAGTAGGAAGAAAGTTAAAAAAAAAAAAAAAAAAAAAAACTGAAATCCTGCCAACCAAGTTGGCGGAATTTGGCTCAATTCCGTAAAAAAAAAAAAAAAAAAAAAAAAAAAAAAAAAAAAAAAAAAAAATCATGCCAACTTAGTTGGCGGAATTTGGGAAAAAAACAAAAAAGACCAAAAAAAGAAATGATGCCAACTATGTTGGCGGAATTTTAGGACCAATTTTTTTTTTGTCCGGTTTTTTTTTTGTTGGTTCGATTGTGGGTTTATGTGTTTAATTGATTCATGGTTCACAGGTTATTAATTCATGGTTCACGGGTTCAATTGATTCATGCTTCACGGGTTGCACTTGCTCCCCTTTATTCTTAGTTCACATGTTGCATAGAGACGAGAGAACCCGTGAAGGAAGAAGGAAGAAGGAAGAAGGAATGTGAACCACATGAATTATGAATCAATGTGAACCACAAAATGTAGCCATGAATAAAAACCAACTAACTAAACCCATGAAGAAAAACCAAGCCAAGAAAAATCGACCCACTAAAAAAACCAACTTAAAAAACCTCTAAAAAAAACCAACTTAAAAAACCACAAAAAACCAACTTACTAAAATTCCAACATCTAAGTTGGCGGAATTTTAGCAATGCTAAAATTCCGCCAACCATGTTGGCATCATTTCCAAATTTTCTTTTCTTTTTTTTTTGTTTTCGGAATAGCACAAATTCCGCCAACTTGGTTGGCACAATTTTTTTTTTTTTCGGAATAGCACAAATTCCGCCAACTTGGTTGGCACAATTTCTTTTTTTTTTCTTTTTTTTTTTACGAAAATGACCAAATTCCGCCAACTTGGTTGGCAGGATTTCGAATTTTTTTTTTTTTACTTTCTTTTACTTTTCTTATTCCGCCATCTTGGATGGCTACATGTTTCGTTTAAACGAATTTCTCCAAACTTGTTTCGTTTTGACTAATTTCTAAGAAATTTATTTCGGTACAGTAAATTTTCTGCTGTTTTCTACATGAGCTATAAGTACAGGACTAATGGGAAAATATTTTCAAATTTTAGGCCAGATTTGGTTCACGGAATCATAGTCTTGAAAAAAAAAAGTCATTCGTTTCCTATGTATGGATGCATGAAGGAAAGGGAAGGAAAGAAAAATAATTCCCAATCAAAAGAAAAAAAAATAGGAAAAAAATGATTCTCCCACCCATCAGGAGCGGCCCGGAGGAGGGGCAAACATGGCTTGCGCCCTGGGCCCCAAATCTTAAGGGGCCCCTTTTAAAAAAAATGAGTAATAATAATAATTAATAAAATATTGTTACTCTGATTTCTTTTTCAAAGTCCAAGGTCGGAAGAAAAATAGCAAATAAACAAATAGGACATGGCGCATGAGAATTGGATAGCCGTCCGACTCTTCAATTTCAAAGAAAAACTAGTATCCCCATCACTTCAGATTTTCTTTTGCATTTCAGAGGAAAAAAAATTCTTCACGTCGCTTTCGATTCCAAATGACCAGCAATGAGTTTTTTTTTTTAATTGTTCATTTCATTCTCTCTTTTGCTTATAATTGAAACACAAAATTTTAATTTTCTTCAATTTCTTCTCCTAGAATCCTTCACAAGGATTCCGCGAAGTACGACTACAAAAGAGAAGGCAACGGCGGTAGACAAGTTACTCTCTCTCTCTCTCTGGCCTTTGCTTGAGCCTTGCCCCGAAGAAGAGACGAAAATGTGAGATAGAGGTATCAATGTGAACCTGATATTTTAGCAAGACTTTCATTTTGAGAATTAAAATATTTTGTAACTTTTGTTCCTAGATGTTGGCTTTATTATGTTTTTTGATTTCCCTCTGTCGTCGATGATTGAGGATAATCCTCTTTGCCCCCACCTAATTTCAATGATGGGTTCTATTGATTTAGTTTATTTTTTTTCGAAAGTTTGAAGTTATATTTACATATAATTTACTTTACACGGACACAAGCACAAACTTGAATTTTGCATCTTTGAAAAATTAGAATACATATTGTTTATAGTAGATCTTCGGTCTTCATTCGTAATATCTCTATTTATGCACGTTTTTACAGTACGTAACTAAGTTTCAATCAGCTTCTGTAGTATATTTACCTCACTATGTGTTATGAGTTATAGTTGATCCTACATTAGTGTTGAATACCGATGAGCCGATGGCGATGAGTCTTTTCGTTTATCTTTGCACTTAAGATTTCACACTTAAAATTATAGGTTCCTAGTGTCGAATATCTTTTCATAAATTTATGCACTTAAGATTTCACAATGATTTCGTTTTCAAACTGAAATATTTTGTAAGTTTTGTTTCTCTTGTAACTTTTGTTCCTCCTGATGTTGGTATATTTTTATGTTTCTTGAGTTTCTCTGTTGTTGATAAATTCACAAACAAGCCCATATATATCTTAATCCTTGTATTGAAAAAAACATAAAAAAGAAATGTTAAATAACATATTGCATCGGATATTATTTTTTTTTTAACTACGGAAGTAGTATTGCCATTTGCCAAGATATATCTCTGATGTAAAATTTAAGGTTAGCTGGCATGTTTCAGACCCCAGTCCAAAAGAGTTCACTTTGGAGTATTGTATCATGCAAAAAAAATATTTGATACTTTATTTTTAATATATCTTTTGAAGAAGGGTATCATTTTGTATTTAGCCCTGGGCATCAAAATGTTCCGGGCCGGCCCTGCCACCCATCCAAGGACGAAACGGCGTCACTCTTCAGTTCCATCGTAGAACTTTCTTAGTCTTATATTTTTTAGTTATTTGTATTTACCCCCCCCTCCCCAATTGCTAATCATATCTCCATTTCTCCCAATTTTATTTTAATAAGTGTTAACCCCCCTCCCCCCAAATCTTCGGGTAAATCGCAAACAAAGTCTCCTTAGATTTGAGTTTTTGCATTTAAAAATCCCATGTTTAAAAAAAACCTCACATTTTTATTTTTACTCGGTTTGTACTCATGCCGTTAGAAATGACCGTTAATGACTTAAAAAAAAAACCCCAAAATGTTCCCTTCCCTACCAGTGGTGGCCAGCCCCCTCCTCCCTCCCACTGCCCACTCCTTCCTCCGTCGGCCGGCCCCCTGACCCGCCGCCCCCTCCTCCCTCCGCCGGCTGGCCCCCCTCGACCCCCCTCCTCCCTCCACTGGCCAGCCCCCCCCGACCCGCCTCCTCCATTCGCTGACCGGCACCCCTCCGCTGTGTCACGACCCGCACCCACTGTTAGGGTACGAGAACGTAACAACGCCCAGCCTACGTCGCAGTGTGGACTTTAGAACGCTGTCCTAGGTCACATCATCTAACAATATTATGCTAAGCAGTTATACTCCCCGAATGGGGGTGACATAGCAGATACAGACTCAATCACATCTAAGGTAGAGCATGATAAGGATAGATAAAACATAAAATCCAAAGAGATACAGGAGATAGAAGTCTAAGTGTCTAAGATACATAAACCCAGAAATACATCTCAAAACTCAAATACAGTAATCCACAAAGTAAATACAACTCCAGACAAATGAAATAACTATCTAAACAACCTCTAATGTGTCTCCTCTAGGCTAGCAGGCAACCTCCAAACTATCTGTAAAATTTATCAACAGGTCCAGTCAGGACAGGAACGAGCACATCTCATCTAGAAAACCCAAGTAAATAACAGAGAACTATAAAGCAGTTATAGGCAGTTGTATTGATGAAAATGGCAGTTTATATTCAGGTGATGGTATAGAGAGACAGATAAAGTACAAAGAAAGTAAGTAACTAAACAAGAAGAGAAGCATAGCAAAGAAGACTGTAAAATAAGATCTAGCTGAACTAGAATAACATAATGAGTTCAGATGGTACAATATAAGTCGAGTGTAATCCCAATGTGAATCTAATATAAGATGAGTCGAATGTAATTCTAATCATTATTCTAATAAGGTGAATCGAATAAGGTGATACGAATAGTGATTCACATGATGTTCTAATAATGATTCGAATAAATTCTCCAAGTGTGTTTTAAAATACTTAGTTAGACATGTAAACGGCTAAGGATAAATACGGCACATCACACACCTGGCCGGGTGTGGAATGGCTATCGTTCGAATATATTCACAGGGGGTGGTTCGAATAGTGGGAATGTTCACATGTCTAATCAAGTATTTCCCCGCCCATCTAATACAAATGAATCCAAAATCCGACACATCATTCGAATAAAAGTCCAACCAACATATGAAGATACGAATAGGTGGTTCGAATAGTGATTCGTATGGTGATTCGAATAATAGAGGTAAGACGAGTAAGTATGTGTGTCGTATACATGGATTCAGAAATAAAAATACATGTTTGTAACAGAGAATCACATACAGCTAACTAGAACTGAAGTACAGTAATTAACAAATAAATGAGAGAACTATCAGAGAATGTACTCGCCTGATAACCTGAACAACTGATAAGTATAGGGGGTCCAACTGAAGCCACATAGTCCTATTTAAAGCAACACAGGTTACAAGGTGTTCAAGTTGAAATAAATGAAATTCTACTAGCCATCTATATCATCTTAGGTTCTTTTAAGTCAAAACAACTCTAGGTCGACTCCGGTCAATAATCTAGTCAAACTAGGTCAAGTGTTGACTTACAGTTGACTTTGGGTTAACTGGTCAACTCTGGTCAAACAGGGTCAATTCTAGTCTAATATAAAGTGTACTTCGTTATTTGTACGTCGAAACTTACAACACGCAAATCGAGACAAGATGATCAACGGTAAAGTTGATAATCTTATTATAGTGATCCACGTGTCCAACTTGTCAATTTCAGCGATATGAGATCACTGGAATTGACTGATCTCAGTTTCGTTGTACTAATTCCGAAATACGAACATTATAAGAATTAATTATTAATTAATTATAAAAAGGTTAAACTCAGAGAAATTATCAACAAACATTGTCGGACGATGAAATAAACATCGCCAACGTGTCCAGAATGGTCAAATTAGCTAGGATAGCCTACCCAACGGTCTAATTTGGACACAAAGGTAAAAAGGTAATTTCGGGTCAAAACGGTGTCCGTGTCGGAGCCATTTTGCACCAAAAAATGTGCAAGAAAACAAGTCTATAAAATATAACAAATTATATGTCCACGAAACCAGAATGACGATACGAACCCAACGGTATCTCCAGAATTGGATTCCGTTGACCCGATCTCAATTTGGTCCGTTGACCAGAATTTGGAATTCCGGTTTGCACAAAAATACGTGCCGGAGCCAAAGTTCTCAAAACTCAGCAAACTACATGTCAACGAGTCCAGAATGGCGATACGAACTCAACGGTATATCCGAAATTGGATTCCGATTAGCCGACGTCAAAAAGTCCCTTTGACCCAGAATGTGGGACCCACTTTGCACCGAAAAACGTGTCAGGGCCCACGTTCTCCAAATCTAACAAATTTTATATGAAAACATGCCAGAACGACGCCACGAGTCTAATGGTGGTGTCAGAAATGAAATCTGGAGTCCCGTGTTCAAAAATGAAATTCTACAAGTTGGAAATTACGAATTCGGACGGCCAACTTTGGCGTCGAATTCAACCAATCAAACAAGCTCACAACGAAACGAAACTGGAGGGGTAGTAAGAGGGTTATACCAGCTGTCACGCCCCAGAACCAGAATACTGGAGAGCGGGGGTAGACATAGCCAGCTACGTATAATGAAATGGAATCCATCTCACCATACGGTCACGGCTGTCTAGATATATGAGGGTTTATCTACAAGCCATCAGTTCTTAGGGTCAATAACAAGCCTAGTGTCTCAATCACGAGAAAGCAAATAAATATTACAAGATGTATGATCATTAAATATACAATAGTAAGGCATCCCAAACATTACATATTCAGTTGATCATGAAGCTAGTCGTTACAAATGTCAGGACTAGCAAGAGTTTAGTCATACATGATCAACCCTAGGATCTGTTAATCATGTTACAGCCCGTAGGCAGACAATAAGTAAGTGCAATCGAGCTAACACTTGCTCGGCGGCTAAACGCCTCAAAAGAATATTTTTACAAGGGAGTGGGAAAGCAAAATAAAACCCATTCGTTGCCGGAATTCCTTCTAGTGTTCACCATCTGGCAGGAAGATTGGGAGATCCTCGGTAGCTGCTCCGAAATCTGGCCATACAAAACCAGCTGGGTCAGACCCCAGAAAGAGCAAGTGCCACAAAGGAGGCTTCACTTAAGAACTAAAACCAGCAATCAGCATAAGATATAAATAAAAGTAAGAACTGGAAATAAAGAAAATACACCAGGATGATATACGACGAGATAACCATGGAACTATTTAGATAACCAGGTTACAACCCGTAAACCAAACAAGGACCGGGGTTGTAACCCTTCGTCTGAACAGAACTTGGAATTCTCACCATTTATCGGTAAAATAAATACAAGCATTCTGGTCATTCAATAATCTGGAACAGGATCAGGGCAAGACTAGACTGGTTAGACTCCGTCCAATCACTTCACGGCCAAGCAAGAATTACGGCTTGATACTTTAACTAACTAGGGTTGTCACAAGCCTAATTACTAACAAGATGCAGTGAGATTATTCCACAGCCACAAGCCCTGCAGACCATCCAGGCTATCCGGACGCAATTAGGGATTGAATTCAAGTGGGTACATCGTCCAGGAAACGCATGTACCCTTAGGTGACTTAGAGGGTGCAACACATGACAGTGTGCTGGAAATGTGCCCTACTCGACGGCAGGCTACAGATCCCAAGTGGGGCGCCCAGATAACGGGATTGTCTGTAGCTGGGAAATCTCTTCATGACTACTGGATTATTCTAGTTGTTAGCCTTAGTCCATTTTAGTAGGTACTTCTGACCGTGGTACTCAGGAGTCCCCTCCTAGACATGATGCAAGACAGGACTGGATTATTTGTACAAGCATAATCGCCCACGGTATCCAGGATTAATTATACAAGTCATGTCATGTCAGGTAGCCGTCGCAACAGCTATTCGAGATAATCATGTCAAGTTTATCATATCAAGAGTGCTAGTCAGGAGTGCGCCACGACGGGCCACTATCAGGTCATGTCAGGTTATTATGTCAGGAGTGTACCACTACGGGTCACTATCACGTCGTGCTCAATTATCAATTCCAAACATATCAAATGAATTCATGATTATCAAGTTCAGGACAAAAGGCGTAAGGATATAAAATGGACGTTAAATATCTAATAAAATATCAATACACAGGGCTATAGAAGATCCAGGGTAAGTAGGGTCAGGTCCAGTTGCGCCTAAACATCAGGTTGCGCCTGAGTCAGACTGCGCTCAAGTCAGGCTGCGCTCAAGTCAGGCTACGCTCAAGTCAGGCTACGCTCAAGCCAGGCTACGCTCAAGTCAGGCTACGCTCAAGTCAGGCTACGCTCAAGCCAGGCTACGCTCAAGTCAGGCTACGCTCAAGCCAGGCTACGCTCAAGGCAGGCTACGCTCAAGTCAGGCTACGCTCAAGTCAGGCTACGCTCAAGTCAGCGTATGCAAGACATACGTCTCCAAAAGGCAGCGTATGTACTCCATACGACTCCTCATCAAGGCAGCGTATGAGGTCCATATGACTCCTCTTTAAGGCAGCGTATGAGGTCCATACGACTCCTTGTCAAGGCAGCGTATGCAAGACATACGCCTCCAAAAGACAGCATATGGGTCAGACTGCGCTGCGCTAAAGAGCGCGTGCAACTCAGGGGTGTAAGCTAAAAAGCTCGCGCAAACTGCTCATTGTCTTCTCCAAATCAGCAAGAACTCCATGGTTTGAACCCAAAGCTTCAAAAGTCCATAACTTAGTCAAAATAAGTCCAAATCTAACTTTTCAAAGGTCAAAATTGGGTAGAATAAAATTCTCTACAACATAGAACCATCAAAACTTGAAAACAAAAAAATTTGATAGATCAAAACCACCAAAATCCGAAAATAACTAATTTTTAGATCTACAAAAATTAAAGCCTCAAAATAGAAAATGACAAGTTCTAATGTGTCTTAGAAACATGAGGAGAAGCTAATAGAACAATAAAAATGGGCTCTCTTGTGGAAGCAAGTTACACTTGCCTAGACCTCTCTCTTCTCTCTCTGGTAGGTGAAGGGAGTAAATGGAAGAAGAAGAAGAGATTAATGAAGAGAGAGAAGAAGAATAGGTAATAAATATGAGTGGTGGTGGAAGGTAGGGGGTTCACCCCTTGGTTCATGATGAACCAAGAGCAATCCCAAACCGAACCAAGCCAACCCAAACCAAGAATAAACCAAGCCCAGGGAGGAAATTAAGCAAGGAAATCATGCAATACAAGAATAAATACGTACACGTATTTCAGAAATACGTAATATAAACCACAGGCATTACACCAGCTTCGCACCGGAACTGGTAGCATGCCAAACGGAGCTGCGGTGGAGGAGATATAAGCTGACGAAGTTGGCCCCGCGAAACTGTCCAAATTTAATACAATTTAAACGGTCAACTTGGTGGCCGGTTTTGATGTATCAAACTATAAAATTAACGGACAAAAATTGACAGGGATGAAGGTGGATATACCGAGATGGTGATGGAGCGAAGAAATCACCGATCCAACGGTCGGATCTCCGGGAAAACGTGTGCGAAGTCGCTGCAACGGAGCGCCAAAATGAACTCGATTTCGCGCGCGTCACGACGGGACGTCGTGCAAAACGCACGAATCGCCTATACGTCGCGCTGGAGGAGGAGAGGCGGACCCAGGGGGTCGTCGACGTTCGCCCACGACGGGGGAGGCCAGCCATGGCGGCGGCGGTCGGCCACGGCGGTGCTGCACCGCCCGAGCGTTCGCCCAAGGCTGCCCGGCCTGTGGACTCGCTGCAAACGCAGCTGCGCGCGCTGTGCTGGCCCAGCCTGGCCCGGCGGAGCTCAGGTGCGGCGAGGGGCTATGGCGCACAGAACATGTCGGCAGTCGACGAGGCTGGATGAAGGTGGTGGTGGCAGAAAAATGGTGATGGTGGTCGGGTTAAGGTGGGAGAGGAGGAGTTGGATGAACTCGGTGGTGCGAGCTCGGCCAGGGTGGCCGGAGCCACGGCGAGAGGAGGTCGGCCTTGGGGGAGGTCCGGCCATGGTGGGAGTGGTGGTGTTTCATTGATGGTGGTGGTTCGAATGAATGGTGAGGGTGGCGATTTCGAAGTGGGAGGAGGAGATGGTGTAGGTTGGAGGCTCGGCCTGGGTGGTACGGCCAGCTGGGGATGGTGGCCGACGGCCTCGACCAGGGAGGAGGGGAGGTCGGGCTTGCTGAGAGTAGTGGTGGTGGGGATTGGTTTGTTGTAGTTGCTGCTGTGTTGATGCATGGGAGTGGGAGAGAGAGATGAGTGTTGTGAGGGAAATAATTAGAAAGGGAGAGAGAGAATAATAATTGATGAGAGAGGAAGAGAGAGACAAAGGGCCATTCCTAGAAGTTAGGGCCGGCTACATGGCTGCTATAGGGATGGAGGGGAATTAATGGTGAGAATTTATTTGGAGGATCCAAAGGCTAGAATTAATTAGAGAGGATTGTCCATTCCAATGGGAATTAAATAAATAGGAATTTCTGATAAATATAGAAAAAATATGTAAGAGAGTACTTGATATTTTTGGGCAAGAATTTTGAGGGCGTCATAATAGAGGGCAACACAAAGCTGGACTGGACTCGGTGGAGCCGGATTGGGTCAAAACCGGACATTGAGCAAAAATCGAATTAAAATTAGGTGTTGATGATCATGGGTAAATAAGTAGCACATGGGGGTTCCAATAAATGGGACACAAGTGGCAGACGGATAGTAGGCTCAAAGTGGGCCATGTCCATAGTTGGGGCTGACAGGTTTTGGTCGACATGGGACCCACAAATCAAGTTGGAAAATGAATGTGACGCCGTGGAGTAAAATAAAATCGGGTCACGTGTCAGGAAAGTTGTGCAAAGCAGATGGAGCACAAAATAGCGTGTCTGAGTGGGACACAAAGGTCATGGGTGACGAGCGTCTCGAGTAGATCATCAATGAAAAGTTGGTTTTGAGAAACTGACTGGTCTTGTGCTCCCAAATTAAAAGTCACGGTAACGTGCTAAAAATGATCAAGGAAAAGAGTGGGAAAATCAATTAATAATCAAATGGTCTAATTCGACCCGAAGTTCAGCGAAGCAAAAAGAGCACAAGGGAACAAGTCTGAGTGGGACACTATATACCATCATGAAGGTAATCATGTCCACTCCAAAACTCGTGAAGAAGATTTCCAGAGTTGAACATCCCTGACACTCCAAATATCAAAGGCACGGAAAGCACACTTAAGGAAAAAAAAATTAACAGAATAAATTATTTAATGAAACTAAACAAATCAGAAAATAAAATAAAATAAAAAAAATTAACCCGAAATTCAGGGTGCTCACATCCTACCCACCTTATAAAAATTTCGTCCTCGAAATTAAAATGTCCATACTCCCTCTAGGTCAAACCCCCACAATCAAAGTCCCAGGTTAAAACAAATCATGTGATCAAAAGGACGACATACAGGGTCATGGCATACGGTGGTAGTGAAGGTCTCATCTAGGTATACTAGTCGTGCTAATACCAAAACGGTCATAGGGTATCAAAACACATAAGCAATCTAGGGTGCTAAACAAAAGTTACAGAAACAACAACCCATCAAAACTGTAAGGCAGTCTACTATCCTATATGAAAACTGGTACTTCTCAAAACAAAATAAAGGCAACTACCAATTATCTGTAAAGGGTACAGAAAAATCAAATTAAAAAAATTAAGGAATTGAAAATCACTTGCTTTGAAATCCAATCACAATATATATAGATAGCGTTAGAGGGAAAAAAGCTAGCATTTAAACCAGTGTATTATTAACATAATGCAGTCTCAGATTTGACAATTTCAACATAAAACTCAACCAAAAATTTTGAATTGAAACCCTACGTATAGCATCATGTGCAGTGATGTAAACATAACTAATAACATGAAATCTGTATTTGAATTACGAATTTAAACTAGAAAAGCAGAAAACCAGAAATATTGGGGTTTGGAAATTAACATCAACAACATATTAATATTTATTCAGATAGGTGAAAATCAAAGTGTAGCATGCATATGTGTCAGGAAAGTGTCCACTACATATATTCATATATATATATTCTCATGTCCCAATATAAAAATTTAATTCTACGTTAAGACCAACATTTAGATTCCTACCAAGATCGCAAAATAGATGATTGACGAAATCAAGACAGTTTTATTATTATTATTATTATTATTTAATACTAGAATAATAGCAAGGAGGAAATAACAATGAAATCTGTTTTACTTATCTGTTTAAGGAAGGATCCATTTTGAAATCCAGAGTTAAAATATCAAATCCAAGATAAAGTCTAACAAAATCATCGATTCATTGTATTTAAGAAGAAATTCATGGTAAGAAGTTTCACAAGGTTTATAAAAACAGCTAAATCTACTCTTAAGTTAAATAATTAGAATCTAAACAAAACAAACCAATTAATAATTCTTTTTTTTTGAAAGACTGCAACAAAAGTAAAGAAAACATGCTCGAAAATATTTAAGGTACAATCTGATAATCATATGCGTCTATCCAAAATCATGGTACTCTAAATCCTCGTCATACTAGTGAGCAAGGCTACGATAATCACAGAGCCCTTGACTTATGCACATACCTCTAGAATCATGGTATTTAACATTTTCGCGGTGCCGCTAGCTTGGCTGCGAAAACCTTAAATTCCTACACCCGAAAAATATATCCAAAGTCAGACTATATGTCCTCACCATGCTGGCTAATGTGACTATAGAAGACTAGATTCCATAACATAGATGACCTAGCCCATATAATTTCATCTTGCCAAAAATTAAATTAATCAACAATGAATTCCCAAAAATCAAATCAAATTTATCAACGAGCATCAAAATTAAAAAATGAACAAAATCCTTCAAATCATATAACCACAAACTCGGATGCTACAGCTAACATCAAGATTCAAAATTCCACAACCTTCATCAAAATCAATAAATACAAACTCAAATTCAATAATAATACATCAAAATCAAATTCAACAACAGAAAGTAAAGATAAATCAAATCAAGAAAAAAGAGTTTTCAAATCGGAATTAAACAAGATTCTCAAGGGTCGTCCCAGGAATCTCTCAAGGGATCCTAATTGTGATTGAGTATCTTCAAAAATATATCCTATTTCTATTGCAGGCTGTAGTGGTACTCTAGTTCGAATACCACTACATAAACTCGACCTACATGGGCCACCACTAAAAATGTGTCACGACCCGCACCCACTGTTAGGGTACGAGAACGTAACAACGCCCAGCCTACGCCGCAGTGTGGGCGGTAGAACGCTGTCCTAGGTCACATCATCTAACAATATTATGCTAAGCAGTTATACTCCCCGAATGGGGGTGACATAGCAGATACAGACTCAATCACATCTAAGGTAGAGCATGATAAGGATAGATAAAACATAAAATCCAAAGAGATACAGGAGATAGAAGTCTAAGTGTCTAAGATACATAAACCCAGAAATACATCTCAAAACTCAAATACAGTAATCCACAAAGTAAATACAACTCCAGACAAATGAAATAACTATCTAAACAACCTCTAATGTGTCTCCTCTAGGCTAGCAGGCAACCTCCAAACTATCTGTAAAATTTATCAACAGGTCCAGTCAGGACAGGAACGAGCACATCTCATCTAGAAAACCCAAGTAAATGACAGAGAACTATAAAGCAGTTATAGGCAGTTGTATTGATGAAAATGGCAGTTTATATTCAGGTGATGGTATAGAGAGACAGATAAATTACAAAGAAAGTAAGTAACTAAACAAGAAGAGAAGCATAGCAAAAAAGACTGTAAAATAAGATCTAGCTGAACTAGAATAACATAATGAGTTCAGATGGTACAATATAAGTCGAGTGTAATCCCAATATGAATCTGATATAAGATGAGTCGAATGTAATTCTAATCATTATTCTAATAAGGTGAATCGAATAAGGTGATACGAATAGTGATTCACATGATGTTCTAATAATGATTCGAATAAATTCTCCAAGTGTGTTTTAAAATACTTAGTTAGATATGTAAACGGCTAAGGGTAAATACGGCACATCACACACCTGACCGGGTGTGGAATGGCTATCGTTCGAATATATTCACAGGGGGTGGTTCGAATAGTGAGAATGTTCACATGTCTAATCAAGTATTTCCCCGCCCATCTAATACAAATGAATCCAAAATCCGACACATCATTCGAATAAAAGTCCAACCAACATATGAAGATACGAATAGGTGGTTCGAATAGTGATTCGTATGGTGATTCGAATAATAGAGGTAAGACGAGTAAGTATGTGTGTCGTATACATGGATTCAGAAATAAAAATACGTGTTTGTAACAGAGAATCACATACAGCTAACTAGAACTGAAGTACAGTAATTGACAAATAAATGAGAGAACTATCAGAGAATGTACTCGCCTGATAACCTGAACAGCTGATAAGTATAGGGGGTCCAACTGAAGCCACAGAGTCCTATTTAAAGTAACACAGGTTACAAGGTGTTCAAGTTGAAATAAATGAAATTCTACTAGCCATCTATATCATCCTAGGTTCTTTTAAGTCAAAACAACTCTAGGTCGACTCCGGTCAATAATCTAGTCAAACTAGGTCAAGTGTTGACTTACAGTTGACTTTGGCTTAACTGGTCAACTCTGGTCAAACATGGTCAATTCTAGTCTAATATAAAGTGTACTTCGTTATTTGTATGTCGAAACTTACGACACGCAAATCGAGACAAGATGATCAACAGTAAAGTTGATATTCTTATTATAGTGATCTACGTGTCCAACTTGTCAATTTCAGCGATGTGAGATCACTGGAATTGACTGATCTCAGTTTCGTTGTACTAATTCCGAAATACGAACATTATAAGAATTAATTATTAATTAATTATAAAAAGGTTAAACTCAGAGAAATTATCAACAAACATTGTCGGGCGATGAAATAAACATCGCCAACGTGTCCAGAATGGTCAAATTAGCTAGGATAGCCTACCCAACGGTCCAATTTGGACACAAGGGTAAAAAGGTAATTTCGGGTCAAAACGGTGTCCGTGTCGGAGCCGTTTTGCACCGAAAATCGTGCAAGAAAACAAGTCTATAAAATATAACAAATTATATGTCCACGAAACCAGAATGACGATACGAACCCAACGGTATCTCCAGAATTGGATTTCGTTGACCCGATCTCAATTTGGTCCGTTGACCAGAACTTGGAATTCCGGTTTGCACAGAAATACGTGCCGGAGCCAAAGTTCTCAAAACTCAGCAAACTACATGTTAACGAGTCCAGAATGGTGATACAAACTAAATGGTATATCCGGAATTGGATTCCGATGAGCCGGCGTCAAAAAGCCCCGTTGATCCAGAATGTGGGACCCACTTTGCACCGAAAAACGTGCCAGGGCCCACGTTCTCCAAATCTAACAAATTTTATATGAAAACATGCCAGAACGATGCCACGAGTCTAATGGTGGTGTCAGAAATGAAATCTGGAGTCCCGTGTTCAAAAATGGAATTCTACAAGTTGGAAATTACGAATTCGGACGGCCAACTTTGACGTCGAATTCAACCAATCAAACAAGCTCACAACGAAACGAAACTAGAGGGGTAGTAAGAGGGTTATACCAACTTCGCACCGGAACTGGTATCACGCCAAACGGAGCTGCGGTGGAGGAGATACAAGCTGACGAAGTTGGCCCCGCGAAACTGTCCAAATTTAATACAATTTAAACGGTCAACTTGGTGGCCGGTTTTGATGTATCAAACTATAAAATTAACGGACGAAAATTGACAGGGATGAAGGTGGATATACCGAGATGGTGATGGAGCGAAGAAATCACCGATCCAACGATCGAATCTCCGGGAAAATGTGCGCGAAGTCGCTGCGACGGAGCGCCAAAATGAACTCGATTTCGCGCGCGTCACGACGGGACGTTGTGCAAAACGCACGAATTGCCTATACGTCATGCTAGAGGAGGAGAGACGGACCCAGGGGGTCGCTGGCGTTTGCCCATGATAGGGGAGGCCAGCCATGGCGGCGGCGGCCGGCCACGGTGGTGCTGCACCGCCCGAGCGTTCGCCCAAGGCTGCCCGGCCTGTGGACTCGCTGCAAACGCAGCTGCGCACGCTGTGCTGGCCCAGCATGGCCCGACGGAGCTCAGGTGCGGCAAGGGGCTATGCAGCACAGAACATGTCGGCAGTCGACGAGGCTGGATGAAGGTGGTGGTGGCGGAAAAATGGTGATGGTGGTCGGGTTAAGGTGGGAGAGAAGGAGATGGATGAACTCGGTGGTGCGAGCTCGGCCAAGGAGGCCGGAGCCACGGCGAGAGGAGGTCGGCCTGGGGGAGGTTCGGCCATGGTGGGAGTGGTGGTGTTTCATTGATGGTGGTGGTTCGAATGAATGGTGAGGGTGGTGATTTCGAAGTGGAAGGAGGAGATGGTGTAGGCTGGAGGCTCGGCCTGGGTGGTACGGCCAGCTGGGGATGGTGGCCGATGGCCTCGACCAGGGAGGAGAGAAGGTCAGGCTTGCTGAGAGTAGTGGTGGTAGGGATTGGTTTGTTGTAGTTGCTGCTGTGTTGATGCATGGGAGTGGGAGAGAGAGATGAGTGTTGTGAGGAAAATAATTAGAAAAGGAGAGAGAGAATAATAATTGATGAGAGAGGAAGAGAGAGAAAAAGGGCCATTCCTAGAAGTTAGGGACGGCTACATGGCTGCTATAGGGATGGAGGGGAATTAATGGTGAGGATTTATTTGGAGGATCCAAAGGCTAGAATTAATTAGAGAGGATTGTCCATTCCAATGGGAATTAAATAAATAGGAATTTCCGATAAATATAGGAAAAATATGTAAGAGAGTACTTGATATTTTTGGGCAAGAATTTTGAGGGCGTCATGATGGAAGGCAACAGAAAGCTGGACTGGACTCGGTGGAGCCGGATTGGGTCAAAACTGGACATTGAGCAAAAATCGAATTAAAATTAGGTGTTGATGATCATGGGTAAATAAGTAGCACATGAGGGTTCCAATAAATGGGACACAAGTGGCGGACGGATAGTAGGCTCAAAGTGGGCCATGTCCATAGTTGAGGCTGACAGGTTTTGGTCAACATGGGACCCACAAATCAAGTTGGAAAATGAATGTGACGCCGTGGAGTGAAATAAAATTGGGTCACGTGTCAGAAAAGTTGTGCAAAGCAGATGGAGCACAAAATGACGTGTCTGAGTAGGACACGAAGGTCATGGGTGACGAGCATCTCGAGTAGATCATCAATGAGAAGTTAGTTTTGAGAAACTGACTGGTCTTGTGCTCCCAAATTAAAAGTCACGGTAACGTGCTAAAAATGATCAAGAAAAAGAGTGGGAAAATCAATTAATAATCAAATGGTCTAATTCGACCCGAAGTTCAGCGAAGCAAAAAGAGCACAAGGGAACAAGTCAGAGTGGGACACTATATACCATCATGAAGGTAATCATGTCTACTCCAAAACTCGTGAAAAAGATTTCCAGAGTTGAACATCCTTGACACTCCAAATATCAAAGGCACGGAAAGCACACTTAAGGAAAAAATTAACAGAATAAATTATTTAATGAAACTAAATAAATCAGAAAATAAAATAAAATGAAAAAAATCAACCCGAAATTCAGGGTGCTCACACGCTGGCCGGCCATGCTCGATATGCCCCCTCCTCCCTTCACTGGCCGGCCATATTCGACCTAGGGGTGATCATTATTCGGTTTTGGACTGAAAAACGAATCGAACCGAACCGAATAAGAGATTCGGTTCGGTTTAAAAAAATTCGGTTCGGTTTTGATAATACTAAACGGCTGTTAACGGCAGGGGTGTAAACTGAACAAAAATAAAAATATGAGGGTTTTTTTTTTAAACAAGGTGTCTTTAAATACAAAAACGCAAATGTAAGGAGGATTTGTTTGCACTTTATCCGAAGATTGGAGGGTAACACTAATTAAAATAAAAATGGAAGAAAAGTGGAGATATGATTAGCAATTGGAGGGATAAATACAAATAACTCTATATATTTTTACTCCATGGAGTCCATTCCAATTCCTTTATTCCTCGAACACGTCTCCAATGTCTCAAGACCCTCTACAAGAAAAACAAAGATGTGTTCCATAGTAGACTCCTTGTCCCTCTTCTTTGGTCTTGACATAGATCAATAAGTGGACAAGGAATCACAACATCTCCAAGCTGACCGGCCAGTACAAGTTGGCCTTTCCCTTCTGTCACTCTCCGTTCCCGGAATGCGTATTTTTATACATGTACAACTCATATATATATTTATTTAATATTTATTATGTATTATCCTGTATTTAAATTCCTTTAATTTCATGTTAATTAATTATCTGCATTTTATTTCCTGCACTTTTATTCCTGCATTTTATTTCTGTATTTTATTCTCTGCTTTAGTCTTATGTGGTTCGGCCTAGGTTGGTTTTCTCGGGTTCATGGTGGTTCAAGGAACCGAACCCCCACAAACCCCACCTACCACCACCCTTCCTATTTAAAGCCCCCATCTCCTTCTCTCTCCTCATAACTTTCCTTCACCATTACTTCTTCTTCTTCCTCATCACTTCTCCATCGACCAGCAGTAGCAGTAGGCAAGTACATCTTGCTTCTTGCTTCCCACTTGGAGAACCATTTTTATGGTTCATTTGTCTTCCTCTCATGATCCTGAGAGAGTTTAGTACTTAGCATTTTTGATTTCTTTGGCTTGTTTCTTCAAGATCTAAGTTGTTGTATTCTCGGTTGTTCATGGGTTTTGATCTCCCAACCTGGCGTGTATTCTCAGTTGTCCATAGGTTCTGAATCATGGGAACTTCATTTCCGGCTTGGAACGAAGGTTCAGTCACGCACACGTTCTTACGTGTCAGCGTGAATTTTTAGTCACGCACACGTTCTTACGTGTCAGCGTGAATTTTTAGTCACGCACTCGTCTTTACGTGCCTGCGTGAATTTTCAGTCACGCACACGTCTTTACGTGTCTGCGTGAATTTTGAGTCACGCTCACGTTCTTACGTGTCTGCGTGAATTTTCAGTCACGCACACGTCTCTACGTGTCTGTGTGAATTTTGAGTCACGCTCACGTTCTTACATGAGTGCGTGAATTTTTAGTCACGCACACGTTCTTACGTGCGTGCGTGAATTTTTAGTCACGCACACGTTCTTGCGTGTCAGCGTGACATTTTAGTTACGCACACGTCTTTACGTGCGTGCGTAGATTTCTTATCATTTTCCACGCTCACTTTTCACGCTCACGCTGTGCGTGCGTGAGTTACTTTTCACGCTCACGTTATGAGTGCGTGAATTTCTTACCACTTTCCACGCTCACGTTGTGCGTGCCAACGTGAATCACTTTTCACGCTCACGCTGTTTATACGTTCACTCCTACCTACTAGACTTGGCGTGACTTGTTGGCCTTAGCATAGACTTGTTGGCGTGACTTCCTGACCTGGGTGTTTCTATTTGTTCTATAATTTATTCATTCAATGGTGGCATGATAGTTCTCCTATTATATCCTTATGCTTTTTGCATGAACTCGATAATCTTAGCATGTTAATATTTTTAATACATATGGTTGTGTAGAACGTGCCTTGTGTCTTGATTGGTTTATGGATACCCAGTAAGACTGGAACTTAACCTTGAGAGTTATAGACTCGACCCCATTTAATACTAATTGACTTTCATGCCTTGTCACCATTGATAATAATGGTTATCTTGACTAAAATTGATCATGCGTTCCTAGTTGGAACTAAGAGACTGGCTAGTCGTCTTATTGAATTGAATGAATGAGACACGTTCATGTAATGAACTATTGTAATCGACTGACTGATCCCGAATATTGACGTACAGGCACATGCAGGCTTCAATCTATTTATTTATTTATTTAATTATTTTTCTACAAAAGCAGCATGTGTACTTTATGGTCAAGGCATGATTACTCCGTGGTTAGAATTGATTGTTGCATTACGCTATGTAAGATCTACAACCTAACCGTACGGGTATCGTTGTAGAGTTGCGCATATCGTACCCCGTACGAAAGTACTCATTTGAATGACCATGATCCACGACATGGGATTTCACTCAACGTAGGGACTATTAAGTTAAATAAAATAATGATGGCATGGAGAGAATGGATCCCCGAGTTCTTACATGGCAGCCCTCTTGGGACTAGTAGTGCCCGACAGGCCGGCTGGTTCCCACAGATACTGTAAATCTGCCACACGGACAGGGAGCGGTATCTGGTTATATTATTGTATATTGTATATTGATGACGGGCGTCCCGCTGGGACTCGTCTAATTCATGATTGGCGCAATTGATTGACTGGATAGACTAGCCTTGCTCGCACATACTAAGAACTGAGGAATCCCTATTTACATAATTCCAGGATAACTTGGGACTCACAATAGCAAGCCGTAGGAGTTGATTGGCCGTTCAAGATGATTTGTTTGTGTACTGTACCTACTCTGTTGCCTAACTGAGATGATCAGAATGTCAGGACATGACGGGCCAACTTCTGTCCTTGTTTAGTTGGGAGGTTGGTTCGAAGTGTCGTGATGTTATGTGAATCCTAGTGGAAAGCAGAGATCTATTATTATATTCTCTTACTTACTGGTTTAATCCTTCATATCGTGCTTCCTTGTGGTACTTGCTATTAGAGGTCTAACCTCTCTGGTTTTGCATGGCCAGATTTAGAGCCGGTTCCCGAGGACTCCGCTTACTTCCACCTCCAAGATGGTCAATACTAGGGGAATGATCGCAGGAGGACTCGAGTGGATTCCTTACTCCACCGCTCGTTTTGTTATTTACTTCATACTTAGCCGTTTGGCACCGACATGTTAGTCGGATCGTCTTGTACTTACTTTTACATAATTGTAACTAAGTCAGACTGCAGCTGATAACAATTGTGTATATGTTACTATACCATCTGGCTATGTTTTGTAAAGCCAGATCTCAAGAACATTTTAACTAAGCGTTTGGGATGCCTTACTGCTTTATCTTACATGTTCTCTATTTTTGCTTCTTGTTTGAATAATTGAGACAATAGATATGAAGTGACCATAGTAAGACTTTCATGTAGTATGCACTCCCTCGTCTGGTTAGACAGCATTGATCGTATTATACGATATTCTTCTACCCGTAATACGTAGCTGGCTGAGTCATTCCCCCGCTCTCCAGTATTCTGGTTCTGGGACGTGACAAGGTTTTAGTGGTGGCCCATGCAGGTCTGATTTCAGACTTATGGGGTGTTTTGATTTATAGGATATCTCAATCACACGTGTTCCCCCTTTGATCTCATGATTCGTTATTCTCAACCCTTGCTTGACATTCCGGTATCCTTTGACTTTATTGATCCTTCATGTCCGGTTGTTTGATTGTTCTCTTGTCCCTTTTCTTAGGGGCACTTCGTCCGCATCGGTCAGAGCTGGACAACAGCAGAGGCAACATGGGCAACATGACCAGGTTGGTCAGCAATAAGGGCCAGTCTTACCTCAGGAGGCTATCCAAGAAGAAGTGATAGTGGAAGCAGCAGCTGGATCGCAGTATCCGGATGTTCCACCACCACCAACAGTTCCACCTATCCAAGTGGACACACCAGCCCTTCTGGAGATCATGAGAGGAATGATGGCTACTCAGCAACATCAGATGTTGGCCCAGCAGCGCATGCACACTCAGCTACAAGAGCAGAATGTGTTGCTCAACCAAGGGTTGCAGACGGCTTTAGAAAGAGGAGTGAGGACTGATTCAGGAGCATCAGCCAGGTTTTGCAAGTACAACCCCCGCCGTTTCGAGGGCACGGAGGATGCCATCTCAGCAGATGCATGGCTTAAGGATATTGAGGCTATTCTGACAGCAGCTAAGGTACCGGCAGAAGAACGTATGGATCTAGTGAAGTTGTTACTTCAGGATCTCGCACGTGATTGGTGGGAATCAGAGGAAGTGGGCATCAGACGTCCTGTGGCTTGGGACGATTTCACTACAAGATTCAAGACCAAGTACTATGGAGTTGTGGCACGGTATGAGCTACAACAGAAGTTTATCAACCTCAGGCAGGCCGACAAGACTGTAAATGCTTATGCAGCGGAGTTCTGCAGATTAAGTAGGTTCGCCCCAGAGATGGTAGCAACAGAGAGCCAGAGGGCTATGAGGTTCCAGCAAGGGTTTCATCTTGAACTCTTGCAATTGATAGAGGGGCACAATTACCAAACTTTTGACGAAGTATTGACGGCAACTCGAAGGCATGAGATCACCATTCAGAGGCTTGCGACGAGGACTGGGGGTCAGAAGAGATCCCACAGTCAAATTGAAGGAGGAGGGGGAGCAGCGTCCCGAATAACAGCACCATCCACTGGCATTCGTATCCACGATGTGGCGATACGAGGACCAGCACCACCACCCAGGCAGTAGCAACAACAACAGAGGAAGAACCAGCAACCCCCGGCAGGCTGCACTTATTGTGGGAAGATAGGGCACACTAGAGATGTGTGTCGGATATTGAATGGACTGTATCCGATAAGTGGAAATCCAGACCATCGGGTTACCACATGTCCCATGAATTTGAGGTCAGGAGGACCAGGACAACAGTTTCCTGCTCTACCAGCACCAGGGGAAGGCCAGTATCGAGGACCAGCGGTGGCAGTAAGGCCGTTGGCACAGCGTCCGTTTATGCCGCAGGCTCAGATGTTTCGGCAGCAGGGGCCGCCGATGCAACAACACCAGCATAGACCACCCCAGCATCATCAAGGAAGGGGCCAGCAACAACATCAGGCTAGACCGCAGCATGGAAACCAGCAAGGAGGTCGAGGGCAAGCATTCACTCTGTCCTTGGAGGAGGCATTGGCATCGGGGGATGTTGTGGCAGGTAACATTCTCGTCGCCTCATATCCCGCAGTAGCATTGTTTGATTCGGGAGCATCGCACTCATTTATATCTGCACAATTTGCGACACGACTAGGAATCGAGTTCGAGGCATTGCTAGGAAGGTTGAATATACTCACTGGTAATGGGCTCGTAGGAGTTAGTAGAGTTATTTTAGCATGTAGTGTTGTAGTTTGCGGGCATTCCTTACCCGTCCGGTGGATAGAATTTCCTGTTGGAAATTTCGACGTTATCTTAGGCATGGACTGGCTGAAAGACAGTCATGCAACAATAGATTGTCGTAGAGGGAGTGTATCTTTTGATATTCCAGGCAAGAAGCAGTTCACCTTAGTCAGATCAGGGGCAACTCAACAAGAGCAGGGAATAATAACGGCAATGGAAGAAGTTCAGATTCCGAAGGTAGTTGAAGAGTTTCTAGACGTATTTCCTGAAGAACTTCCAGGTCTACCACCGGTTAGAGATATTGAGTTCTGTATAGAATTGGCACCAGGAACTAAACTAATATCAGATCGAGTTTACAGAATGGCAGATTCAGAGCAGGCCAAGGTATATCAGCACATAGCGGAACTGAAGGAGAAGAAGTTCAACCAAGCTAGCATATCGCCGTAGGCAGCACCAGTGGTACTTGTGGGAAAGAAGGATGGGTCATCCAGATTGTGCATTGACTACAGGAAGCTTAACACGGCAACAGTGAAGAACAAGTACCCATTACCCAGGATCGATGACTTATTTGATCAGTTGAGCAAGGCTAGAGTTTTCTCCAAGATAGATCTTCGTTCAGGGTACCATCAGGTGAGAGTTCAGAAGGAGGATATTTCCAAGACAGCATTCAGGTCGAAGTATGGGCATTATGAATTCTTAGTAATGCCGTTTGGTTTGACCAATGCTCCAGCAATATTTATGGATTTGATGAATCGCATCTTTATGCCATACTTAGACCAGTTTGTCGTTGTGTTTCTTGACGACATTCTCGTATACTCTGCTAGTGAAGAGGAGCATGAAGACCACCTCAGGAAAGTGTTGCAGGTTCTGAGAGAGAGCCAGTTGTATACCAAGCTCAGCAAGTATGAGTTTTGGTCGGATCACATTTTATTTTTGGGTCACATCATATCAGGAGCTGGAGTAGCAGTGGATCCCAAGAAGATAGAAGCAGTAGAAAGTTGGCCAGTACCCAAGACCGTAGCAGATGTGCGAAGTTTCTTGGGATTGGCAGGATATTATAGAAGATTTGTGTCAAACTTTGCAAAGCTTTCAGCACCCATGACCCGCTTAACCCGGAAGGATGTACCATTCGTTTGGTCGGCAGAATGTCAGGCATCATTCGAGACTTTGAAGCAGAAGTTGATATCAGCACCTATTCTTACATTGCCAGTTGGACCCGGAGGTTTTACAGTATATTATGATGCGTCAGGTAAAGGACTTGGATGTGTCCTTATGCAACATAGGAAGGTGATAGCATATGCATCTAGGCAGCTTCGGGACCACGAGAAGAATTACCCCACTCATGATTTGGAGTTAGCGGCAGTAGTGTTTGCTCTGAAGCTATGGAGGCATTACTTATATGGTGACCGAGTGGACATGTACACAGACCATAAAAGTATGAAGTACATCTTTACTCAGAAGGAACTAAACATGAGGCAGAGGAGATGGTTGGAGTTGATTAAGGATTATGACGTGGAGCTTCAGTATCACCCAGGCAAGGCTAATGTAGTAGCAGACGCTCTTAGCAGGAGAGACGGCGCATTTATGTTGACAACACAGAGGCATATCTTAGAAGACCTTCAGGAGATGGGCATCAAAGTTATACTTCCTAGTGAAGTAGGAGTTCTAACAAGTCTGCAAGTTCAATCCGACTTGGTAGGCAGGATCAAGGCAGCTCAGGCACAAGACCCAAGGATTCAGAAGCTTAGGGCAGAATGTGAGTTAGGACTCAGGAAGGAGATGAGAATTCATGAAGATGGTACACTTAGGTTTGGATCACGTCTATGTGTGCCTAGTGGAGATATCAGACAGGAGGTTATGACAGAAGCTCACAGTTCTCAGTATTCTATTCACCCTGGAGGGACCAAGATGTACCAAGATATCAAGCAGCATTTCTGGTGGAACGGGATGAAGATGGAGATAGCTAGATTTGTTTCCCATTGCTTGGTATGTCAGCAAGTGAAGGCAGAACAACAGAGGCCAGCTGGGCTATTGCAACCGCTTCCTATTCCGGAATGGAAATAGGAGCATATTACAATGGACTTTGTGACCAGTTTACCGAGATCACCAAGTGGCAAGGACGCTATTTGGGTAATAGTGGACCGACTTACGAAGGTAGCACATTTTCTTCCTTTCAGAGTAGGGCAATCTACAGAAAAGTTAGCAGAGTTGTATATGCAACAGATAGTCAGGCAGCATGGAGTCCCTGTCAGTATTGTATCGGATCGAGATACCCGTTTTACATCACATTTCTGGAAGAGCTTACATCATAGTCTGGGTACCAAGTTAAGATTTAGTACGGCTTACCATCCACAGACAGATGGACAATCAGAAAGAACGATTCAGACTTTAGAAGATATGTTACGAGCAATTGCACTCTAGATTTTGGAGGGTCTTGGGAGAGTCACCTGCACTTAGTCGAGTTCTCATACAATAATAGTTATCAAGCCAGTATCCAGATGGCGCCATTCGAAGCACTATATGGTAAGAAGTGCAGGTCGCCACTTGCATGGGATGATATCGGGGAGAGGAAGATGTTAGGCCCAGAAATGATTGTTCAGACGGTTGAAGTGGTTAAGGGAATTAGAGAGCGACTTCGAGTTGCGCAGGACCGGCATCGTCATTGGGCGGACCAGTATCGTAGGCCGTTAGAGTTCTCTGTTGGGGACCACGTATTCTTGCGGATCTCATCTACTCGTGGGGTCATTAGATTTGGCGTTCGCGGGAAATTGAGTCCGCGGTACATGGGCCCATTTGTTATCCTTAATCGGGTAGGCGATGTTGCTTATCGTTTATCCCTTCCACCTTCGTTACGAGAGATGCATGACGTATTTCATGTATCTCAATTACGTAGGTATGTATCGGACCCAAGCCATATCCTCGATCATTCTGAGCTGGTTGTTGGTACCAACCTGTCTTACGAGGAACAGCCTGTGTCCATTTTGGACCGAAGAGAGAAGATACTTAAGAACCGAACAATTAGTCTTATCCGTGTTGCTTGGGGTCATCACTCCTTGGGAGAGTCAATAAGGGAACGTGAGGATGATATCCGATCACGGTATCCACACCAATTTGACTCACAAGGTATATCTCTTTCTGTATACCTTGATTGTCCTGATTCTTCATGCTTATCACCGTATGGGTAGAGCTACTTGATATCATAGAATGATGAATTTACATATATAGTACTTGCTTTTGATATGGTAAAAAAAAATGATTGCTTGCTCACTAGAATTGCTTGTATTAGTTTAGCTCCGATATTTCTACCTGCTTGGTTTTGAAATTCCGAGGACGAAATTTTTCTAAGGTCGGTAGAGATGTCACTCTCCGTTCCCGAAATGTATATTTTTATACATGTACAACTCATATATATATTTATTTAATATTTATCATGTATTATCCTGTATTTAAATTCCTTTAATTTTATGTTAATTAATTATCTGTATTTTATTTCCTGCACTTTTATTCCTGTATTTTATTTTTGTATTTTATTCTCTGCTTTAGTCTTATGTGGTTTGGCCTAGGTTGGTTTTTTCGGGTTCATGGTGGTTCAAGGAACCGAACCCCTATAAACCCCACCTACCACCACCCTTCCTATTTAAAGCCCCCATCTCCTTCTATCTCCTCATAACTTTCCTTCACCATTACTTCTTCTTCTTCCTCATCACTTCTCCACCGACCAGCAGTAGCAGTAGGCAAGTACATCTTGCTTCTTGCTTCCCACTTGGAGAACCATTTTTATGGTTCATTTGTCTTCCTCTCATGATCCTGAGAGAGTTTAGTACTTAGCATTTTTGATTTCTTTGGCTTGTTTCTTTTAGATCTAAGTTGTTGTATTCTCGGTTGTTCATGGGTTTTGATCTCCCAACCTGGCGTGTATTCTCAGTTGTCCATGGGTTCTGAACCATGGGAACTTCATTTCCGGCTTGGAACGAAGGTTCAGTCACGCACACGTTCTTACGTGTCAGCGTGAATTTTTAGTCACGCACACGTTCTTACGTGTCAGCGTAAATTTTTAGTCACGCACACGTCTTTACGTGCCTGCGTGAATTTTCAGTCACGCACACGTCTTTACGTGTCTGCGTGAATTTTGAGTCACGCTCACGTTCTTACGTGTCTGCGTGAATTTTCAGTCACGCACACGTCTCTACGTGTCTGCGTGAATTTTGAGTCACGCTCACGTTCTTACATGAGTGCGTGAATTTTTAGTCACGCACACGTTCTTACGTGCGTGCGTGAATTTTTAGTCACGCACACGTTCTTGCGTGTCAGCGTGACATTTTAGTTACGCACACGTCTTTGCGTGCGTGCGTGGATTTCTTATCATTTTCCACGCTCACTTTTCACGCTCACGCTGTGCGTGCGTGAGTTACTTTTCACGCTCACGTTATGAGTGCGTGAATTTCTTACCACTTTTCACGCTCACGCTGTGCGTGCCATCGTGAATCACTTTTCACGCTCACGCTGTTTATACGTTCACTCCTACCTACTAGACTTGGCGTGACTTGTTGGCCTTAGCATAGACTTGTTGGCGTGACTTCCTGACCTGGGTGTTTCTATTTGTTCTATAATTTATTCATTCAATGGTGGCATGATAGTTCTCCTATTATATCCTTATGCTTTTTGTATGAACTCGGTAATCTTAGCATGTTAATATTTTTAATACATATGGTTGTGTAGAACGTGCCTTGTGTCTTGATTGGTTTATGGATACCCAGTAAGACTGGAACTTAACCTTGAGAGTTATAGACTCGACCCCATTTAATACTAATTGACTTTTATGCCTTGTCACCATTGATAATAATGGTTATCTTGACTAAAATTGATCATGCGTTCCTAGTTGGAACTAAGAGACTGGCTAGTCGTCTTATTGAATTGAATGAATAAGACACGTTCATGTAATGAACTATTGTAATCGACTGACTGATCCCGAATATTGACGTACAGGCACATGCAGGCTTCAATCTATTTATTTATTTATTTAATTATTTTTCTACAAAAGCAGCATGTGTACTTTATGGTCAAGGCATGATTACTCCGTGGTTAGAATTGATTGTTGCATTACGCTATGTAAGACCTACAACCTAGCCGCACGGGTATCGTTGTAGAGTTGCGCATATCGTACCCCGTACGAAAGTACTCATTTGAATGACCATGATCCACGGCATGGGATTTCACTCAACGTAGGGACTATTAAGTTAAATAAAATAATGATGGCATGGAGAGAATGGATTCCCGAGTTCTTATATGGCAGCCCTCTTGGGACTAGTAGTGCCCGACAGGCCGGCTGGTTCCCACAGATACTATAAATCTGCCACACGGGCAGGGAGCGGTATCTGGTTATATTATTGTATATTGTATATTGATGACGGGCGTCCCGCTGGGACTCGTCTAATTCATGATTGGCGCAATTAATTGACTGGATAGACTAGTCTTGCTCGCACATAGTAAGAACTGAGGAATTCCTATTTACATAATTTCAGGATAACTTGGGACTCACAATAGCAAGCCGTAGGAGTTGATTGGCCGTTCAAGATGATTTGTTTGTGTACTGTACCTACTCTGTTGCCTAACTGAGATGATCAGAATGTCAGGACATGACGGGCCAACTTCTGTCCTTGTTTGGTTGGGAGGTTGGTTCGAAGTGTCGTGATGTTATGTGAATCCTAGTGGAAAGCAGAGATCTATTATTATATTCTCTTACTTACTGGTTTAATCCTTCATATCGTGCTTCCTTGTGGTACTTGCTATTAGAGGTCTAACCTCTCTGGTTTTGTATGGCCAGATTTAGAGCCGGTTCCCGAGGACTCCGCTTACTTTCACCTCCAAGATGGTCAATACTAGGGGAATGATCGCAGGAGGACTCGAGTGGGTTCCTTACTCCACCGCTCATTTTGTTATTTACTTCATACTTAGCCGTTTGGCACCGACATGTTAGTCGGATCGTCTTGTACTTACTTTTACATAATTGTAACTAAGTCAGACTGCAGCTGATAACAATTGTGTATATGTTACTATACCATCTGGCTATGTTTTGTAAAGCCAGATCTCAAGAATATTTTGACTAAGCGTTTGGGATACCTTACTGCTTTATCTTACATGTTCTCTATTTTTGCTTCTTGTTTGAATGATTGAGACAATAGATGTGAAGTGACCATAGTAAGACTTTCATGTAGTATGCACCCCCTCGTCTGGTTAGACAGCATAGATCGTATTATACGGTATTCTTCTACCCGTAATACGTAGCTGGCTAAGTCATTCCCCCGCTCTCCAGTATTCTGGTTCTGGGGCGTGACACCTTCACCTCGCTCCACTTGAGTGTGTTGGAATTATTCAATAATTAAGGGGCCACACACGTAAAATTAATTGTGTTTGGGCTATCTAAATAATTAAGCCAAATTAAAGTGGTCTATTTGAAAATTGGCTTAAGGGTATAGTTGTCATAGAATTAATGTGTAGATACCGGAGATAATTCTAATTTGATGAGGGGCCAAATTAGAAATATCAAAACACACATGTATATATATATATATATATATATATATATATATATATATATATATATATATGTATTCATTATAAAAATATATATATATATATGTATTCATTAGGGTTATGATCCCCAACTTATACGGCCACCAAAAGAGAGGTTTTCTCTTTTTCTCTTCTGCATCCCCATCAACAGAAAGAGAGGGACAAAGAATTTGGAATCATCTTTGTCATTAAGGGTCGTAGCAAGTTGGAAGATCGAACCCAATAAAGAGACGATCGCTTCAAGATCCATCAAGCCTAGCAATGGATTCAGGTACGCTTCCGCAATCAATTTAATTTATGTTCTTCATCTCATGAATCGACATGGCACAATAAAATTCTAACAAGTGGTATCAGAGCCTCCTGTTTGATTTATGAGGTCGAAGTTTAGAATCCATTTTTTTATTTATTGTTATTCAGAAATCCTAGATCTTCGATCCAATTTAATTTTCGAGCAAATATCCTGTTTTATTTGTCGAGGAATTTTGGCTTAGGGTTGTGATTATTGTTTAGAGGCCTAGGGTTTTGATTTGATTTGATTTGATATGGTTGCATGCGTGCATTGTTTCTTATGTGTGAGTATGATTTTGATCACCCAAATCTATACGATGATTTTTCAGCGCTAACCTACATTAGTACATTGAGATGTGGTTAATAGTACTAAGAGAAGAAAATAAAATGTACTTTTGGTTGATACATAGGGATACTGATCATTTATCATATTTTTAGAATGGACTTTTTCTTTTCTTTTCCTTACTTCTTGCTATTTATGTCAATTAATAATATGCATTGGTAAGCACGGCCATAATAAATGTTGTGGCCGGCCCTTAATATAGGAGATTTATTATTTTAGGAAACCAATGTTAACATTGGTTTCGTTCATAATATGCATTGGTTTGTATGCATATTAAGTGAATTCTTATTTTAGCAAAAGAAGTTAATTCGTTTTTTTGGCCACAACAGTAATTTTGCATCTTAATTGTTAATATTGATTTGTTGTCAATTTTTTATCGATTTGATTGGCATACTTAAGGGAATCTTGATAGATTTTTTAATTTATGTACAGTAATGACCTCTCTATTCATGCTTAAATATTAGATATGGACGCATGTGATAATGACCGTAGAAATTCTCCATTATATTAAATATGCATGAATATGCTTATTGCTGGACATGTGATAATATGGAATGTCGGTTAGATTCCAATTACTCATACTGATAGATATTTGGTGTTACTCAATTTAGAGTGTTTTCCAATCTAAGTTGATCATTGGAGGACAAATTGGAATCAAATATAGACAATTTTATGTTTGGCATAAATTTAGTTTCCAATAAATTTATGTTCTAAGTCATATATTTGATGTAATATATTGACGTACATATCTTCAACAGATTATTTTAATATAATCTTTATGGGTTATTTGAAGCAACCTATTGGTCCATATCTTCAGTAAAATATTACGTAAATTTTATTATGTTGACAATGCTCAGTTTAGTCAAATTAAGAATATTTGTTTGAATCATGTAAAGAGATTCACATGCTTATGATTATCTTATTTGAGTTGTAATATTTAAAATATGCATGTACATAAGAATTTATGATTATTTAATTTAAATAAGCATAAGAATTTAGACATGATTAAGTTTGTAAAATTTAGTTAACATTCAATTTTTTTTTTGGTGCCTTTTGTAACTAGCAATAGATGTCTAATATTCTAAATAGACTCATTGAAACAAGATGTCGCCAAAGTGACCTCTCTTGCGTAGATAGTCTATGAGGGATGTTGGATGTTTGTGTGTGTATATTCATACGGGTATTAGTCGGCCCAGAGGAAGGTTAATACTTGGCCGAATTGCACACATACTTGTGGTCATAAATATGTGACAATTATAGGGTTTACATATCACGACCCGCACCCTGATTAGGGGCACGAGTACGTGGTTACGTCCAGCCTACGCCGCAGCATCGGCGGTAGAACGCTGTCTAGGTCATCTATAAATACTACAACTAAACAGATAAAGGTACCTGTACGGTATATACACTCCGAATGGAGGTGACATAGCAATACAGTCTCAACCACAAAGCAAACTAGGATAGATAGCATGAAAGGAAATATGATAGATGAAAGCAGAAAATAAGTTCGAGATCCACACAAGCCCAAAGCTATACACATCCCCACAGAGTCACAGAATATAATATGAAATACTACTGTCTGAAAGTACTAGCTGGCTCGCAGGCCAGGCAACCCTAACTAAGCTACTCTACTCAGGGTGAGCAAAGTCTAGTGGCTCTACTAACAAGCCATGGTCCAGGTCTACTCCATCAGACTCGACCCCATAATAGGTCGGACAATCTGCCTCAGAATCATCTGTAATATATCAACGGTATCCTGTCAAAAAAATGAGCAAGTACAAACACTAACAGCAGTTCCATGTGAATTGACAAATTCTATAAGAGACAGTATAATGAACTACAAGACAAAGATATATGAAGACTTGGGAACCGTTCGGAAGCTGAGTTACAACCCTTAAACCAAACAAGGATCGGGGTTGTAACCCTTCTTCCGAGCAGAACTTAGTCTTCAATCAAGGTATAACATAAAGGCATGTAGAACATGTGAGTAATGTCATAGCATGGTGAGAAAGTACTGAATGTAGAACAGAACAGGATATATGATAAGATAAGTAAATATAAAATGTACCTTGAATTATTAGAGCGTTATGTGATCGGCTTGGAAAACATGATCAAGCTTTCCATCCGACCGGCTATGAACAATGTGTACAATAGAGCGGTAAGGCCGGTCACCATGGAAAGCTATGAACGATGTGGGGTAAGGCTTTACCCGTCGTGAGGCGAGGGTATAGCTATGAACAATGTATACAGTAGAACAATATGGGAATTTGATCACACAACCACTAATAACTCCCTATCCCCGAATAGTATAAAGGATCCGGACATAACATGTCATGACACGGGATTCAAAAGCAGGTGATCAGTCCACTCCCAAGTCCATGTCTATACAAGTACAAGTAACAAGTCAAGTCATGTACCAATATACCAAGTAACCCGAGAATAACATCTCATGACAGGATGCGACATATACTAGTCCGTGAACCGTCGTGTTAGGAATCAAGTAAGACACTACAACTGAATCGGATATAGCAGATATCAAGACAATGAAAATTATCAGTGAATGTACTCGCGTGCTGTCCTGAGCTGTAGGGTATATCAATGCTCATAGTGGTAATCAGAAACCTAAAGATGAGATATTTCATGTTAATTTAGGTTTAACAAGTTAAGAATGATTTATAATGAATGATATGAAATCTAGGTCAAACTAGGTCTCACTAAGTCACACTAAGTCCTGTCAAGTCAATCTAGGTCAAATCAAGTTATATCAAGTCAATCTAAGTCGACTCTAGGTCATACCAGTCATCGCAAGTCAAAATAAGTCGAAGCAAGTCAAACGGGGTCAAGAGTTGGCCTACAGTTGACTTTTAGTCAACTGGTCAACCCTGGTCAACTTTGGTCAACTCTAGGTCAACCCTAGGTCTAACTGGTCAATGTTGACCAACAGTTGACTTTTAGTCAACTGGTCAACTCTGGTTTAGATTTGGTCCAATTTAGACAAAGTGTTGACTCATCGTTGACTTTTGGATAAAAAGTCAACTCAGGGTCAAGCGAGCCAAAATTGGTTCAAAAATGATATTTGTAGGGTGTACCTAACAAGTCACCTAAGTTTCAAGTCAATCCGAATACCCGAACCCCGTATCTTGAAATTACCCGATTACCCTCTAATACACATACCCTCAAACCACTCTAACGTTGACGCCAAGTGGCCTACCCTTAGGAATTTCACTCCGGGCTTCCTAGGGTAGTAGGGTACTAGCCTATACAACCATTACCTACCAAGTTCCCTAGGGTAAGTGGACATCCAGTCCATCTTACGGTCCATGTTGGTCGTTTACCCGTTATCTCGAGTACCGTAGGATACACGACGATATCGCGTGATACCACTCTCCTAATCCCAAACGAAGTCCCGATTTTCACCTAGGAGCCTACCCGCAAACTCTAATCTATATTAGCTAGGTCCCCTTCAAGTTTGGATGCGTTCCGACGCTCCTAACTTGTCACGACCCGCACCCAGTGTAAGGGCACGAGAAGTGACGAACGCCCAGCCTACGCCGCAGTGTCGGCGGTAGAACGCTGTCCTGAGTCACCATATCTAACACAGTCTAAATAAGCTCCGAATAGAGAGTAAAATAATAAGTAACTCAATCACAATACTAAGATGGAATCGAAGAAAGAATCCCAAGAGAGTCACAAATAAATAGTCTAGGTGTAAACCACCAGAATAAATCTCAAGTACAACTCATAAAGTCTCAAACAGAAAATACAAATAAGTACTAAGTCTCAGCTAGACTATAGGCAAGTCCTCAACGACTGTGGGATCCTCCTGTGGGTCCACGTCGACAGTGTCATCTAAGCCAATGCCATAATAAGTAGGATAGTACTCCTCATCATCACCTGTAAAATTTTCAACATGCCCAATCAGGATGGAACGAGCACATATCTCTCACAACAGTTCATATCAGGAATGGATATATAAAGCAAGCTATAAAAAACTATACATGAACCGCTGTAAAGAGAAATCAACAAGTGAGAAAATATAAGCTGAGACATAATATGATAAATAGAGAGATGTAACCTTCTACGTGAATCAGAGCATGAATTGGTTATATAAACAGCTTGGGTTGCACATGGATACAGCTATGTAATGCACATGGATACCTACTGGGGATAATGATCACATAACCAACTACACTCTCCCTGCCCCCAACCAATACACAAGGATCAAAGCATGTTATGTTATTGCACATGGATAACAACTACTGTATACATGGAACTCATATGGTCATGAGTGTATATGAATAACATATGAGTGCACATGGATAAATATGAAAACATGGAGTACATTATGACCATGATAAAGTACATGAACATGACATACTCGATGTATCCGATGTAATGCCCCGCTCCGCACGAGGCATTTGGTTGGCTTATTGGATGGGATCAGAATATTGGACCGTGACTTATGTTGGGAATCGGGAGAATTGAGACTGATACAGTCTCTCTTAGCTGGCTAGACGAAATGGATATTGGAACGTGGCTCGCTGGAGGAGCTACGCTTAGTGGAATTTTGGGTGAGTGGAACTGTCCTTCCTCCTCCTTACTCCTTCATGCTTAATAGATGAAGTATTGAAATGCTATGAACTGCCCCTAAATGTCCCTTATGTTAGTTGCTGAATAATAGAGATGCTTTTGTTGAGAATTATTGAAATGTATAACACATTGAACTGTTAATGTGATTCGCTGCCTGAGAATGAATTGATAACATTGCCCCTTTTGCTTAACACTGCTGGAACAAGTAGACACTTGAATAATGAGATGCCTTATGAATGATAGAATAAGAAATGAACTGGCTATGCTATCGAACCAATAAACTGAATGAAACACTAGAATCATGTACTCTCTATAACTGTTGCAAGAATATGAAATGTTGCCTGTCCCTTATAAGAAATGAAATGAATGAATGTTAAGTTCCTCTTAAGAAAGGAATGATATGAGATACGTTGCAATGAAGCAATGAATGAGAAATGATAAAGCTGGGATCGTTGAGATCACCAAATGAAATGATGGTAATGATAAAAGAATAAGTCATTGAATATGACTAATGATGCACTGTTGCCTTTACTTTCCTTAATACATTTTACCATGCAATTTTGTTCACAATCGAGTCGGACACGCATTCGCATGGTCATGGACAACTTGTATACAAGGTTTGAGTAATAATTTCCTCGAACGGTTCCTAGGGCCCTGGGGACCGATTCGGCCTAGGAGGAAATAATGATGAGTGCTATGGGAGCACGGATAAGGCGGGGTGGCATAGAGGCTCGCCACCTACTATGCTGACCGCATTATCTTAAAATGAAATGAAATGAGAAGAGTCCATATGGTTTAACAACACCAGTGACCATGTAGCCAGGATGCATGCTAATGAATGTTTTGTGCAGGCAGAGTAAGTATATCAGATAACCTGTAATTGATACAGGTACGAGGAGTCGGCTATCAGCAAGAAATCACATAATTGTGATATTGTATAAGTTGGTTTAACTTGCCTGCTTAACATGTTCCATTTAGTATGCTAGAAAGATGCCTTGCTATAATCATTGCTCAAACACAACATACATGCTAAGTGATGCTTGAAGTGAGAACTGTTATAACATGCTTAAAATCTTAATGTTAACGATGCCTCAATGATGCCTTTGCATGATAACACCAAGAATGATAAATGATATGTCCACATGAATGCTACTAAGAATATGTTTACATGCTTCACTCTGATTATTGCCCATGAACTGTAAACTGATGCTAGGCCCCAAATAGAAAGATCACTCTAATAAATGTATGCTTAAATGATCACTTAAATGTTGGTTTATGCGAGTGGGTTGGATTCTGCTCGCCAGTACATAGATGATGTGCTGACCCACATTTTGTGGGCAGGTGCTTGTGCTTGGAATGTTCTACACACGAAGATTGGCTAGATTGGTCCCGCGGCATCGAAGATTTGTTGGGCATACAGAAGCTCTCCTTGCACAAGATGATGTCTTCTGTTTATAAAGGGCATAATGTATGGAACATTGTAATCAGTTGTACCAGTGAGATTGTAAGCCAAGTCGGTATATCGAGTTGTAATCCATTGTATCTAAATATCAAATGTAAGCTGTATAGCATTGTTCAGTTGGTTTCCAATGTAAAGTGAGATGTGCTGTAAGCATTGTACTTCAATACAAGTCTTGTACTCTTCTTCAATTATCAGTAAAGAGAATAAAGTTCTACATATCTCTGTGTGGCTTCAAGTTACTCTTTTTCTCCGCTGCTATAAAGAAGTGATGTACTTCTATTCAATAAGAGAGATTGTCCTCATTAAATTCAATTTATCTGCTTCTGCCGCTGCGAGGTATTCCTATTTGAAGAATAATCGATTATGTACCATCTTTGCCTTGTACAAGTGCAATACCAGACTTGTACGGCATCACGCCCAAGCGAGGACGATCGATTCCAAGAGATAAAATATGTGAATAAATGACTCTATGAATCGGGGCGTGACAAATTGGTATCAGAGCACGGCTTTACGTCCTTGGTCTCTTCTTTGATTCGTTTCAAATCAAAGTTGCATCGACGATTAACCAAAGTTGCTTCCGCGATGACTCAACGTTGCTTACGCGATTAAATCAAAGATTGCTTCCGCGATTATGTTGTTGTTGTTCTGTAATCATCCTATGTTGTTCGTGTCTGAAAGATCGTTGACCCTCTTGGCTGCTCACTGGATGTTCCATACAATAAGTCTATATACATTGTGATGCCCCTAAATGAATGATTATTGTTGGTTTGGACACAAATAACCCAACAATGACTCGATGCCATAGTATGCTATATTGTGAATGCCTTTTTGAAATGTGGGAATATAGAAAAGTGGCTGGGTATGCTGTAACAAGTTGAGAATTGCATGTGATGCAGAAAGAGTTGGGAATGAAATAATTGATGGATGAGTTCAACAGAATTGGTGAATTGACTCATGCGTGCTGGCTACTGCCTTCTAGACCCTAAGAATGTTGGCTTGTGATATTGAGACCCCGAGATGTTGGTTAGGTATTATGATCATTATAAGATCATGAATGTCCGGAATAGATTGAGTTGGTATTGTTTAAGGATGGCTTCGTTTCTGAGTGGTATATTGCCTCTACCACCTCAGAACGAGATGTATGTTGACCCTTTCCATAGAATAGCAATGAGACTATCTGTGAGTACTGGGTAGTGCCAAAACGTAGCTGGGAGTCATGTATTGTTGCTAGATGACTCGAGTGTCCCCTGACGGTGATGCTATGTTGGGTAGCAAGATTCTAGAAATTGTAACCGGTTGGCTTGGTTAGAAATTGTTTAGTCGAGTGATGACTCGAGCTAGTAAGACAGTTAGTATGCTACGGGTAAATAGACTTGGCTAGAGAATATTGTGGCTTAGGACATCTGAATGTTGACTTCGATTGGTTGGATGCAAATCAAATATGGCTAATACAAAGTTGGTTGCTAAGCTGAAAGTTTAAAAATATTGTCGATGAACCAAAAGAATATTAGAGATTGTGCCTTGACCCTAAGGTGTAATAGATGTGAATCCATCTAGATCACCAAAGGATATTCGTTGCTCATGTGCATGTATGCTCAGGAATTGAATTGTACTAGAGAAGTAACAAGTAGCAACCCTGAATATTTTGTTGCCTAGAGGATGGTTAAGTGATACATAAATTGTCGGATTGAATGGGATGAACTACTCGACCATTGCTGCATGAGATTTAAGAATGTCCGTAAGATAGTTTGATGATTGAGAGATGAATGGGATTGAAAATTACAAACGTGTTGGATAATGTCGGTATAGGTGATTGTTGGTTGGGATATAGATTGTTGGCTTATGACTTAGTGGTGCAACCTTGTCATACAGACCGAATAGTATGATTCTATAGTTATATTAAAACTATCGGAATCGATGACCCTCGAATAGTTAACCTTGGTTATGGGTTTATGTGGGTACGAAGGAATCGGACCAGAAATTGAATCATTGGAAATTTACTTGATGGATTATTAGAACGATGAAGATCGTATGTCGGATTTGGAATTGACCGTAATGTTGATAGATCGATTTTAGTCGATTGTTGGGTAAGTCTAGAATGAGCCTCTGTGGGAATTATTTCCTTGAGGAAGACCCTGAATAGATAGACTTGACCCTAGCGACCAGTTGATGAATTACCAATTGCTGGCTTAGCCCAATTGGCGATTCATTATTCATACTGAATTGATACCCATAGGTTTGGGTAGAGTTCCTTAGAACTGTCGGTTGCTTGTTGGCCCTAAGAAACAGAAACTAGTATAACCCTAGTAGCCGTCCACTCTAGGGAAGTCACCTGAATGATTAAGTTTAGCTGTCAGTGTAGCTAACCTTAGAGATTGATTGAATAATAGGTGACCATTGGAGACCCATAGAATAACCTTGTGGCATTGAATGAGAGATGGTGCTAATGAGTATTGACCTAAGGGAATGTATGCTTCAACTTGTGCCTTAAGAGATGTTTGACCCTGGAGGATTATATGTCGGCCATAAGTGGGAATTACAATCGTAAGGTAAGACTTGAGTGTACCTATAGTCGGGTAGCTAAGTTAACCTTGACTGTTGCATAGAATTGTACCCTTGGCTCGGGTAATCGATAGTTGGTGACGTCGGATTGTGTCTTATAGAAAGATGAATTGCCTCGGTGAAAAATATTGTTGGATTGGAAAGGAATATGATTGCACATTGTAAAATCTTGATATGATTGGCTCTAAATTAGACCCTTGATCGAATGTTAGAAATGTTATGCTTGGGTAGAGAGCTTAACCAAGTTGTCTCTGATATTGAGTATTGTGGCCTGGAGATACTGATTGTGGCAAGGTGAATAAAGCAATAAGTCAAAGGAAAGGATGCTAAGTCGGATTGAAAAAGAGAGTTATATTGTGGCTGATCGAATCGCACTAACATGGAAGTTGGCTGAAGTACATATGTTTTGGGGACGCCTAAAATATGTGTATGGATACAGCCGAAGTGATAGGTTGCGACTGAGATAATGTTGTGGGAAGAATTTATCGCACTAGCGCGGACTTGGCTGAAATGCATATGTTTTGGGGACGCCTAAAATATGTGCATGGATCCAAATGAAGTGATGTGTTGCGACAAAGATAGAATGCAAGGAAAATGTTGGTGAATCAATGAGGAGTTGCAAGTATTTCAAAAAGAAAAAGATGGATTGAATCGTTGATGTATTAAATGATACAATTGGATAGCTATTTTGAGACGACTGAGTGTGCTGAAATGAATATTGAATTGAAGCTGAATGAATAATTCGTTGTGATTAAGTGAATCTAGTAGAAGAGTTGTTTCCTTAAGTTTCGAGGACGAAACTTTTTCTGAGTGGTATATTATGTAATGCCCCGCTCCGCACGAGGCATTTGGTTGGCTTATTGGATGGGATCAGAATATTGGACCGTGACTTATGTTGGGAATCGGGAGAATTGAGACTGATACAGTCTCTCTTAGCTGGCTAGACGAAATGGATATTGGAACGTGGCTCGCTGGAGGAGCTACGCTTAGTGGAATTTTGGGTGAGTGGAACTGTCCTTCCTCCTCCTTACTCCTTCATGCTTAATAGATGAAGTATTGAAATGCTATGAACTGCCCCTAAATGTCCCTTATGTTAGTTGCTGAATAATAGAGATGCTTTTGTTGAGAATTATTGAAATGTATAACACATTGAACTGTTAATGTGATTCGCTGCCTGAGAATGAATTGATAACATTGCCCCTTTTGCTTAACACTGCTGGAACAAGTAGACACTTGAATAATGAGATGCCTTATGAATGATAGAATAAGAAATGAACTGGCTATGCTATCGAACCAATGAACTGAATGAAACACTAGAATCATGTACTCTCTATAACTGTTGCAAGAATATGAAATGTTGCCTGTCCCTTATAAGAAATGAAATGAATGAATGTTAAGTTCCTCTTAAGAAAGGAATGATATGAGATACGTTGCAATGAAGCAATGAATGAGAAATGATAAAGCTGGGATCGTTGAGATCACCAAATGAAATGATGGTAATGATAAAAGAATAAGTCATTGAATATGACTAATGATGCACTGTTGCCTTTACTTTCCTTAATACATTTTACCATGCAATTTTGTTCACAATCGAGTCGGACACGCATTCGCATGGTCATGGACAACTTGTATACAAGGTTTGAGTAATAATTTCCTCGAACGGTTCCTAGGGCCCTGGGGACCGATTCGGCCTAGGAGGAAATAATGATGAGTGCTATGGGAGCACGGATAAGGCGGGGTGGCATAGAGGCTCGCCACCTACTATGCTGACCGCATTATCTTAAAATGAAATGAAATGAGAAGAGTCCATATGGTTTAACAACACCAGTGACCATGTAGCCAGGATGCATGCTAATGAATGTTTTGTGCAGGCAGAGTAAGTATATCAGATAACCTGTAATTGATACAGGTACGAGGAGTCGGCTATCAGTAAGAAATCACATAATTGTGATATTGTATAAGTTGGTTTAACTTGCCTGCTTAACATGTTCCATTTAGTATGCTAGAAAGATGCCTTGCTATAATCATTGCTCAAACACAACATACATGCTAAGTGATGCTTGAAGTGAGAACTGTTATAACATGCTTAAAATCTTAATGTTAACGATGCCTCAATGATGCCTTTGCATGATAACACCAAGAATGATAAATGATATGTCCACATGAATGCTACTAAGAATATGTTTACATGCTTCACTCTGATTATTGCCCATGAACTGTAAACTGATGCTAGGCCCCAAATAGAAAGATCACTCTAATAAATGTATGCTTAAATGATCACTTAAATGTTGGTTTATGCGAGTGGGTTGGATTCTGCTCGCCAGTACATAGATGATGTGCTGACCCACGTTTTGTGGGCAGGTGCTTGTGCTTGGAATGTTCTACACACGAAGATTGGCTAGATTGGTCCCGCGGCATCGAAGATTTGTTGGGCATACAGAAGCTCTCCTTGCACAAGATGATGTCTTCTGTTTATAAAGGGCATAATGTATGGAACATTGTAATCAGTTGTACCAGTGAGATTGTAAGCCAAGTCGGTATATCGAGTTGTAATCCATTGTATCTAAATATCAAATGTAAGCTGTATAGCATTGTTCAGTTGGTTTCCAATGTAAAGTGAGATGTGCTGTAAGCATTGTACTTCAATACAAGTCTTGTACTCTTCTTCAATTATCAGTAAAGAGAATAAAGTTCTACATATCTCTGTGTGGCTTCAAGTTACTCTTTTTCTCCGCTGCTATAAAGAAGTGATGTACTTCTATTCAATAAGAGAGATTATCCTCATTAAATTCAATTTGTCTGCTTCTGCCGCTGCGAGGTATTCCTATTTGAAGAATAATCGATTATGTACCATCTTTGCCTTGTACAAGTGCAATACCAGACTTGTACGGCATCACGCCCAAGCGAGGACGATCGATTCCAAGAGATAAAATATGTGAATAAATGACTCTATGAATCGGGGCGTGACATCCGAGGGATAACATCACATGAAAAGATCCAGAGGGTACTAATCCGTGTGAACATCGTGTCAGCATCAAGTATACTAGTCTATAACAAGAGTACATATCCAAAGAAGTATGAAAAGATCAGAGAATGTACTCGCCTGGCAATCCGAACTGCTGATGATGAAAAGTGACTGGACTGGAGTAATAAGATCCTATTTAAAACAACCACATGTCATAATACAGTCTAAATATCATAAGGAAAACCTTCAATGCAAATTCTACATAATTTGGGTCAATCTAAGTCAAAGTCAACCTTGGGTCAACTTTGGTCAACCAGCCTAGTCAAACTAGGTCAAAGTTAGGTCAACTAGCCTATAAGTCAAATTTCAGGTCACTACTAGTCCTAGTGTTGATTTTGGGTGTTGAGTTGGTGTTATCTTAGGTTTCCAAGTCATGAACCTAATCATATCCCTATATATATCTATATACTATTGCCTTTTCTTACATAACTTAATTGCCTAAAGTAAGTATTACCTATCTTAATCTCAATACCTTCAATATCCCTTAACTCCAATTAACCACACACTCTCAAGCATTAGCACTCAATACATGCACTAGGCCAAAGCCTTGCTATTTCAGCTGCCTATTATCTTTGACTACTTCCTGAATTCTTCATCACCAAACACCCCCATATTAATACACAACACACATACATATATACCTCTTAATCCAGGTTCTACTTTAACTACACAACCAATCCTTAACTAACCATTAAACTGAACTTGGCATTAACAACTCTCAACTAATAATTAAACTGAACTAGGCATCTAATCAATCCAAGAAGGAAATTACGAAACCCAGGAACTAGAGTTCCTGATTTCTGATACTACCCGAATAACCCTATGTCTAATCCAAATTCGAGCACAATCCTCTCTACCATGCAACTAGTAGGTATCTCCTAGATACGGTTATACTAGTAGGTATTTCCTAGATATGGTTATGTAGGATCTACAGGTTCTGGTTTATACAGAATCACATCGAAAATATGATAGGAACAGATCAAAATACTGAAACAGGAAAGAAACTGGAACTTAAAACCCGATACTCAACCCAATACCTAACATGACCTAAAACCATTCGAAAATCTAATGATATTCGAAACTAATGGTTGGTAAAGTGTCCTGTACGTATAACCATGCTACCCAAGTATTATCGTGTCCAGAGAATAGGACACGACGTGTCCACAGGCTCAGAATACGTGCACGCACCCGCACAGGCTGTGTCTCGTGCGGCCAGTCCACGAGTTCGTGGATACGCCACAGAGCACGAACACCCACGTGCTCGTGCACAGGTGTTCGCCACGTGTATGGCTACACGTCAGCCACCCTGTCACGTGTCTACGATGCGTGTACGAGCGATACGACCCCCGTATCAGACGCCAAAACTGGGCGCGCGTACGACAGTACAAAACCCGTGCCGTGTCGATTTCTCTCTCGACTCTCCACGAAACCTAACCAAACTTGTTGGGCATCACGACAGACATTGCCCCTACTCATAACCCAAAAATCACGTGTCGAGTCGTTGTGTCCAGCGAGAACGGATACAGCAGCAGCAGGGCATCGAGACGCAGTCTCGTGCTGCGTGTCCAACCCGATTTTAGGACACAAGACGACACAGAAACCCTATATAAAATATATATATATACAATCTACATCTAAAGGCCTACAGGATCATGTAATTAGTTTACCTAAACAACAATATTGAATTCTAAGTGGCAATTCGTCAAACACCTTAAACCCTACGCCGATACGTGTCCGACACGCCTATCAAACAGACACAAAATTTCACCAAACTACATGGGTGGGTAGAGTGTACCTAGATGCATGCTACTATGAAGAAAAATCAGGAAAAACTATAGTGTTTAGGTGTTTACCTATTGAGAGTTGAAATCTCAATGAAATTGACTCCTCAAGCAATGAGACGACTAGTTTCCACTGAGCAAATGCCTCCAACTCCTTGCTAGCAATGCTCCAGCAAGTTCTCCTTCTTCCCACGATCACAACGCACTTCGTTTGAGGTGAAACGGAGGTCGGATGAGAAAGTTAGGGTTTTGGAGAGTTGGAAACTAGGGTTTTGTAAAAGGGGTGTCAAAACCAATACAAATGTTTATATAGGGAGGGGGTTTTCCTGTTTGGCTGGCCAAGATATTCTGTCACGCCCCAGAACCAGAATACTGGAGAGCGGAGGAATGGCTCAGCCAGCTACGTATTACGGGTAGATGAATACCGTATAATACGATCAATGCTGTCTAAAAGACGAGGGGGTGCATACTACATGAAAGTCTCACTATGGTCTCTTCACATCTATTGTCTCAATCATTCAAACAAGAAACAGTAATAGAGAAAATGTAAGATAAAGCAGTAAGACGTCCCAAACGCTCTGTCAAATGTTCTTGATATCTGGCTTTACAAAACATAGCCAGATTGATGTAGCAAAAGTATACACAATTGTTATCATCTGCAGTCTGACTTTAATTACAATTATGTAAAAGTAAGTACAAGACAATCCGACTAACATGTCGGTGCCAAACGACCAAGTATAAAATAAGTGACAAAACGAACGGTGAAGTAAGGAACCCACTCGAGTCCTCCTGCGATCATCCCTCTAGTGTTGACCATCTTGGAGGTAGAAGTAAGCTGGATCCTCGGGGACCGGCTCTAAATTTGGCCATGCAAAACCAGAGAGGTTAGACCTCTAATAGCAAGTACCACAAGGAAGCACGGCATGAGAACTAAAACCAGTAAGTAAGAGAATATAATAATAGATCTCTGCTTTCTACTAGGATTCACATCACATCACGACACTTCGAACTAACCCCCCAACCAAACAAGGACAGAAGTTGGCCCGTCATGTCCTGACATTCTGATCATCCCAGTTAGGTAACAGAGTAGGTACAGTGCACAAACAAATCAATTTAAACGGCCATTCAACTACTACGGCTTGCTATTGTGAGTCCCAAGTTATCCTGGAATAATGCAATTAGGGATTCCTCAGTTCTTACCATGTGCGAGCAAGGCTAGTCTATCCAGTCAATCATGTGCGCCATGCATGAATTAGACGAGTCCTAGCAGGACGCCCGTCAATATACAATATACAATAATAATAAAAGCAGATACTGTTCCCTGCCCGTGTGGCAGTTTTACAGTATCTGTGGGAACCAGCCGGCCCGTCGGGTATTACTTGTCCCAAGGGGGCTGCCATGTAAGAACTCGGGAATCCATTCTCTCTATGCCATCATTATTTTATTTAACTTAATAGTCCCTACGTTGAGTGAAATCCCATGCCGTGGATCATGGTCATTCAAATGAGTACTTTCGTACGGGGTACGATATGCACAACTCTACAACGATACCAGTGCGGTTAGGTTGCAGGTCTTACATAGCGTAATGCAACAATCAAATCTAACCACGGTAATCATGCCTTGACCATAAAGTACACATGCTTTTTTTGTAGAAAATAAATAAATAAATAAATAAATAGATTGAAGCCTGCATGTGCATGTAAGTCAATATTCAGGATCAGCCAGTCGATTACAATAGTCCGTAACATGAACGTGTCTCATTCATTCAATTCAATAAGACGACTAGCCAGTTTCTTAGTTCCGACTAGGAACGCATGATTAATTTAGTCAAGATAACCATTATTATCAATGGTGATAAGGCATGAAAGTCAATTAGCATTAAACGGGGGTCGAGTCTATAACTCTCATGGTCAAGTCCCAGTCATACTGGGTATCCCAAAAATCAATCGGGACACAAGGCACATTCCATTTAACAATATTATCATATCATGATTTTATCGAGTTTATGTCAAAAGGCGTAAGGATATAAAATGGACGTTAAATATCTAATAAAATATCAATATACAGGGCTATAGAAGATCAGGGTAAGTAAGGTCAGCGTACGCTCAAGTCAGGCTACGCTCAAGTCAGCGTACGCTCAGGTCAAAGAGGCAGCGTATGGGCTCCATACGACTCCTCACCATCCAAGTGAGCGTATGCAAGTCATACGCTCCCCAAAGGCAGCGTATGGACTCCATACGACTCCTGACCATTCAAGTCAGCGTATGCAAGTCATACGCTCCCAAAAGGTAGCGTATGAACTCCATACGACTCCTGACCATTCAAGTCAGCGTATGCAAGTCATACGCTCCCAAAAGGTAGCGTATGAACTCCATACGACTCCTGACCATTCAAGTCAGCTCCATACGATATACGCTTCCAAAAGGTAGCGTATGCAAGACACACGCTTCCTAAAAAGGTAGCGTATGGACTCCAGACTGCGCTGCGCTAAAGAGCGCGCACAGCTCAGTGACGCAAGCTAAAAAGCTAGTGTACACTGCTCACTGTCTTCTCCAAACAGCAAGAACTCCATGGTTGCACCCCAAAGCTTCAAAGGTCCATAACTTGGTCAAAACAAGTCCAAATCCAACTTTCCAAAGGTCAAAATTGGGTAGAATAAAACTCTCTACAACATAGAACCATCAAAACTTGAAAACAAAGAAGTTTGATAGATCAAAACCACCAAACTTCGAAAATAACTCATTTCTAGATCTACAAAAATTAAGACTTCGAAATGAAAAATGCCAAGTTCTAAACTCTCTTAGGATCACGAGAGGAAGATAAATGAACCATAAAAACATGGGTTCTCATGTAGAGCAAGTTGTACTTGCCTACGGTTTGGTAGGTGGAGAGAGTAATGAAGAAGAAGAAGAGGAGTAATGGTGAGAATATGAGTTTATGAGGAGAGAGAAAGAGATGTAAGCTTTAAATAGAAAAGGGGGTGGTAGGTGGGAGTTGGGCCGGGTCCAATGGGTCCAATGGGTCGGATTGTAGGGGATCCAACCAAAGCCAACCCGAACCCAAAGCCTAGCTAAAGCAGAGAATAAAAGCAGGAAATAAAGTACAAAAATAAAATTGCAGAAATATAATTGCAGGAAATAAATTAACATAAAAATTTAAAGAGCAGATTAATTGATTAACATAAAATTAAAGGAATTTAAATACAGGATAATACATGATAAATATTAAATAAATACTCATGAGTTGTACATGTATAAAAATACGCATTCTGGGAACGGAGAGTGACATCTCTACCCTCCTTAGAAAAATTCCGTCCTCGGAATTTCAAATCCTAAGCAGGATAGAAATATTGGGGCTAAACTAATCTAAGTACAAGCAATTTAATCAAGCAATCATTTTACAATATCCATAGCAAGTAACATATATGTAAATCCATCAATTTACGATATCAAACAATTCTACCCATAAGGTGATAAGCATGAGGAATCAAGACAATCAGGTACACAGAAAAAGATATACCTTGTGAGTCAAACAGATGTGGATACCGTGATCGGATATCATCCTCACGTTCCCACGTTGACTCTTCCAAAGAGTGATGACTCCAAGCAACCCGGACAAGGTTAATTGTTCGGTTCTTGAGTATCTTCTCTCTTCGGTCCAAGATGGACACAGGCTGTTCCTCGTAAGACAGGTTGGTACCAACAACCAGTTCTGAATGATCGAGGATATGCTGGGGTCCGATATATACCTTCGCAATTGAGATACATGAAACACGTCATGCACCTCTCGTAACGAAGATGGAAGGGATAAACGATAAGCAACATCGCCTACCCTATCAAGAATAGCAAATGGGCCTACGTATCGCGGACTCAACTTCCCGCGAACGCCAAATCTAATGACCCCACGGGTAGGTGAGATCCGTAAGAACACGTGGTCCCCAACAGAAAACTCTAGCGGCCTACGATGCTGGTCCGCCCAATGACGATGCCGATTCTGCGCAACACGAAGTCGCTCTCTAATTTCCTTAATCACTTCAACCGTCTGAATAATCATTTCTGGGCCTAGCATCTTCCTTTCCCCGATATCATCCCATGCTAGTGGCGATCTACACTTCTTACCATATAGTGCCTCAAATGGCGCCATCTGGATACTGGCTTGATAACTATTGTTGTATGAAAACTCAACTAAGTGCAGGTGGCTTTCCCAAGATCCTCCAAAATCCAGAGTGCAAGCTCACAACATATCTTCCAAAGTCTGAATTGTTCTTTCTGATTGCCTATCCGTCTGTGGATGGTGAGCCGTGCTAAATCTTAACTTGGTACCCAGACTATGATGCAAGCTCTTCCAGAAATGCGATGTGAAACGGGTATCTCTGTCTGACACAATACTGACAGGGACTTCATGCTGCCTGACTATCTGTTGCATGTACAACTATGCCAACTTTTCTGTAGATTGCCCTACTCTGAAAGGAAGAAAGTGTGCTATCTTTGTAAGCCGATCTACTATCACCCAAATAGCATCTTTACCACTTGGTGATCTCGGTAAACCGGTCACAAAGTCCATTGTAATATGCTCCCATTTCTATTCCGGGATGGGAAGCGGTTGCAATAATCCAGCTGGCCTCTGCTGTTCTGCCTTCACTTGCTGACATACCAAGCAACGGGAAACAAATCTAGCTATCTCTCTCTTCATTCCGTTCCACCAGAAGTGCTGCTTGATATCTTGGTACATCTTGGTCCCTCCAGGATGTACAGAATATTGGAAACTGTGAGCTTCTGCCATAACTTCCTGTCTGATATCTCCACTAGGCACACATAGACGTGATCCAAACCTAAGTGTACAATCTTCATGAATTTTCAACTCCTTTCTGTGCCCTGACTCACATTCTGCCCTAAGCTTCTGAATCCTTGGGTCTTGTGCCTGAGCTGCCTTGATCCTATCTACCAAGTCAGATTGGACTTGTAGACTTGCCAGAACTCCTACATCGCTAGAAAGTATAACTTCGATGCCCATCTCCTGAAGGTCTTCTAAGATGTGCTTCTGCGTTGTTAACATAAATGTGCCGCCTCTTCTGCTAAGAGCGTCTGCAACCACATTAGCCTTACCTGGATGATACTGAAGCTCCACGTCATAATCCTTGATCAGTTCTAACCATCTTCTCTGCCTCATGTTCAGCTCCTTCTGGGTAAAGATGTACTTCAGACTTTTGTGGTATGTGTACATGTCTACTCGGTCACCATATAAGTAATGCCTCCATAGCTTCAAAGCAAATACTACTGCCGCCAACTCTAAATCATGAGTTGGATAATTCTTCTCGTGGTCTCGAAGCTGCCTAGATGCATATGCTATCACCTTCCCGTGCTGCATGAGGACACATCCAAGTCCTTTACCTGACGCATCACAATATACTGTAAAACCTCCGGGTCCGACTGGCAATGTAAGAATAGGCGCTGATATCAACTTCTGCTTCAAATTCTCAAATGATGCCTGATATTCTGCCGACCAAACAAATGGCACATCCTTCCGTGTCAAGCGGGTCATGGGTGCTGAAAGTCTTGCAAAATCTGACACAAATCTTCTGTAATATCCTGCCAATCCCAAAAAACTTCGTACATCAGCTACGGTCTTGGGTACTGGCCAACTCTCTACTGCTTCTACCTTCTTGGGATCCACTGCTACTCCAGCTCCTGATACGATATGACCCAAAAATAAAATATGGTCCATCCAGAATTCACACTTGCTGAGCTTGGCATACAACTGGTTCTCTCTTAGAACCTGCAATACTTTCCTGAGGTGGTCTTCATGCTCCTCTTCACTAGCAGAGTACACAAGAATGTCGTCGAGAAATACTACGACAAATTGATCGAAATACGGCATAAAGATGCGGTTCATCAAATCCATGAATATTGCTGGAGCATTGGTCAAACCAAACGACATTACCAAGAATTCATAATGCCCATACTTCGACCTGAATGCTGTCTTGGGAATGTCTTCCTTCCGAACCCTCACTTGGTGATACCCTGAACGAAGATCTATCTTGGAGAAAACTCTAGCCTTGCTCAACTGATCAAACAAGTCGTCGATCCTTGGTAGTGGGTACTTGTTCTTCACTGTTGCCGCGTTAAGCTTCCTGTAATCGATGCATAATCTGGATGATCCATCCTTCTTTCCTACAAGTACCACTGGCGCTGCCCATGGTGATATGCTAGCTTGGATAAACTTCTTCTCCTTCAATTCCTCTATATGCTGATATACCTTGGCCTGCTCCGAATCCGCCATTCTGTAAACCCGATCTGATATCGGTTTAGTTCCAGGTGCCAATTCTATACTGAACTCAATATCTCTAACCAGTGGCAGACCGGGAAGTTCTTCGGGAAACACGTCTAAAAATTCTTCAACTACCTTCGGAACCTGAACTTCTTCCATTGCCGTTACTACTCCCTGCTCTTGTTGAGTTGCCTCTGATCTGACTAAGGTGAATCTCTTCATGCCTGGAATATCAAAAGATACACTCCTACTACGACAATCGATTGTCGCATGACTGTCTTTCAGCCAGTCCATGCCTAAGATAACGTCGAAATTTCCAACAGAAAATTCTATCAACTGGGCGGGTAAGGAATGTCCGCAAACTACAACACTATACGCTAGAATAACTCTACTAACTCCTACGAGCCCATTACCGGTGAGTATATTCAACCTCCCTGGCAATGCCTCGAATTCCATTCCTAGCCGTGTCGCAAATTGTGCAGATATAAATGAGTGCGATGCTCCCGAATCAAACAATGCTACTGCAGGATATGAGGCGACGAGAATGTTACCTGCCACAACATCTCCCGATGCTAATGCCTCTTCCAAGGACAGAGTGAATGCCTGTCCTCGACCTCCTTGCTGGTTCCCATGTTGCGGCCTAGCCTGGTGCTGCTGCTGGCCCCTTCCTTGATGATGCTGGGGTGGTCTATGCTAGTGTTGCTGCATCGGCGGTCCCTGCTACCGAAACATCTGAGCCTGCGGTACTAACGGACGCTGTGCCAACGGCCTCACTGCTACCGCTGGTCCTCGATACTGCCCTGCCCCTGGTGCTGGCAGAGCAGGAAACTGCTGCACTGGTCCTCCTGACCTCGAATTCATGGGACATGTGGTAACCCGATGATCTGGATTTCCACATATCAAATATAGTCCATTCAATGTCCGACACACATCTCTAGTGTGTCCCATCTTCCCACAATAAGTGCAGCCCGCTGGGGGTTGCTGATTCTTCCTCTGTTGCTGTTGCTGCTGCCTGGGTGGTGGTGCTGGCCCTCGCATCGCCATATCGTGGATACGAATGCCAGGGGATGGTGCTGTTGTTCGGGGCGCTGCTCCCCCTCCTCCTTCAATCTGACTGTGGGATCTTTTCTGACACCCAGTCCTTGCCGCAAGCCTCTGAATGGTGATCTCATGCCTTCGGGTTGCCGTCAATATCTCATCAAAAGTCTGGTAATTGTGCCCCTCTATCAATTACAAGAGCTCAAGATGAAACCCTTGCTGGAACCTCATCGCCCTCTGGCGCTCCGTCGCCACCATCTCTGGGGCGAACCTACTCAATCTGCAGAACTCCGCTGCATAAGCATCTACAGTCTTGCCAGCCTGTCTGAGGTTGATAAACTTCTGTTGTAGCTCAAACTGCGCCACAACTCCATAATACTTCGTCTTGAACCTTGCAGTAAAATCATCCCATGCAACAGGACGTCTGATGCCTACTTTCTCTGCTTCCCACCAATCACGTGCAAGATCCTGAAGTAACAACTTCACTAGATCCACACGCTCTTCGGCCGGCACCTTAGCGGCTGTCAGGATAGCCTCAATATCCTTAAGCCATGCATCTGCTGAGATGGCATCCTCCGTGCCCTCGAAACGGCGGGGGTTATACTTGCAAAACCGGGCTGACGCTCCTGAATCTGGCCTCGCCCCTCTTTTCAATGCCGTCTGCAATCCTTGGTTGAGTAGTACATTCTGCTCTTGCAACTGAGCGTGCATGCGCTGCTGGGCTAACATCTGGTGTTGCTGAGTAGCCATCATCCCTCTCATGATCTCTAGAAGGGCTGGTGTGTCCAATTCCACAGGGGTAGGTGGAACTATTGGTGGTGTTGGAACCTCCGGATACTGCGGTCCAACTGCTGGTTCCACTATCATCTCTTCTTGAATAGCCTCATGAAGTGGTTCTGACCCTTATTGCTGACCAACCTGGTCAGGTTGTCCATGCTGCGGTCCATGTTGTTGCAGTCCAGCTCTGACAGATACGGACGAGGTGTCCCTAAGAGAAGGGACAAGAGAACAATCAAACGACCGGACATGAAGGATCAATGAAGTCAAAGGATACTGGAATGTCAAGCTAGAGTTGAGAGTAACGAATCATGAGATCAAGAGGGAACATGTGTGATTGAGACATCCTATAGATCAAAACACCCCACAAGTCTGAAATCAGACCTGCATGGGCCACCACTAAAACCTTGTCATGCCCCAGAACCAGAATATTGGAGAGCGGGGGAATGACTCAGCCAGCTACGTATTACGGGTAGATGAATACCGTATAATACGATCAATGATGTCTAAAAGACGAGGGGGTGCATACTACATGAAAGTCTCACTATGGTCTCTTCACATCTATTGTCTCAATCATTCAAACAAGAAACAGTAATAGAGAATATGTAAGATAAAGCAGTAAGGCGTCCCAAACGCTATGTCAAATGTTCTTGATATCTGGCTTTACAAAACATAGCCAGATTGATGTAGCAAAAGTATACACAATTGTTATCAGCTGCAGTCTGACTTTAATTACAATTATGTAAAAGTAAGTACAAGATAATCCGACTAACAGTGTCACGACCCGTACCCGCTTTTCGGATACGAGACGTGTCCAAGCCAGCCTACGCCGCAGAGTCGGCGGTAGAACGCTGTCAAGCCCGCAAGAAATAGATGCTCAAATAAAACAATATTGCTCATTCACATTTCTAGATTTATTACAACATTTACAATTTAAAGGAAAGTACAAAGTTTTACATTTAATGAAATGATACAACTGTTTTCTATATCTAGGTTTGTCTTCAGCATACCCAAGTCCTCCCCAGTGTTAAGAGTGATCGCGGCTAAACCTGTAAAATGTTGGTTATCCAGTCAGGATTGGAACAAGTACACAAACCGACGGCAGTGCAAAATATAATAGAATCAACAAGACATGAAAATAGCATATGGAATATGAAAACTGTAAGATAACTGATGTCCTAGCACGATAGAGAAATAAACAAAGAAAAACTAATAAAAGACATCTATCTAGGTGGTGTGAAATATCTGTTTCAACATGTGAACGGCTAGGGGGTAAATCCGGCATCTACACGTGCCGTGTGCAGATGCTATTGTTCACGAATAGACATCTTGGGATATTTTCTGGGTAGTCCACATGCCTACTAAGATATTTCCCCTCCCGACTACTCCGTGTGACGAGCGTGTCAACAAGCAGCAAGATATATGTATAGACATGAAATGAAAAGACTACTATGAATCGGAAAGCAATCAGAAAGTGCACTTGCCTGAGGTCCTTAGCTGGAGAAACCAATAACAATATACCACTCACGAGCCACAATCAATCAACACATGCAGAAGTCTCCGGATGCTGAAATAAACATTACCAATGTTCTTAAAATAGTCAAATTAGCTAGGATTGCCTGTCCTTAGGTCCAATTCTGGACACAGGGGCAAAACGGTAATTTCGGGCAAAAACGATGTCCGCCGTTGGACCCGTTTTGCACCGAAAAGCGTGCCAGAGTCAACGGTCTCTAAAGTCATCAAACTACATGTCTACGGATCCAGTTTTCCGATACGAACCCAACCGTATGTCCAGAGTTGGATTCCGGCGGGCCGTGCACAAAATCGCCCGTTGAGTGGAACCGCGGGGCCCGCAAAAACGTCGATTTCAACTATCTCAGAATCGGACCAAACTTGGCATACAGGACCAGAAAAACGATACGGTTCTGCTGGCGCAAGTTTCGTCTCGATCTGACGAGCGTGCACGAAGTTATGACCGAATTTGCATTGGACGGATACGGGGCGATTTCTAAGTTTTTAAAACAGATTTTTCTCTAACTTTGAAGTTAATTTAACAGCGATATAATTGATGAAAAATAAATCTATAAACAGGGTTTCCATCTCGTATATGTTGTCAAAATTTGCCTTTAAATGGATTTTCGAAATCATGCATGGTTTGGGCGAAAACTGGCCGCGAACTAGGGTGTTTGGACTGAACTTTACGTCCTGTTTTGGACAGGATTTCGTCAATCTTCGGACTCGGTTCGTGGCGCGTGTCGTGCAAAGTAAATCTAGCTAATGGGATCGAAACGAAGATGGTAAGGTTAGAAGCATACCAAAGAAAATGGCTCGACGATTAGTCGAGCGTGCGTGAAGAAAACGGACGGCGAAAACACCTCGGCGGACTGCACTAGCCGCTGCTTTTGCGCGCTGACCCGGCATGCGCGCGCTGGTCCGACGGCCCGGCCGGTCGACGGCGCGCCCAGGGCGGTGCGTGCGCCCGCTGAGGCGCGCCCAGGTGGGTGGCGGCGCTAGGGTTTGTTTTCTCGCGGCAGTTCTGTTTGTCTCCCTCGATTCCTAACGTTTACGCATATATATGCATAGGTGAAGTCCTTCTCGGGTTGTTGGGCTCCTGTGGGAAATTAGTTTGGGGTGGGGGCTGCTCTTCGCGTAAGGGAGGGGGTCGGGGAAACGTTTAGGTGGGCTCGGGTTCTAAGAGCCTCTGCTGCTAAGTACTCGTGGGGGTCGGGGTTCAAGCCGAGGCCGAGAGCTATGCTGGTTGGGGTGCGTTTCAGGCTTGGGGCCTTGCTTGCTGCGCTGGCTCCAATGGGGTGCTCTATCTTCTCTAATTCTATTTGCTGGATCATTTTGATTACAGAACTCAAATGACTGGGTTGTTTTTTCTTCTATTTCTTTTTCTTGAAAACAAAGAAGTTTGATAGATCAAAACCACCAAACTCCGAAAATAACTCATTTCTAGATCTACAAAAATTAAGACTTCGAAATAAAAAATGCCAAGTTCTGAACTCTCTTAGGATCACGAGAGGAAGATAAATGAACCATAAAAACATGGGTTCTCATGTGGAGCAAGTTGTACTTGCCTACGGTTTGGTAGGTGGAGAGAGTAATGAAGAAGAAGAAGAGGAGTAATGGTGAGAATGTGAGTTTATGAGGAGAGAGAAAGAGATGTAAGCTTTAAATAGAAAAGGGGGTGGTAGGTGGGAGTTGGGCCGGGTCCAATGGGTCCAATGGGTCCAATGGGTCGGGTTGTAGGGGATCCAACCAAAGCCAACCCGAACCCAAAGCCTAGCTAAAGCAGAGAATAAAAGCAGGAAATAAAGTACAGAAATAAAATTGCAGAAATATAATTGCAGAAAATAAATTAACATGAAAATTTAAAGAGCAGATTAATTGATTAACATGAAATTAAAGGAATTTAAATACAGGATAATACATGATAAATATTAAATAAATACTCATGAGTTGTACATGTATAAAAATACGCATTCTGGGAACGGGGTGTGACATATTCCCTCTAGGGATAGGGTTGGTTCATGGGCCCCTCTTCTCTATCTAAGTTGAGTTTAAGCCCACTAACAAAAAGGCTTAAAAGGCCAATTAATTAACTAGCCTAAAAAGGGTCAATTGACTTTCTAAATTGGACCAAAGCCTAATATAATTTCTAATTAGCTAAATGATCATCATATGTCATGGTTAGTCTCTAATATGGATTATCTAAGGTTAAACCAAATGCTAAATCAAACACAAGTCAATAGTATCTAGAAAATCACAAAATAACTAAAATGACTAAAATACCCTTATTTCCAAAATGTGGGTGCTACAAGTCTACCCTCCTTAAAAATAATTTCGTCCTCAAAATTAAGGCAAGCTGCATAAGTAGGAAGGATAGAAATTATACCTCACGGCTGAAAAGATAAGGGTACTGCTCGCGCATCTCATCCTCCCTCTCCCAAGTAGACTCACCGGGGGAGTGATGCCTCCATGCTACGCGAACTAATGGTATTGTCTGGTTCCTCATCACCTTTTTCAGTCGATCCAGAATCTCCACAGGCTGCTATGGATAACGGAGAGTAGGTCCCACTTCAATCTCAGAATGGTCCAGTACATGGATAGGATCTGCCACATACCGTCTCAACTGCGATACGTAGAATACATTGCGGACTCCCGCTAAGAAAGAAGGTAAGTCCAGTCTGTATGACACGACGTCGACCCTTCCGCTGATAACGAAAAGTCCGACATAGGGTGGGCTAAGCTTCCCTCCTCCACTGAAACGAATAGTGCCTCGAGTCGGTAAAATCCTCAAAAATACCATATCTCCAACCTCAAACTGCAAAGGTCTTCGGTGGCTATCGGCCCAATGCTGCTGTCTGTCCTGCGCCACGCAAAGTCGATCCCCGATGAGCTTCACCTTCTCGGCTGCGTCAACAACCATCTCCGGTCCCAATAAAGCTCGCTCTCCAATGTCATCCCAAGACAAGGGAGTACGACATCTACGTCCGTACAAGGCCTCGAATGGTGACATCTCAATACTGGCTTGGAAGTTGTTATTGTATGCAAACTCCACCAAATACAAATGGTCCTCCTAAGAACCTCCAAAATCTAGGACACAAGTCCGTAGCATGTCCTCGAGAGTCTTAATAGTCCTCTCCGACTGTCCGTCCGTCTGAGGGTGGTATGCAGTACTGAATTTGAGCTGAGTACCCAAACTAGTCTGCAAACTCCGCCAGAAATAGAAAGTAAAGCGACTATCCCGATCCGAGATAATGCTCACCGGAACTCTATGTATCCTGACAATCTGCCGCATATACAACTTCGCTAGTTTCTCCGTAGACGTCCCCACTTTGAATGGCAAAAAGTGGGCCGATTTGGTCAACCTGCCCACGATGACTCAAATCGTGTCTTTCCCTCCTGGTGTACGCGACAATTCCGAAACAAAATCCATCGTGATGTGCTCCCACTTCCACTCCGGAATGGGCAATGGCTGCAATAGTCCTCCTGGCCTCTGTCTCTCTGCCTTAACCTGCTGGCAGACTAGGCACCTGGCTACGAAGCGTGCTACCTCCCACTTCATCCCATACCACCATACATGCTCCTTCAAGTCTCTATACATCTTGTTGGCACCTGGATGCATAGTGTACTGAGAGCGATGGGCCTCCTGCATAACCTGCTCCCGAAGCTCTCCGCTAGCCACACACAGTCTAGAACCGTGCCTCAATGTGCCTTCCTCCGTAATGATGAACTCCACATCTGCCAATCCTGCTCGAACCTGCTCTCGGATACATCGCAGAGTAACATCATCGAACTGAGCTGACTTGATCCTCTCCATCAAGTCTGACTGAATCTGCAGGCCCCACATCTGCATCTGAACTCCTGGCATGATCACCTCGATCCCCAAACTCTCCAAATCTGCTAATAGATGACGATCCATCGTCAAACACATAGCTACCAGATACCTACTCAAGGCATCGGCAACCATATTGGCCTTCCCTGGATGGTACTGCAATAAAATATCGAAGTCCTTCATTAACTCCAACCATCTGCGCTGTCTCATGTTGAGCTCTTTCTGTGTAAACATATACTTCAAGCTCTTGTGGTCTGTAAAGATCTCTACACGCTCTCCGTATAGATAGTGCTTCCACAGATTTAGAGCAAAGATAACCGCCGCCAACTCCAAGTCATGGGTAGGATAGTTCTTCTTATGTGGGTGTAACTGCCTGGATGCATAGGCAATCACCTTCCTATGCTGCTGCAATACGCAACCCAAACCCTTCTCCGAGGCGTTACTGTAGATAGTGAACCCTTCTGATCCTGATGGCAACGTCAAAATCGAGGTTGTCGTCAGTCGCTTCTTCAGCTCATCGAAAGCAACTTGACACTCTTCTGACCAGAAAAACTCTGCGTCCTTCCGGGTCAGCCTAGTCAATGGCTCTGCAATTCGGAAAAAATCCTGAATAAACCTCCTGTAGTATCCTGCCAATCCCAGAAAGATTCTGATCTCTGCAACTGAACGCGGTGCTGTCCACTCCTCAACTGCTCTGATCTTCTTTGGGTCGACTGAGATCCCATCTCCGGTCACCACATGACCTAATAAATCAACTCGATCCAAGAAGAACTCACACTTCGAGAGCTTGCCGTACAGCTGCTCCTTCCTGAGAGTCTCCAGAACCACTCTCAAATGCTCCTCATGCTCTCTGGGGTCTTCGAGTACACCAAAATGTCATCGATGAACACCACCACGAACTTGTCCAAGTACTGGTGGAACACCTTGTTCATCAAGTTCATGAACACCACCGGGGCGTTAGTTAACCCAAACGGCATCACCATGAACTCAAACTGGCCGTACCGAGTCCTGAAAGCTGTCTTCAGAATATCCACCTTCTTTACCTTCACCTGATGATATCCTGACCTCAGATCAATCTTGGAAAATACCTTTGCTCTGCTCAGCTGATCGAACAGGTCATCGATCCTCGACAACGGGTACTTGTTCTTGATCGTGAGGCTGTTGAGTGCCCTGTAGTCGATACACATCCGTACCGACCCATATTTCTTCAGTACAAAGAGTACTGGCGCACCGCATGTTTTCCATAAAGAAATTCTCTTTATTTGTTGTGTATCTGGGAAAATTACAACTGTAGGAATTCGATCTAGAAGACGATCGCTTTATCCCTTGGACTATGCGAAGAAGAAAAGCTCTCAAAATTTTGACAGCAGATATCAATGTATCTGTACAATGAATGAGAAAAAGAACTCTATTTATAGAGTCAAAAATAATAACTGAAAAGATAACTGTCTTCACAGCCTGTACTTAGTTGAAAATCATGCAGGATTTAACATACACAAGGTTGTGAGAAGTTACTGGACGTGGCCTGTAACTGTTGGACACATGGCAATCATGCATGAGTCGTGCACAAGTTACAGGACACGCAGACGAGAGATCAGTGGCATGGCTGCCACGTACTCCAATTTGATGAAATCCACGCAGACTTGTTGAAGACGAAATCCACGCGAACTCGGTGTAGAAAGCTTCAAAATCCACGCAAACTTGGGGCAGGAAGCTTCAGGATCCACGCAGACTTCGAGGCAAAGAACTTCAAAATCCATGCAAACTTGAGGAAGAAAACTTTAGAATCCACGCAAACTTGAGATGAAGATCACAAATACACGCAGACTTGAGATAGAACTGCCAGCTGTCTTGATTCGGCGTGTCTCGACTGACACAAAATCTCTGATAGTGATTGCTTTGTCAGTCGCATTAAATGACAAGAAACCCTTTTGGTACGCCAACTTGACAAAGGTTGAGTCTTGCTGAAGAAGATTTCGAAAATCACGCAATAGACGGCTGTGATCTCTCGAATTCTGTACATACGTGGCATACGAAGAGACATTCTTCGACTGTTGTGCTGTCAGTCATAATTACTCTCTGACAAATGATGAGCTGTCTCCCCAGCGTGATTTGTAAATATTGTCTGGATCAACTGAGTGTGACTTTTGACTCTGTCCTGATCAACTCAGCGTGACTGTCATTTTTAAAGGCCTACAAGACCCCCTTCAAAGTTTTCAAAAAATTGAAAAGACTTCAAAATTTTCGAAATACTTTGAAAATAAGATGATAAAATGAAATCAGTCACGCTGTGATGACTTTAAATTTTTTGGAAGTCGGAAAGACTTCGAAGTTCTTTGAAAACATCCAAATGAACTTATTAAATGTCATAATGACTCTTCGTTCTCCGAGACTGATTGTATCCAATTTATGGTGGAATATGAACCGCCGGCAAAACTCAGTTATATAAACAGGAAGAAGTTTCATTTTTAATCTTCATCTTACGTCAATATGACACCAAAGGAGAAAGCTGAGGAAGAAGCACGCAACTTGGGCTTTTGTTCTCATGGTGACCCCACTTTTGGGGGTGAAGAGCCAGAGCCCCTTGTCTTTGAGCTCAAAGATGATCCCTTGCAACTAGCCAAGAATTTCTTGAGCTATTTTGGCTTGGATGGCTCGTCCTCTTCTGATGGGCGCAGCCTCATAGAGCAGCGTGAAATGTTTAAAGCTCTGTTGCACTGTCTGGGAGTTAGGAGCGTAGAAGAACTAGGCACCAAGCTCAGTCGCTCTGGGAAATAGAGCGTGACTTTTATGCTTTTGTTGCACTTTTTGTTTTGTCTTTTGTAAGGCCATCAGTGCCTGTCTTAAGAAATGAAGTACAACTTTTGTGTTTGATCTGCGTGCCTTAATGAGAAATATTAATCAGCAGTCTTTGATTGTTTCCAATGTTGCTCTGTCTTCCAAAGCACACGTGACACTCATTCCACAGTTTACGAGCGCTATTTATGCAGATCTTTTCCAAGAATAGACTTGTACTTTGCCCTTTAAATAGATGGAAGAGTTTCGCAGATACTCATCTCCCATTCCTCTTCTTCTTCTCTGAGAATGAAATTTTTGGGAGATTTCACTCTCAAATAGGAAAGCAATGTTTTCTAATGTTCGACTTCTGCGCACTGTATCAAACATGAGTTTGCCAATCCTTAGCACCAAACTTGAAGGTAAATCAGTGTAATACGTGTACTTATTTTTGTTGTTGAAGATAGGCTTTCTGTTTCTTGTTTCTGATTTGAACAATATACGCCTGTCTCTGTTTGATAAATGCATACTGAATAATTTCTGTTGATCTAATTTTTTTCTTCTTAATGCTTTCTGCAGAAACTTGGCTGAAAATTTTCTTCAGAACTGGCACTGGGGATGTGAATGCTGTGGAGAATATCCTGCTGACATCTACATCAGGGAGCTCATACGCTTTTGACGCGTAAATCAGACAACTCATAACTCTTCGTGGGATAGAAGGGTCTTCCTTAGATGGTAGGAAGAGCCTTTATACACGAGAGTTGGATGGTGGAGTCAACTCTACTACCAAAAAATCGGGTAGTAGAGTTCCTTTCGCGGGAGAACTAGGAATTGTATCCCAAGGTTGGATACATTCCTGTCTCCTCTGAAAGGTCGCTCCTAATCCACCAGTTGTATTGGCAGCACCACGACTTCGGGTGCCACACTCTGTGGTTCTCCTCTCGTCTGAGAGAGAAGACCAGAGTTTGATTCCTGCTGATCTGGTCGTGACTGAGACCCAGACAGTCAGGAATTGCCACCAACAACGAACCTGACGGAGAAGGTCCGACGGAGAAGATCCAAAGAAGAAGATAGATCTCTATTAGGTTATCGTTGTGGTATAGAATAAAAATCCAAAATTATAATAGATTTCTATTATGATTTGTAAGAAAGTCTAAGAAAATGTAATAGACTTTTTATGGTGAAATGAGAATGAAAATGACAATTCTTCTATGCTCAATGATTTGTATTTGTGGATAAATTGTGGACATGATAGATAATAAAATCATCTTTTCTGTTTTAGTATATGATATTATCAGAGGTATTATGGACGTGATAATATATAGGAACTCAAAAGAAAATAGATTAATTTCTATGCAGAGGTCAAAACATGACAAATGAGTAAGTAGATTCGGAATTGATTCAGAGGTTATGAAAACATGATAAATAACGAATCCCCACTTAATAAATTGATAGAAGATTATGAACGGATGAACCGTTAGGAAATAATGAACAGATGAACTGTCGAGTGAATGTAATAAATGAACGGATGAACCGTCAAGTATTAATGAACATGCGAACCGTCTGATGAATGTGAGAAATGAATGGATGAATGAGGAAGTTCTGCCTATAAATATAGCAGAAATCTGGCGAGAACGAATACTTCTACTCCTCAACATAAAAATGTCATCTGAAGAAGCATCCAAGAAGACTGAGATAGCCTCAAAGGTTCAGAAAGGCACTGAAGAACGCCCTGCTGGTCCAGTCAAAACGAAGAAGACGGAAGCAGGCGAAGGTTCGTCTGCACCCAAGCCCCCAAGGGACATTCTGGATTTTCTGCTCGAACCAGGAAGGACTGAAGAAGAGAAAGCCATGAGAATGGCCGCTTGCAAATTTCTCGTGGGTTCTAGCAAGGAGGTTCTCGGCTCTTTTGCTGATCACGTCTTCGAGAAGGACGGTAGTGGCCCACGTCCAAAAGTAGAAAATGATGATAGTGATCTTCCTTAATATCATGTATCATCATTCATAAAAATAAAATAAAAAATTTATTTTTAAACATGAATTTGTCTGATGATTACAAGTATTTACATTTATACATAGTACTTTTTAAGGAATTTGCCATTAATAGGCATCAAAACTTTTCGACCATCCAATTCTGAGAGTTGATAAGCTCCATTTGAGAAAACTTTGCTCACAATATAGGGACCTTCCCACTTTGCGTCAAATTTGCCCTTACTCATATGAGTCATAGTCATAGGACGTCTGACTGTTAGAACAAGTTCTCCTTTTTGATATGATCGAACTCTGACTTCTTTATTAAAAGCTCTTGAAATTCTAGCTTGATAGAATTCAATATTCTGTTGAGCAGATAATCGCTTTTCATCCAGAGCTTCTAATTCCTGAAGTCGAAGACGATCGTTATTTTCAGCAGTGAGTTCATTAGCGATTGCTATCCTTAAAGAAGGAATTTGAATCTCTAATGGAAGAACAGCTTCGCAATCATACACCAGAGAGAAAGGTGTACATTTGGTAGCATTACGAACTGTAGTGCGATAAGCCCACAATCATTCCCCGAGCTTGTCACTCCAATTACGTTTGTTAGTGGAGACAAACTTCTTTAGGAGTTTGATGATAGTCTTGTTGAAAGCTTCTGCTAATCCGTTAGCGGCTGGATTATATGCGGTAGAAGCCACATTATTGATCCGGTGATCGTCACAGAATCGAGTAAATTTCTGGCTGATGAACTGTAGTCCGTTATCATGAACAATGCGTCGAGGAACACCAAATCTGTAGATAACGTGGTGCTTAATAAAGCTGATGACATTAGACGTCTTAACTTCAGATAAAGGAATGGCTTCGGCCCATTTGGAGAAGTAATCGGTTATTGCGAGAATGAACCGATGACCTTTAGATGACGGTGGATTGATCGGGCCGACAATGTCCATGCCCCAAGCTTCGAAGGGCCATGATGCTGCCGTCGGATGTAGAAATTCTGAGGGTTGATGAATAAAATCCGCATGGATTTGACAAGCTTTACACTTCTTTGCATATTCGATGCCATCAGATACCATGGTGGGCCAATAATAACCCATACGTCGAATACGGTCTTAAAGTTTTGGTCCTGGCTGATGTGCTCCACAAATTCTATTATGTGCTTCACGAATGATTTGTTGAGCCTCATCACCGGCAACACATCGAAGGAGTAAACCATCATAAGCTCGACGATATAAGGTCTTTGTTGTATGATTGTAGTAGAATCTGAGTGATCGTCGTCTGATAGATGCTGCCTCACTCGGATCATCCGGAAGAATATCATATAATACGAGATCTAAGAAAGGAAGTCTCCAATCCGTATCCGTATTCTGATTCTCAGTCGAGTTACTGAAGATGAATTCCATGCTGGAATCGGATGAAGATGACATCGATTTACGACTGAATCCAAATCCTCTTGTTGTGTTGACGTCATGAGATGTTGATTCTTCAATGTCAACTGGAAGTCCTAGAGTCAAGTTATTTTCAAGATGAAATAATTCTCGATTACGAACAACAATCATTTGTTGTCGTCTAATTGGGATAGCCAACACCGCTGCAAGATTAGCTAGAGCATCAGCTTCTGTGTTACATGCTCGCCTAACATGTTCGATGAAGAATTCTTCAAACAAAGAAGCCATAGATATAGCTGTTTTATGATAAGGAACCAGATCTTGATGGCGAACTTCATAAGTACCCCTGATCTGATTGACAATGAGTTTAGAGTCTCCATACGCCTCCAAATGTTGAATATTCAGATGTTTAGCGAGTTGAAGACTAATAAGTAATGCGTTGTACTCAGCTACATTGTTTTAACATGGCTGATCGAGAAAATAAGCTCTTTGGATGGCAAGACCTTCTGGCGATACAAGAACGATTCCAACTCCAGCGACAATATCACCATTAGGACCAATTCTTGATGCTCCATCAAAGAATAGACGCCAAGTAGGATCTTCTTCAGCAATTTGATTTGAATCTAGGACTTCATCTGGGATTTCATCATAGAGTTTTGAATTTTCTGGAATTGAGTGAGCAGCCAGAAAATCAGCTAAAGCTTGTCCTTTGACTGATTTCTGAGGAATATAATGCATGTCATACTGAGCAAGTAGGATTCCCCAGTTAGCCAATCAAGAATTTAAAACACTGGGTTTCTTCATCATGATCCGTATAGGATTGATCCTGGAGATGACATGAATAGTCTGGCCAATGATATAATGACGTGTCTTTTGGACAGCAAACATCAAGGCTAGACATTCTTTTTCAACCGGTGAATATCGAGGTTCAGCTCCGGTCATAGTGCGGCTGAGATAATAAATGGCTTGTTCATGGCCATTTTGATTCTTTTGAGCGAGTAATGCACCCAATGAATGACTCATTGCTCGAGTATAGAGGAGGAACGGTATTCCTGCGACGGGAGGTACCAATACTGGAGGGCTCATTAGATATTATTTTATATCATCGAATGCTTTCTGACATTCATTATTCCAGACAAAAGAGACACCTTTCTTCATAAGTTTGTTGAATGGTCTGCAGCGTCTTGATAAATTAGAGATGAATCTCCTGATATAAGCGATTCTTCCTTGAAATTCTCGTAGCTCTTTTAAGGTGCGTGGAGGACGCATCTCTTGGATGGCTTTGATCTTCTCGGGATCCACGTGTATACCTTTAGAGGTAATGACGAAGCCGAGAAATTTACCACTAGAGACGCCTAAGAAGGACTTAGTAGGGTTCATCTTTAATTGATGCTTACGCATTAGATCAAATATAGTCTTCAAATCTTGGATATGATCCTCCTTTTGTCGACTTTTGACTGCAATATCATCAACATAGCATTCGACTGTTTTTCGCAAATGTTCACGGAATATAGTGCTCATAGCTCGTTGATAAGTTGCTCCTGCATTCTTGAGATCGAATGGCATAACTGTATAACAGTATGTACCAATCGACGTTCTGAAAGAAGTGTGCTTCTCGTCCTCTGGAAATATTTTGATCTGATTGTACCCAGAATACCCGTCCATGAATGACATTCGTTCAAATCCACAGGTATTATCAACCATGACATCAGTGATTGGTAGAGGAAATTCGTCTTTAGGACATGCCGTATTGAGATCGCGGAAGTCTATGCATACTCTGATCTTGCCAGTCTTTTTAAGAACAGGAACAATATTAGCCACCCAATCGGGATGTTGTTCCTCTCTAATAAACCCAGAGGTAATGAGTTTATTGACTTCAGCTTCAATTGCATCCATGATGTCTGGACGAAATCGTCGCTGTTGTTGTTTGACCGGTTTAGCATTCGGCAAGATATTGAGCTTGTGAGTTACAATTTGAGGATCAAGCCCTGGCATATCTTCATAACTCCAAGCAAAGACATCGATGTAATCACGAATAAGTTTGATCATGTCTTTCTTATCAGTTTCTGAAAGACTTTCACTGATGAATATTGGTTTGGGAGATCCCTCTTCACCAACATCTATTTGAACAAGTTTATCTTCAGTCGGAGGTTCTTTTTGCTCGAAATGGAACTCCCATTGATTATCTAATCTTTGGGCCCATTGTTCCGATTCAGGTGAGATTTCAAACTCTTCTTCGTCTTCATCACTTTCTTCAGAATGGTCAATGGAAACCATGTTGGAAGACAAAATATTGCAGTAGAAGTCACCGATACTCGTATCGGAATCCCAAGAAGTGGTACTAGAAGAATCAGATCTCTTATCTTCGTCAGACTCGGGATCTTCATGGATAATATTGATAAAAGGAGGAATCCGGACAGGTATTTTTCTTCCTTTTCCATCATTGAGGCCAGTCCTGAAGTCATAGTCCATATTTTTGATGATGTCTTTAGATTGCTGACTATAACGACGTAGTTGTAATCTTCCAGTGTCATCATTTTTGTCATCATCTTCAAGATCAGAAGGATTTTGAGGCCCTTTGTAGAAGAATATTAGAATGTCTCCTGGCTTTCTGCTGGGAACTAGAAAGTATGAAGATTGTACAGGTTCTAGGGATACATCTGTATGAACAGTCTGTACAACTCCTATGGTTATTGTGTTCAAGTCATCTAACAGATGTAAATAACTATGAACATAATTACACACATCAACGTACTGCAAAGGTGAAGACTTTTCATTAAATGTAAAAGCAGCAATATTTACATTGGGAGAAGGCTGAGCCTTAGAGATTTTAGCCAAGTCAATGACTAAAGGGGGAGAAGAAAAAGAAGCTTTGTTTCGATTAAGATCGATAACAAATGGCTCAGAAGAGGTGAGCTCCCTTGAAGTTTGAGTAGGAAGAGTAGTCCGCCCTCCAACTGGAATTAGCAGAGTATCTTGTGAAGATACAGGAACTGTAGTACGCTCACTGACAGGAATGATCAGTGTATTTTGAGTAAACGACTGAGGTAACGGAGAAATCCGTCCACTCACTGGAATGATGAAAGAATCTTCTCCAGAGGGTTTAGGAGATTGTTGCTGAATAGTTCGACCTTTAACAGGGATTATTAAAGTCTCACTTTGTGCATCTTCTTTCTCCATAGCTTGTATGATCCTTGTATACTCTTCTTTGTACATTCGGAAATCGTTGAAATAAGCTTCAACCCCATGGAAGGGATTTATATCAGCAACTTCTTTTTGTACTCTTCCATTGCTATCAATGTATTTAAAACATTGATGAAGAGTAGAGGGCACCACATTATTTTCATGAAGAAAGGGCCTCCCCAGAAGATGATTATAGGATCCCGCGATCTCGATCACATAGAAAGTGACTTTAGATCTGAAATCGCCTATCTGAAGCTTCAGATGAATCTTTCCCAAAGGCTCACTTCGGCTTTGATTGAATCCCAAGATAGTAGTAACCGTCTTGGAGAGCTTGTGAAGAGGGATTTTTAGTTCATCCAACAAACTCTTTGGCATTATGCTTATAGCAGACCCTGGGTCAATGAGGATACGATCTATCATCATTGTATCGATATAACAGGTGTAGTAGAGAGGTCGGTCATGTCGATTATCCTCCAGTAGCATGTCGTCTTGTGTAAAGGTGATATTTGGGATAATCTCCAGTACACTGTTGCAATGTAAGCAAGTGGCAGGTTCCATATCTGGCTTCTTCAATTGTGCAAGACAAGAGTCAGCTTATAGAAGTGCTTCACTTAACGTCTTCCGAGTCTCTTTGGAAAGACGTAGAAGTTCAAAGAGGGACATTCTAGCTGGAGTATTAGCAAGCTGAGCTAAAATGTCAAAATTATAAGGCTTCTGAAGTCCAAGAGGAGAGGACTTCTTGATTGGTTTATCAAACTGAGCTTGTTGCTTGCCTTTCTCAAGAGTTGTGGGTTTGGGAGGAACAGGTTCAACTGGTGTAGTTGAAGGAACAGGTGCAGTAGATGATTCTTCTTCAGGAGGAACATTAGGAGCATCTTTAGCAGCTGAAGGGATATCAGTAGGATCTTCAGGATTTTTAGAATAATCCTTTAGGTAAGGTTTCCCCGTTCGAGTAGTACTAACAAGTGCTTCTTCTTTGTCTTTTGGCTCTGTGTCAGAGGTAGACCCAAGAGAAGTCATATGACATGACTTGATCTTTCCAACCTTCTTGGACTTTCGAGAAGTAGTCTTTTGAGGAGAAGGCGATTCAAAATCTGCCACTAGATCAGGATGGATCCACATGATTTCTCCAGTCTCCAAAGTGATTGGTGCTAATCCTTCAGACTGTGGAGGAGGAATATTTACTATTTCAAGAGTTGCCTTGGGAATAGGAACAATTCTGCTTTCAAGAAATTGAGGAGGGAAGTCTCCAAATTGCATAGAGACGACATTAGAAGTGACAGTCTTCTCTTTTGGAGTAAGAGAGATAGCTCCAGACTTAATCATTTCTTGGATCTTTCCTTTCATTACATAACATGTACGAATTGTGTGACCCAGCATTCTGTGGTATGGACAGTATTTAGGATGATCTGTCTTACCAGCTTCATCAGGTTTCTTGATCTCAGGTAATTGTATCTTATTACCTTTCAGCAGACATTCAAAGATACCAAGGACATCGTCGTCATCGAAAGAATATTCTTCTTTGGGGCGAGGTATTCTTGGTTATTGAGTTGTAGGAGAAGTTTGAACAGTTGATGTATCTTTGCTCTGAAGATTAACTTCAAGAGTTTCTTTTCCCTTGCGAGCATTATTTTTATTGTTAGTACCTTGACCTGTTTCTTTAGGAGTCATCTGCACTCCTAAACTTTTGAAGGTTTCAGCACTGATTTCTGCGGCTTTGGCACTGACTATAAAAGAAGGCCAGTCTTGAAATTGAGTGAATCCTGTCCACATGCTGATGATTGGCAACAAGTTTGATTTGCATGTGTCGATGGTGACAGCATCAGGAGTTCCAAGAGGCATCTTCAGAGCTTCTCTTCGAAACCGTTTAATGTATTCCTCTGTAGATTCATTATTTTTCTGCTTAATTCTAATAAGAGCAGACATAGTCATGTCATTAAGCCCTTCATAGAACCTTTCAAGAAACATCTGTTTGAAACCAGCAAATGAGGTAATGCTCTCATCTGGGAGACTCCTATACCATTCATAAGCCGTTCCCTTGAGACATCCAATAAATACCCGAGTAAGGAGGGCATCACTTGGTTGCAGTTGATCAGTCATCACTTCAAAGTGATTAATAAACTGACTTGGAGAAGTGGTTCCATCATAGAATGAGATAGTAGGAGGCTTGTATTTAGGAGGATATGATACTTGCTTCCATTCTATCGGATAAGGCTGCTTGATGCCTAACCTTTGTAAACCATCCTTCTGTTTGAATGCCTCGAATTGAGTTTTGAGATTCTTCAATTCTTCAGAGACAACTCCCGAAGATTGTGGAGTTGTGGCTTGTAGAGAATAGTTGGGAGGAGGAACAGCATTGTAAGCACTACCCCCAGCTCCAGAGAGACTAGGATTTGGTTGAGCAGGTTCAGGAGTATTGGATTGTACTGCTGGAGGAACTTGTACTGGACTTATATCAGTATCAACTGGTATGGCATCTGGTACAGTCTGTCGATTTTGCAACTGAGCTGTCATGAGTTCATACATCGACTTCATTATGTCAGTCATAGACTTCATTTGCTGTTCCAAAGAAGCAATTCTTTGATCTTGAGGAGTCAAGGAAGAAGAAGGTTCATCAGTATTCCCATCAACCATGTAAGTCGTGACTGTATGAGGGATTATTGATGAACTAGTGGATGTTGTATGCTCTGAATCATTGCTTCGTGCATCAAAGTCAACTATAGGAGAATTACCCCCAGTAGGAAGAGGTGGGAAGTTAGATTCTCCAAGGAATTCAGAATCAATTTCAGGGATCAAATTTCTTTGACTAGAAGCCAGGACTCTTGCTCTGGTGTTTCTATATACTCCATCTGGACTATCAACTCTACCTCCGGTGTCCCGAGAAGTCATGTTGACAGAGGCAAACAAAGGCTCATCTTCATCAGGCATAGGTTCATACTGAATCCTATTGAAGACAGACTGTCGTTTAGTTTGACATCTGCATTGCATTGTGGCTCTTGGCTGGAAGTCACATTCATGATCACCATGGTCTTGAACCATTGATTGACATCTGCACTGAATTATGACTCTTGGATAGAAGTCACATTCAACATGTTCCTTTGACACAGAATTACTCCTTCTCTTCTGTTGAAGATATTCCCGTAAATCTGTTTGTGAAGATTGAGGAGTATACTTCATGTTCTTGGGTCTTAATGGCTCTTGATTATATAAAGAGTGATTAATGTGAGCCACATAATTTCTTGCATACTCTGCATCTGGATCTTTTATCTTCATATCCAATTGGTATGGTTTCTTAACACCAGAAGTGCTGATTTTTGTTCTTAGATCAGTTGGAGGTAACACATTAATTTTGGAAACATAGAGTTTTCCTTCCATTGATCTGGATATTTGCAGAGAAGGAAGAGTTGAACCACTCCTTTGATTAGGAGTTGGTAACAGACCCTCTTTAATGGACAGATTCTGTGCCCAATTTGAAGAAGTCAAAGAAGAAGATATTAAGGAATATTTCTTCTTAGACTCAATCAGATTTTGAGACATAGAATGTCCAGAAGGAAGAGTAGTCAAAAGACCATCTCCTTTCCTTTGACTAACAAAAGTATCAGTCAAAGCTGTTCCTGAAGTAAAAACTACAGGAGCAGAAGAAACAACTAAAGAGTTATTCCTTTTCGAAGGGACTTTGTGTGGAAGACCACCCCCAGTTCTAGTAGAACTCGGTAAAGAAGAAGAGATAACTAAGGAGTTATTCTTCTCTGATGAAATACACGCTGAAACAGATTTGGCTAAGAAACCAGTACTGTTAGCGTGACTTTTAATTTTAGAATTATACGCTGGAACAGATTTGGCTAAGGAGCCAGTACTGTCAGCGTGACTTTTAGGGTTGAATTCGCACGCTGGAACAGATTTGGCTAAGAAGCCAGTACTGTCAACGTGACTTTTAGGGTTGAATTTGCACGCTGGAACAGATTTGGCTAAGGAGCCAGTACCGTCAGCGTGACTTTTAGGGTTGAATTTGCACGCTGGAACAGATTTGGCTAAGGAGCCAGTACTGTCAGCGTGACTTTTAGGGTTGAATTTGCACGCTGGAACAGATTTGGCTAAGGAGCCAGTACTGTCAACGTGACTTTTGATTACTGTCATCTTCGAGCGCACAAGAGTGTGCGTGCTTGCAGTGGAGTTCTTGCCAGAGGTAGGAGTAGACACTGTGGCAGAGACTTCACCATTGACTGCCAACTGATTCTTAGGGACATAGACAGAGTGTCCCTTCGACTTGGCAGTAATGATGGAGGCTGGAGTGGGCTTGCCACCCTTAGCCCGCTACATTTCTTTATAGGCGAGTTGATCGAATTTGATCGTCATCACCTTCTTCGTCGAGCCTATTGACGAAGTATCGCATTGAGTTGTTACCATCTCAGAAGAGGAGATGGTTTTCCCCAGCAGAGTCGCCAATTTGTTTTCTATAAAGAAATTCTCTTTATTTGTTGTGTATCTGGGAAAATTACAACTGTAGGAATCCGATCTAGAAGACGATCGCTTTATCCTTTGGACTATGCGAAGAAGAAAAGCTCTCAAAATTTTGACAGTAGATATCAATGTATCTGTACAATAAATGAGAAAAAGAACTCTATTTATAGAGTCAAAAATAATAACTGAAAAGATAACTGTCTTCACAGCCTGTGCTTAGTTGAAAATCATGCAGGATTTAACATACGCAAGGTTGTGAGCAGTTACTGGACGTGGCCTGTAACTGTTGGACACATGGCAATCATGCATGAGTCGTGTGCAAGTTACAGGACACACAGGCGAGAGATCAGTGGCATGGCTGCCACGTACTCTAATTTGATGAAATCCACGCAGACTTGTTGAAGACGAAATCCACGCGAACTCGGTGTAGAAAGCTTCAAAATCCACGCAAACTTGGGACAGGAAGCTTCAGGATCTACGCAGACTTCGAGGCAAAGAACTTCAAAATCCACGCAAACTTGAGGAAGAAAACTTCAGAATCTACGCAAACTTGAGATGAAGATCACAAATACACGCAGACTTGAGATAGAACTGCCAGCTGTCTTGATTCGGCGTGTCTCGACTGACACAAAATCTCTGACAGTGATTACTTTGTCAGTCGCATTAAATGACAAAAAACCCTTTTGGTACGCCAACTTGACAAAGGTTGAGTCTTGCTGAAGAAGATTTCGAAAATCACGTAATAGACGGCTGTGATCTCTCGAATTCTGTGCATACGTGGCATACGAAGAGACATTCTTCGACTGTTGTGCTGTCAGTCATAATTACTCTCTGACAAATATGAGCTGTCTCCCCAGCGTGATTTATAAATATTGTCTGGATCAACTGAGCGTGACTTTTGACTCTGTCCTGATCAACTCAGCGTGACTGTCATTTTTAAAGGCCTACACCCTATGGTGAAGAACTCGATCGGATGAAGCCCTTGTCCTGCAACTCATCCACCTGCTTCTTCAGCTCCACAAGCTCACTATTGTTCACTCTATAGACATGCTGAGATATCGGCTCTGCGCCGGGTATCAAGTCTATAGAGAACTTCACATCTCTGTCAGGAGGCAACCCTGGCAACTCTGACGGAAACACATCCATAAACTCAGCTATTAGTGGATGTGGCACACTCTGCTCCTCTACTGAAGCTCCGCAGAAAACTCCGCTGCTCTGCTCTGACTCTCGTCCGGTGAACTCGAACTCTGGCTCTCCTGGCATGCTGAAAAGAACTCTACTCCCGTGACAATCTATACTGGCATGGTGCCTGCTCAACCAATCCATACCGAGTACAATATCGTAGTTCGGTAGTGGCATCACGAGCAGACTCACATCCATTTCTCGGCTTCCTAAAACTACTCTTCGATTCTTGCAAATATCACTGACGAGGATGATACCACCCCCAGTCATGATCTTGCAAGTCCTAGGCAAAGGTTCAGAAGAAACCTGGTGTCTAATGACAAAAGATACAGACACGAAGCTATGGAAAGCACCAGAATCAAATAATACGAATGCGGGAAAAGAGTCGATAAGAACAGAACCTGCTATCAGCTCGCCTACTGCCTCGGTATCCTCCACTGCCATGGCGAAAGCTCGCCCCTGCTGGCCTCCTCTAGCCTGCTGTTGAAGCTGAACAAACTTCTGTTGCTGAGTCGGTAAGGGTCCCCTCTGCTGCTCCACTGGTGCCTTGGTCCCTGCTCCCTGTCCTTTACGCCCGAAAGCCTCAGGACAGTCCCTCAACTGATGCTCTGATGAACCACAGAGTAGGCACTTGACTAGCCTCTTCCTGCACTCACTCCACTTGTGCCCTGGCTTCTTACAGAAGTCACAAGTGGCAGCCTGCTGCTGTCTCGGTGCCTGCTGACCTTGTCTCTGCTGTGCTTGCTGGAATGGCCTCTGCTGCTGGAAGGACCTCTGCTGATGCTGCTGCTGAAAATGGGGCTTCTTGGATGGTCCTCCATTACCACTGGCTGCATGGAAATCACGACCTCTCTTCTGCTTCAGCTCCAGATCATCTTCTGTTGCCATGGCTCCCATCAAAATCTCCTCAAATGTAGTATTCCTGTTGCTCTTGGTTAAGGACTTGACTTCCTTAACCAAACCCTTCCTGAATCTTCTAGCCTTCGCTGTCTCACTAAGGCCCTCTACAAATCTACCCAGGCGGCAGAACTCTCCGGCGTACTCCTCTACAGTCTGGTTCCCCTGAACCAGGTTCTCAAACTGCGTCTCCAACGTGCCAAGTGCAGTATCGGGGAAGAACTTCTCCTTGAAAAACTTCTTAAAATCCTCCCAAGGTTGTCCCTTAGTACCAACTCTGGGGTCGGTCTGGTACCAAGTGCGGGCAAGGTCCTGCATCATACTGCCTGCTGCTTCCTGTAAGCCCCCTGAATTTCAGGGTTTATTTTTATTTTTTTGAATAAAATATTTTCTCACAGTATCGGTATTTATATACGGATACGTATTTTGTAGTGTATTTCATATTTTTTTGATTTTTGTAATGCTTTAAAAATGTTTCCTAACTTATAGATATTTCCTTGGCCGGCATACCGCCAGTATACTGAAGTATACCGACGGCATACCGTCCAGACAGATTTTCTACATTTTAGATATTTTCGATTTCAGATATTTTCGTGAATAGTGTTTAGATATTTTCGTGAATAGTGTTTAAGATATTTTCATGAATAGTGTAGATGCACCCTATTACCCATTGGATATTTGGTTTTGTTTGAATGGTTAGGATTGACTTAGATTTTCACTTGGATCACGATCCGACGGCTAAGATTAATTCTCCCTTCTATATAAACCCTTTCACTTTCTCTCTCCTCTCTCTTTTCATTCTCTTCACTCTCTCTTCATTTCTTCTTTCTTTCTCTTCCCTTGGAGCTTTGCTAGGAGCTTGGCCTTGAGGTCTAGAGTGTGGTTTCGTACCCCTCTTGGTGGTGGACTAGAAGATTAGGCTTGGAGCTTAACCTAGGCAAGTGTATCTTGCTCAAAAGTGGCATGGCCATACTTTATTTTTGTTTTTCATGGAAACTAGAGTTTTATTGGCCTATAATTTGCTTCTTTAAATTGTTAACATGTTTCGTATATAGCACTTTTGGTTTTGATTGACAGTATTGCGTAGATCTGAGTTTTTAGATATGATTTTCGAGTATTTTGAGGTTTTGATCTATCAAATGTTTTGATTTGTGAAAACTAATACTTCCATGTTGTTGGAAATTCAATTCTATTCAATTTTGACTTTTGAAAATTCGAATTTCGATTTAAAACGAAGTTTTTATGGCCGAAACAAGTTTTGGCAAAATTCTGAATTTTGTTGCTGTTTGAAAAATCGGTATACCGCCGGTATACCGCAGTATACCGCCGGTATGCCATTTTTGGCACCAGAAACTTACTGTCTTTAGTCCGGTATACCGCCGGTATGCCGCAGTATACCGCCGGTATGCCATTTTATGCTGTTTTAGGCTGTTTTACATTTTTTTCATATATTTTAAGTGCTGTAAAAATTTTGGAAAAATTGTATTTAAATACTATGTTAATTTAGCTAATTTATTATAATTTTTTCAGCATTTAATAAGTAATTTTGGTATTTTATAAAAATAGGAAAACAGAGCTCATTTTCAGGATACCTATGTTTGCTGATTTTTAATAAATGTTTATGAAGGTTTACAAATTCCTGAAAAATTAGTGTAAATTTCTATAATTAATAAGGATCATTTTGGTACTTTATTTCATGAAAAATTAAGCCCTTTGTCTATCTCAAAAATTGTTGGAACACAAGGTTCATTTGATTTATTTATTGAATAATTACGATTTGTAACTTTTTGTGTTGTTTTGAGTTATTGTAGTATTGGACCTCACCCCAAACTAGTGTAAAGACCCTAGAAAGTTAGTTTGGATATAGTGTCACCCCATATTGGACTTGGAATTGACCGAAGTTGACCAGTTGACCAAAGTCAACTATAAGTCAACCTCTGACCCAGTTTGTCTTAGTTTGTCCTAGTTGACCTAGACATTATAGTATGTCTTTTCGCCATGATTAGCTATTGTATTATCTCATCTTTAGGACCGTGGCTTCACTCCGAGCCTTGATTCATATTGATAGCAGGATCCCAGGCAAGTACATCTACAAACTCATTTACTGTCTTTTAATGCTAGAACATGTATTAACCGAGGTTGCAAGTTAAATCTTCACATGTTACATTAATTCAGTCCCTACCATGCTTAGGACAGTTATCATATCTTCACATGCTTCTTACTGGTTCCCCGTACAGGTTTACTATGCTTATATCTGCCCGAGTATTCACATGTTTTACTGCTCTCAGTACTTTTACCTGTTTTACTGCTATTAGTACCTACCGTGCTTTATACCGATCCCAGTATCTCTCACATGTTTTTACTGTTCTCGTATCTCTCACATGATAGAATCTGGGTTATGGGGAAACTAGTAGCTGAGTACGTGATCATGCCCCCATTATCGTACCGAACAAAGTTCATTCTATATGATACTGCGCCGTAGGCCATTATCCCGTATTTCTGTACGGATGTACACCTATGCTTGTGCACTTGTACATATGTACATTTTATTTATATTGTGCCTCAGCACTTTGTACATCTATTGACCTGTACATCTATTGACCGATCACGTACCTGCTACAGTTTTAAACATTACATATACATCTGTCTCTATGACATATGTATCCTTGTCATGATAGATTATGAGATATACCATGATTCCAGATATGCCATGTTCCCTATGTTACTATGTTACTGTGATCCCAGTTGTACCATGAGGCCATGTTTTCAGTATTTCCTGTTTTATAGATTTATCACACCATGTTTCTTGTTGTACATCTCTTTCATTATATGTTCAGTATTTTAGTTGTAGAGGTTGTACTTGCTCCCGTCCTGACAGGATAACGTTGTAGGTATACTTTTCGAGGAGAAAATGCTATGTGTTACATATTATGACACTGATTTTGAGGGCCTGGTCTTTGCTCCAGTAGAGGCCCCAGCGGGGAACCTTGCTTAGTTATTTCCATATGTTTTGAGACTGAGACTTTGGTATGTTCTTATATTTGGATACTGGACTTTGTCTCCAGTTAGATACTTTGGTTATGTTTTATTAAGTCTGTGCTTATGTTACCTTCGCTTATAGATGCTGTGTTGTGATGAACATTTAAATATGATTTTAGAACTGTTAGCTACTTAGATCCTTTATTGTCTATTCTTAGAACAGCTTACTACGCTTTAACCAAGCGTAGGCTGGACATGGCTCGGCCCGGCCCAACAATTTGGGTAACGGGTCGTGACATATTTTTTTTGGCGGCCCATGCAGGTCCAGACTTAAGTTGTTTGGTTACGTTATTGTACCAAACATGCATGTAATTAGGATCTAGGACAACTTGATAACACTAGGAATAACATTTAGAACACCTAGAGGAATGCTAGGATTGCAACATAGGAGAACTCGTCACAACATAGGACCGTTAACTGTATTTAGTCTCTTGTTTGTATTTCAGTAGGTCAATTTAGACCAAGTTTGTACCCTTGGGATGACCCCTGAGGATCTCACTCTAATCTTATCTAGAAATCTGTTTTCACTTATTTCTATTTGTTCTTCCTTAAATTCGTTGTTGAATGTAATTTCTGATTTTTGTTGTTGACGTTGATCTTGCATCGTGATAAATTTTGTGGATTAAATTGTTATATATCCTGATAAGGTAAATGTCTGCTTTAGTTATGAAGTTTAGAATTTATCGCAGCCATATTAGCTGGTATGACAAAAACATAGAGCCTGATTTTGGATATACTATTCTATTCATAGAATTTAGATTTTCTTGCAGCCATACCGGTTGGCGTGGCGAAGATTCTAGATAACATGATTATAGGGTGTATACCATAGTTATGACTCTATCGTTTATTGCATCTAAGCATACTGGTGTGGCGAAAATTCTGGCAACATGATTCTAGATAGATGTGTATGGTTATCAGAACATATCTTAAATTGATTCACTTCTTTTGACCTAATGAACAAGAATGATTCCTACTATTATTTCTTGTTTCGTCATTCTTTCTTTCCTTCTCATCGTATGATAATTTCCTCGCCTTACCATTATTTTCTTCGTCTTGATTAACTATGTCCCGATTTTACCAATCATCTATCTTGTACCTTTTCCTGTCAACTACACTGTTAAATTATTTAAATTCTTGTATCTCTTTACCTTGAAAAAGTTAAGGAAGTGTCGTAAATCATCTAGATCAGAAGGCATATTTTGTTATCAAGTGATATCTTCGTAGGAATATGAGATTTTGGAAAAAAAAAGAGACTTCGTGGATAATTTTATTTAAGGTGGATAATATTTGAAAGTGTACGATGAAGAGAATATGAAAGCTGGTTTTATAATGGAGAATAAATTTTGTAAGGCCTAGTAGTATTAGATTCGATTTGGAGGAGCGTGATTTGAACAAGTTCAAGGATTTCATAAACTTGATTTAGAGGTTTCGGATCAATTTATGACAATGTGGAAGAATTTGGAATTAAAGATAATTTTAAAGATGATTAAGTGGATAGTTTTGAGTTATATGTTTTTGGAAATTAGCAATTAGGCCTATGGTAAACATGTTAATGTTCAATCTTTATGACAGAAGGGTACAGTTTTGGTAGTAGTCATATAAATGTTGAATTTCACATTGGACTTGTGAGATAAAGGTATGAATGGCAATTAATGATCAGATAAATTTGATAGTATCAGAGAGATGATTAACTTGACTTCCTTATGAAACTTGTCTTTTTCTATCATAAAGGAAATTTGACTTATTCCTTATCCTTGATTTGTTTCTCAAATTTCAATATCGTTAAGATTTTGATCCCTTCTGATTATGACCGAATGAGCAGGAATAAATTCTTATTATCATTCTTCCCCGTCTTGATTAACTCTGTTCTATCTACATCTACAATTAGGATTATAGGTTCTCTAGGACTCTCCAACATGATTGCTTTCGTGTTATCTTTTGGACATAATTATCTTTGTGTTCTGACTTTCCTATGACTTGACTAAACTCTTTTTTTAACCTCTTGGATAATTCTTTTCGTTATGTATTCCATTGTCTTCGTACCATTCTTGGAGATATTCTGACGAACTTTTCGTCTTGCTTGACCTTTAACTTGTTTGGACACTGTTATGGATTGCTTGACCCAGTCTTAGGCCTTGTTACCTTTTATTTGATAGACGACCGAAATAGCCAAACCTTGTTAACTGATTTTGTAGTATAACTATAAATGTATTGTGTGTTTGTGATAAATACTTTTCCTAGGGATTGGTTAGATTAAGCTTATAGGACAAGTATGGGTGACTGACAGTAGTAGACTTGGAAACCATTAAGAACGATGGTATTGATAGTATGACTTGATGATAGGGTATCCAAGATGGAATAATGAGATATTATATTGTTATGACTATGGATTGAGGATTAGAATCTTGTGCTTAGCAGTTTGAGGATTTAGCATTTATAGAATTTTGGTTGGTTATCTATAGCTAATTACATGTGATTAAATATAGAACGATATGTGGATTGATATAGAATAAGTTAGAATGAGTTATCGTATTGCGTACGAGATTGGAAAGATATCAGTTAAAACGACAAAGAACGAGGCAAAGACATATGTACATTGGTAATTAATAAATCGGGAGTTTTGAAACCGAGGATTTATATTCGGAGGACTTGTTGAGTAAAAAGAAGAAGGGTCTACGCCAAGAATAAGAATTGAATGTATGATTTCAAGGAGAAACTGTAGGAAAGGATTGACGACAAATGATGCAAAGGAACGATGGATTGATAGAATATGGATACTTAGGATGCAATAAGAAAAATCTAGTATTTACAATTGAGGTTGAAAATATGGTTGATGATTAAGCATTGTTTGCTTATGAACATATACCCAGAGAATGACCTATATTTTAGGGTACATAAATGTTTTATATTAGTATGGAAGATTCTAAAGGATATATGACGTAGTTTATGATAGAAGGACTTTGTTGAACCTGAACCAAAAAGATTGTAAAGAGAAACGTAAGAGATGATTACAAGGGTAGCAGATTAAGTATCGTAGCCAGAGCAGCTACATGTTATAGTTTGACCTATTGGGTGATTTTTAATTTCGAGGACGAAATTTTTGTAAGGTGGGTATGATGTAAGCCCCCTGAATTTCAGGGTTTATTTTTATTTTTCTGAATAAAATATTTTCTCACAGTATCGGTATTTATATATGGATACGTATTTTGTAGTGTATTTCGTATTTTTTTGATTTTCGTAATGCTTTAAAAATGTTTTCTAACTTATAGATATTTTCTTGGCCGGCATACCGCCAGTATACCAGAGTATACCGACGGCATACCGTCCAGACAGATTTTCTACAATTTAGATATTTTCGATTTCAGATATTTTCGTGAATAGTGTTTAGATATTTTCGTGAATAGTGTTTAAGATATTTTCATGAATAGTGTAGATGCACCCTATTACCCATTGGATATTTGGTTTTGTTTGAATGGTTAGGATTGACTTAGATTTTCACTTGGATCACGATCCGACGGCTAAGATTAATTCCCCTTCTATATAAACCCTTTCACTTTCTCTCTCCTCTCTCTTTTCATTCTCTTCACTCTCTCTTCATTTCTTCTTCCTTTCTCTTCCCTTGGAGCTTTGCTAGGAGCTTGGCCTTGAGGTCTAGAGTGTGGTTTCGTACCCCTCTTGATGGTGGACTAGAAGATTAGGCTTGGAGCTTAACCTAGGCAAGTGTATCTTGCTCAAAAGTGGCATGGCCATACTTTATTTTTGTTTTTCATGGAAACTAGAGTTTTATTGGCCTATAATTTGCTTCTTTAAATTGTTAACATATTTCGTATATAGCACTTTTGGTTTTGATTGACAGTATTGCGTAGATCTGAGTTTCTAGATATGATTTTCGAGTATTTTGAGGTTTTTATCTATCAAATGTTTTGATTTGTGAAAACTAATACTTCCATGTTGTTGGAAATTCAATTCTATTCAATTTTGACTTTTGAAAATCCGAATTTCGATTTAAAACGAAGTTTTTATGGCCGAAACAAGTTTTGGCAAAATTCTGAATTTTGTTGCTGTTTGAAAAACCGGTATACCGCCGGTATACCGCAGTATACCGCCGGTATACCGTAGTATACCGCCGGTATGCCGTTTTTGGCACCAGAAACTTACTGTCTTTAGTCCGGTATACCGCCGGTATGTCGCAGTATACCGCCGGTATGCCGTTTTATGCTATTTTAGGCTGTTTTGCATTTTTTTTATATATTTTAAGTGCTGTAAAAATTCTGGAAAAATTGTATTTAAATACTATGTTAATTTAGCTAATTTATTATAATTTTTTTAGCATTTAATAAGTACTTTTGGTATTTTATAAAAATAGGAAAACAGAGCTCATTTTTAGGATACCTATGTTTGCTGATTTTTAATAAATATTTATGAAGGTTTACAAATTCCAGAAAAATTAGTGTAAATTTCTATAATTAATAAGGATCATTTTGGTACTTTATTTCATGAAAAATTAAGCTTTTTGTCTATCTTAAAAATTGTTGGAACACAAGGTTCATTTGATTTATTTATTGAATAATTACGATTTGCAACTTTTTGTGTTGTTTTGAGTTATTGTAGTATTGGACCTCACCCCAAACTAGTGTAAAGACCCTAGAAAGTTAGTTTGGATATAGTGTCACCCCATATTGGACTTGGAATTGACCGGAGTTGACCAGTTGACCAAAGTCAACTATAAGTCAACCTCTGACCCAGTTTGTCTTAGTTTGTCCTAGTTGACCTAGACATTATAGTATGTCTTTTCACCATGATTAGCTATTGTATTATCTCATCTTTAGGACCGTGGCTTCACTCCGAGCCTTGATTCATATTGATAGCAGGATCCCAGGCAAGTACATCTACAAACTCATTTACTGTCTTTTAATGCTAGAACATGTACTAACCGAGGTTGCAAGTTAAATCTTCACATGTTACATTAATTCAGTCCCTACCATGCTTAGGACAGTTATCATATCTTCACATGCTTCTTACTGGTTCCCCGTACAGGTTTACTATGCTTATATCTGCCCGAGTATTCACATGTTTTACTGCTCTCAGTACTTTTACCTGTTTTACTACTATTAGTACCTACCGTGCTTTATACCGATCCCAGTATCTCTCACATGTTTTTACTGTTCTCGTATCTCTCACATGATAGAATATGGGTTATAGGGAAACTAGTAGCTGAGTACGTGATCATGCCCCCATTATCGTACCGAGCAAAGTTCATTCTATATGATACTGCGCCGTAGGCCATTATCCCGCATTTCTGTACGGATGTACACCTATGCTTGTGCACTTGTACATATGTACATTTTATTTACATTGTGCCTCAGCACTTTGTACATCTATTGACCGATCACGTACCTGCTACAGTTTTAAACATTACATATACATCTGTCTCTATGACATATGTATCCTTGCCATGATAGATTATGAGATATACCATGATTCCAGATATGCCATGTTCCCTATGTTACTATGTTACTGTGATCCCAGTTGTACCATGAGGCCATGTTTTCAGTATTTTCTGTTTTATAGATTTATCACACCATATTTCTTGTTGTACATCTCTTTCATTATATGTTCAGTATTTTAGTTGTAGAGGTTGTACTTGCTCCCGTCCTGACAGGATAACGTTGTAGGTATACTTTTCGAGGAGGAAATGCTATGTGTTACATATTATGACACTGATTTTGAGGACCTGGTCTTTGCTCCAGTAGAGGCCCCAGCGGGGAACCTTGCTTAGTTATTTCCATATGTTTTGAGACTGAGACTTTGGTATGTTCTTATATTTGGATACTGGACTTTGTCTCCAGTTAGATACTTTGGTTATGTATTATTAAGTCTGTGCTTATGTTACCTTCGCTTATAGATGCTGTGTTGTGATAAACATTTAAATATGATTTTAGAACTGTTAGCTACTTAGATCCTTTATTGTCTATTCTTAGAACAGCTTACTACGCTTTAACCAAGCGTAGGCTGGACATGGCTCGGCCCGGCCCAACAATTTGGGTAACGGGTCGTGACACTTCCACCTGGAGTCTAGCCGGTATCTCTGCGAGACGGAAAATCTCCTCTATGTGCTCGATCCAGTCGTCCGCGTAAAGGATACCCTCTGTACCCTTGAAGTCCCGCGGCCTCATCTTCTGGAACTCCTGAATACCTGGAGTCCTCGGCTGGTATGGCTGAATCTGCCCTCCTTGGGGTGGGGCAGTTGCTCTCTCCATTGCCACCATCGCTAACTGGTGGGCATTATCAATGCCCTGCCTCATGTCATCTGACTGACGTCGCTGCATCTCCATCATCTGCTGTATGAGAGCGAAACACTACGCCGCATCAATGGTCCCCTGGGGCGGTAGTGGTAGCATCCCCTGTACTCATGGGGTAGTCCCTGGAACTGGAGAAGGAGCACCCCCAAAAGTAGCAGATGGGCCCACCTGAGCTGTAACAAGGGGCAGTGTGGTCCCTGGAGCCTGCTGGGTCGGATGAGAAGTAGCCGACCTCTCAACGGTATCCCTGGAGCCAGAGCGCTGCGATCGTGTCTCCACCATCCTGAAGACAGATCAAACAAGGAATCAAATACTGAAAAAGAAGCGAAATCATCAAAGGAGGACATTTATTTTCAAAAAGGAGACAATTAACAGCAAGAATTGATAAGAATTTTTCCTAATGTGATTGAGTACCTTAACTTATTTCTATATCCTACTGCAGGTTGTAATGATACTCTAGTTCGAGTACCTTAACTTTTTTCTAATGTGCAGGTAAGGGGCTGTTAATGACCAGTTAAGGACTGGTATGTGGGACAGTTGGGGACAGCCATATGGGCCTGGTTTAGAGTGGTTTAAGGACTGATTTAGGGGCAATACAAGGGCTGATATTGGACAGTAAAGGACTGCTATATGGGGGCTGTTATGAACTGTTAAGGACAACTATAGGGGGCTGTTTTGTGGGGCTATGTTGGCTGTACTATGGGGTGGTTAAGGACTGATTTTAAGGGCAGGTAATGGGCTGCCAATGGGCTAGAATAGGGACTGAAATGGACAACAAAATAGGGACTAAAATTATGTGGTTTAAGGGGGCTGCCGTGGTGGTTGATCCCTCCACTACAACTGCTGATTTCAGCTGCTGTTACACAGCAATTCTCCCCCTTCTACACTCTAAATCACTCACTCCCAATCCCTCTAGTCCCATTCTCTAATTCCTCACAAACTCTCTATCACTCTCTCAACCATATCAATACACATATCAAAAATCATTCCCTTGGCCGAATTCCTCCACTACCCAAACACATAAATGAGACACAATATCATACAATATATATGTATATATACAGACACACACACACACACACATATATATATATATATATATATATATATATATATATATATATATATATAGACACTCTCACACACACATATATATATATGAACGCACACACACACACACACACACACACACACTCACACACACTTATATATATATATATATATATATATATATATATATATATATATATATATATATATATATATATATATATATATATATGAACACACACACACACACACACACACACACACTAAGTATGAATATTACACTCCACATAACACTAATACAAATGAAGTTTAAGGTGCCTAACCCACTTAGATGCAAACCTAATTATTCTAGAAGTGTCCAAATTGGGAGAAAACTCTAGGACACAACCACAAACCCAAACTTCTCCTAGGACATTCCAAACGGACTCAAACTTGACATGAATAGGGACACAAACACGGGGATCAATCCTACGTGGTCCAATCTAGTTTATATGATGAAAAGAATAGATTAGAGGATAGGTTGTACCTATCGGGAGATGTATCCAAAGCAAAATCCTCCGACACGGTCCCGACACAAAACGAATTGTTTAGGACACACCCTTGCACTTCTTGCTCCCAAAAGCTTGGAGAAACTTCACTTGGGGTAGAGGAAGGGTTGGATGGAAGAAAAATGGGAAGAAGAGATTATTTTGGAGATGATTTCTAAGGAAATCACTTCTTTCCTTTTGAAAGAAACTTGGAGAAGAAGAAGAAATATTTGAAGTGAAAGAATGGAAATAGGGAAGAAGTGGCCAGCCCTAATAAGGGGGTTTGGGGCACTTGCTATTTACAAGTTTGCCCCTCCCTTTACTTCTATGCTAAGTTAGCTTCCTAATTTGGTTTTGGGGTTGGTTAAAACTAAATAAAAATCATAATTAAGCCTAAATACTCATGGAGGACTAGTCCAAACTCCTAAACCTAAATGTTAAGTTTGGTGGGCCATGGCTAATTAATGTGCTAATCACAACTCAAGTCGAAATTCCCCGGAGTCCCGAATTAAGTCGGAATGCGATAAAATTAGAACCTGACTCCTATAATCATTAAATATTAATATTCATGAAATAAAATTCCCAAAAATATTCTAAAATAGAATATTACCATTTTACCCCTATATTCGAAAAGTGAGGGTGACATTACATGTGAATAATAACCCGATCCAAAGATAGGCTTATTATTTGACATGGCTTATTGTCAACGTTTGATCATTGCACCAAGAGTACCACTTGCAGTTAATATCACTGTCCAAAGACTTGATATTAATGATGTACTAGGTATCTTGAGATGGGGTTCACCATTATTTGAATTTGTTTGACTATATTTTACTCTTTGGTTATTAATAAGAGCATATTTGTCTATTTATTTTTGTTCTCTTTACAGTTAATGTTGCTATAATATCTGTCAATAAGAATTTAATTTTCATGTTTAATGGAATAATCTTTAAGGACGAAAAAGAAAATAAATACAGAAGCTACTAAGGGTCCAGCTCAAAAGAAACAACAATATAAAACTAAGGATTATTTCTTTTATGATAAGCCATGACACATAAAGAAGAAATGTACAAAGTACCACGCATGGCGTATAAAGAAAAATACATTTCCAAATTTGGTCTGTTCTGAGGTTAATTTAGATTTAGTACCTAAAAATACGTAGTGGTTAGATTCTGGTGCTACTACCCACATTAGTGTTTATAGACAAGGTTGTCTGAGCTACGGAAGCCAATTGATAGTGAAAGATACATCTATGTGGGTGACGACAAATCGGTAGAAGTGAAAGCAATATAACATTTTAGGTTATTTTTAGGAACCGATTATTATTTGGATTTGATAGACACTTTTATTGTACCGTCTTTTTCAGTTTCAGTTTCCTTAATGAACAAATCTGGTTATCATTGTTCATTTGGAAATAATAAGTTTAGTCTATCTTTAAATTCAAATATTATTGGTAACGGTTCCCTTAAGGTTTATGATAACTTATATTCATTTAAAACTATTGCATCTTACAATGAAACCTTGCAAGTGGAGTCAAGTGGTACTAAATGTAAAATTAACAATAAATGTATTTAGCCTCATTATGACATAAGCGATTAGGTCACATCTCTAGAAATAGAGTTGAATGACTTGTGTCTGATGAGATTTGGATTTCATTGACTTTATAGACTTTAATGTCTATATTAATGTGTAAAGGAAATACAGATCAAAGTTAAATTATAAGCAGCTATTTTATTGGTTATGCTATAGATCAAGGGGTTGATAATTATACAATCCCACACTAAGAATTTTTTTTTTTAGACGAGAGTATAATATTTTTTTAGGATGTTGAGTTTGGGGGAGAAATATAGTCAGGATCATTGTCTTTGAGAAGGAATCAATTACGATTCCTACTATCACTTTTGACGATGTGCAGGATTCTATACATGTCATGATCAAGAAGTGAATTCGGAGCCTCAATAAGACAATATCGACTTACCTCTATAATTCGTTGTTGAGATACCTTAACAACGACAACGTAGCGGCACCCCATTCAAGATAAGGTAATTATTCCTAAGGAACAAACTCAACCACCTCAAGAATCGGTAATATTAAGATGTCCACCAGAGAAAGGAGAAATATAATTTCGGACAATATTGTCATATTTCTCTAGGAACGCGAGAAAAACTATGGAATATTGGAAGGTAATTCAATCATCTTCCGTCGGGCCATGAAAAGTTCCAACTCTTAAAAGTGGATTAAGGAAATAAATAAGGAGTATAAGTCTATGCAAGACAATAAAGTTTAGGAACTTGTCACATTACCAAAAGATACGAAGTTCATTGGTTGAAAATGGACATTTAAAACAAGAAAGATTCGAAAGGATAATGTGGAGAGGTATAAAGTACGTCTTGCAGCTAGTGACTTTACTCAAAAGTCAACGATTAATTTTAAAGAGACTTTCTCTTCGGTATCTTTGAAAGACTCTTTTAAAACAATCACAGCACTTATTGCACATTTTGATCTTGAGTTACATTAAATGGATGTCAAAATTGTGTTTCTCAATGGTAACATCGACGAAACAATTTATGGTGCATGTAGAAAACTTTGTGTCGAAAGAACCAAATAATATGGTTTGTATATTGACAAAATCTATTCATGGACTCAAGCAGGATTTTCGTCGAATGTATTTAAAGTTTTACCAAGTGATTATCTCGTTTGGTTTTGAGATAAACACTGTTGAAGATTGTGTGTATCACAAGTTCAGTGGGAGTAGGAATAATTTTCTGGTTTTGTATATTGATTAAAGTATTCAATGCAAACCAGGTGACACCTATCGTTAAAGGAGAAATTCGGTTTCAATCAAGTGCCCTAAGGTTAGCCTTAAAATTAAGAAAATACAATAGATTTTTCCTTCATGATCAGTTGTAGGGAGTCTAATGTATGCTCAAGTATGTACGCGTCAGGATATTGCGTACATATTAGGATGTTAGGCATATATTTAAGCAAATATGGATGGATCATTGGATAACAGCCAAACTACTTACGTAATTAATAGAGAACAAGAAATTATATGCTCTTTGTAGGAGATCGGATAATTCTGGAGATCATACAGTATTCTGACTCCGATTTTGTTGGATGCCAACACAGCAGGAGATCCACATCAGGTTATGCTGACTAATGGAGGCATATTTTGAATGAGTGTCAAACATGCACTCATAATTTCTTCCACCATGAAAGCAATATTTATAACATGCTGTGGGGTATCTATTCAGGGTATATGGTTGCGAAATTGTCACAAGGCTGTGCCTATAGTACGGTGTTGAAAGACCACATAAAATTATGGTGTGACAATAAATCAGCAATACTGTATTCCAATAACAACAAAAACTTGTATAGGTCAAAGGATATTGACATAAAGTTTCTAGTTGTGAAGAAAAGAATTCAGAATGATTATAGTGTCCATATAGCACATTAGGACAAACTCCATATTAACGGATCCGCTCACAAAAGCATTATCACACAGGGTCTTTTATGCGCATACTGCTCATATGGGTGTTAATCAAGAATATGGCAATTTAGTGGGAGTTTGTATTTTATGTATTTGGGTGCTATTTAGTTTTGGACACATTTATGTACTAAAGTATTTTGGATATTTATCTGATCAGATATATGAAAATTCAGTTCATTCTGTTTCATTATGTTAAAGTATTTGATCTCACTAAAGTTAAGGAGGACCAGTTGAAAATAGACATGTATTGATCACATTGCGTGTAATTTTCATGCTACGCATCCATGATTGATCTATGTCGTTTAGCTATATTGGTATATGTGACCATTGATGGTTTAGTTACGCTATATGTGACGAATGTCGCTTTGATTCTATGTTGATATGGTTAATGGACGAGATTGTCCGGATATACCCTAAGGATTAAGATAGCAATTTATGAGCTCACTAAGGTTAACACAATTATAAGGTTACATATGTGGCCCAGTGGAAGATTGTTGGAATTATTCAATAATTAAGGGGCCACACACGTAAAATTAATTGTGTTTGGGCTATCTAAATAATTAAGCCAAATTAAAGTGGTCTATTTGAAAATTGGCTTAAGGGTATAATTGTCATAGAATAAATGTGTAGATACCGGAGATAATTCTAATTTGATGAGGGGCCAAATTAGAAATATCAAAACACACATGTATATATATGTGTGTATTCATTAGGGTTGTGGTCCCCAACTTATACGGCCACCAAAAGAGAGGTTTTCTATTTTTCTCTTCTGCATCCCCATCAACAGAAAGAGAGGGACAAAGAATTTAGAATCATCTTTGTCATTAAGGGTCGTAGCAAGTTGGAAGATCGAACCCAATAAAGAGACGATCGCTTCAAGATCCATCAAGCCTAGCAATGGATTCAGGTACGCTTCCACAATCAATTTAATTTATGTTCTTCATCTCATGAATCGACAGGACACAATAAAATTCTAATAGAGTGATCTCAATATACAACATGGAACCACCCATTGAAGTCCAAGCAAGACCCATGACAACTCCAATTGAAGTTTGATCCAGCTATATGTGTCTTCCTCGACACTGGCTCATCCTATGTTGCCCTGTCAATGAGAACAAAACAGAATGGGTTCAACTATGGGTCTTAAGAAAGTTCCATATTATTAGATTTGACAAAATTTTACGGATGTTTGTCGACGACCTGACGATCAATTATTTACGTTGATGCCAAATTCATAGCCATGATAGGCTGGTAGGTACGAGCATGAGAGACATGTCATAAAATATAAGGATATTTTAGCAAATATCGTCATTCAAAATATAGAAAGTAGCATATGTCTCATTCTTTTTAAAAATTAGCAAATGTTCATATTCCTTTGTATGGAACAAATAAAATTTTAAGATATACCTCCACTATTTAATTAAAATTTTGGCTGATTTACAAAGGAATGAGGGTATATGCTAGTTTTTAAAGGTAATTTCTAAAGACATTACACATTTTACTCTATGACAGTCCAGTCTTGGCAGTCCTAACATAAAGCAGAACTGTCAACAAAGTCGACATTCTTAAAGAATTTGAATATTAAGATAGACTGTTAACGAAGTTGGTAGTCCTCCTTAATATTAGGACTGCCCTGGAGTAAAATGTGGAGTGTTTTTAGAAATTATATATTTTTTTAAAATAATGGAGGTATATGTTAATTTTTATATTTTGATTTGGAGCATTTGCTATCCCTAAAATATAGCTGGCTAGTTGGCAGGCAGGAAAATCTATATTCTGACTTGCAATTTAAGCTCAAGCACCAAGGAGCACCCTCTAGGTTCTCATATGCCATAAAGATTTACATGAAAATATAAGATTATACAATTGGCTATAAGAAATTGCATTCATCTGTATGACACACTATGCCAAAGAATGAAGGAACAATAATTTTAATATTATAACCATGATAGTATGATACAAGTCACTAATTCAAAACTCCCCCAACGTTATATTAGAACTCCCTTTTGTTTTGGCTATAATCAGCGAGAAGAAGCATCATGGATCATTAATTGGTTCTTCAATCATAATAATTAAATTAGTAAATTGTTACATGAGGTTTATAGGCGAGTGAGTGCATGGGTTGGACAACAAATTAAGAATCAGATATCAACTCAAGTATGTTCATTCCTACGATGAATAATAAGCAAAAAAATCTGTCTATATATTAGTACCTCTGTGGTAGTGACTTTTTCTAGGTTTTTTTCTAAGACTTTTTCTAAGGGCACCATACAAATTACTAGGGGCTATTCCAAAAATGTTCAAAAATATTACAAGTTTGCCATCAAATTTTTTTTACTTGGAGCTAGCCCAATGAATGGTATAAATACCAACTTCATTTCATTTCCTCTCTTTCTCTTCCTCTTCCTCTTCCTCCCTCTACGCTTTTCTTCTCCTCCTCCACATTTCTAGGTCATAAAATTCTAAACCCTAGTCCAAATTTTTTCCCCAAAATTTTCTAGAATAGCACCTTGACATCAGTGGGCTGGAAGTAAATAAAGAGAAAATAGCCAATCATAATCCCAACAAAGATTTCAACTCCGAATCCAACAAAACCCAACACAGAGCTCAACAAACCCATCTCCTCCATTGCCGCCTCTCCAAGAATCAGAAGAAAATCATCACCACAACAACAAGAAAATAAAATACTAATTTTCCACCCAAAGAAAATAATAGTTATTTTGGGAAACTTAAAAGTGTTAAAACGGAGGTTCAAACATCATTTTTTTGCGATTCTAAAATTTTGAAAGGCCGTCTAACGGAGAAGCGGTTAATCTCGGGCGCCTCGAAGATACGCTCATTTTGCACAAACCGGACCTCGTTTCGACCTCCCAGTCAAAAGTTATGGCCCTTCAAAGTTTCAACTAACCATAAAATGCAGGAGAATGGTTATTCTCCGTGTTAGAACACGAAGAATGTTAATTTCGCATGAGCGTGGCCATTTTCCGTGTTAGAACGTAGGAGAATAGTCATTCTCCGGATAATTTAGGACTGCCAGGGGGGTGGCAGTCCTATTTGTAAGTCTCTGTTATGAGAGTTTTGAAACTCTCTATCACAGAGAGTTTCAATTAGGACTGCCACCCCCCTGGTAGTCCTATACAAAATGAGGACTGCCAGGGTGCTGGCAGTCGTAATTGAAACTTGTTGTTACAGCAAGTATCAATTAGGACTGTCAGCACCCTGACAGTCCTATGTAGGACTGCCAGGGTGCTGGCAGTCCTATTTATAAGTCTCTGTGACAGTTTCAGTTTAAGAAGCTCATCACAGAGTTTTACAAATAGTACTGCCATCCCCTGGCAGTCCTACACTTATGTAGGACTGCCAGGGTACTGGCAGTCCTACTTAAGTGTATGACTGCCGGGGGGGGGGGGGGGGGGTGGCAGTCCTATTTGTAAAACTCTGTGACAGAGAGTTTCAGTTTTCCTTAAGGACTGCTATGTTTCTGGCAGTCTATCATTCTTTCAGGACTGCAGAAGAGATGGCAGTCCTATTTTATAAAAGGACTGCCAGGCTTCCTGCAGTCCTGTTTTATAACAGGACTGCCTGGAACATGGCAGTCCACTTTGGCAGTAGGACTGCCCGTTCTTCGGCAGTCCTCACAGATGACGCCCACGAGCAGCAGCCGAACCGCCATTTCGTGTTCTAGGGTTAGGTTTAAACGAAAAAACTGAGATTTTATGAGTTCGAAAAATACTTTGACAAACAAAAAATTGTTCTAACCTAATTTATCATAAGAAATGTAGAAGAAAACTAGGGTTAGGAGTTTGGATTGGAGTTGGGGAGAATGAGAGTAGGGTTTTGGAGAGAGGGTTTTGAAGAGAGAGAATTTTTTTATAAAAATGAAATGAAAGAGAGGGTTTGGAGGGGGTGGGATAGCCCCAAGTAATTTTCGGAACGTCCCCAGTAAAAGTTCCTTAAACCTGGGCTGTCCCCTAGTAAGTGATAGCCCCTAGTAATTTGTGTGGTGCCCATAGAAAAAGCCTTTTTTCTAAGGGCACCACACTTTTTACTGGGGCTAGCCCAAAAAAAGCTCAAAAAAATTTATAAGTTTGCCATCCATTTTTTACTTGGGACTAGCCCAATTTTTTTCAGCAAGTGGGACTGCCAACTTAGTGGCAGTCCTAGGACTGCAAGCAATTTGTCAGTCCTAATATTATGTTAGGACTGCCAACTTAGTGACAGTCCTAGGACTGCCAGCAAGTTGACAGTTCTGACATATGTTAGGACTGCCAACAAGTTGGCAGTCCTCGGAGAGGGAGGCGGAGGATGCGGAGGGAGATGGAGGCGGAGGAAGGAGGAGGAAGAAAAGGAGGCGGAGGAGGAGGAGGAAGGAGGGGGGAATCACTCACCAGGCGGAGGAAGGAGGCGGAGGCGGTGGCTGCTGGTAGTGGTGGTGGCGCCGCCGCTGGAGGATGGAGGAGGAGGAGGAGGAGGAAGGAGGAAGGAGAAGGAGGAGGAAAGAGAAAAGGAAAAAAACCCTAATTTTTGGGCTAGCCCCAAGCAAATTGTGGGCAGCCCCTAGCAAAATCTCCCCCTGCTTGGGCTCCCCCCAAGTAAACAATGTGGTGCCCTTAGAAAAAACCTTTTTCTATTGTAGCACTATCACTTGAAGGATTTGGCAGCAATCATTGTTAGCTGACTGTGCGCTCAGATTCAGGAGAAATTATTCGGTTGTCCGGTCTCACCATGTGACAAACGTGAATGACGAGCCCAGCCACTAGTTTCTTGATACTTGGCACAATCCATTATATCACCACATTTTTCTTATTTTCTAGGTCAGTTTTTTTTAATGTTTTGCAAGAAAAAAAGTTATTTTTTTAATTATATGCCAAGTAAATTTTTACATATTTTATGTATTTTTATATTTTTTGGAAATTTTTTATTCCAAATATTATGTCAAGTGTCAAAAAATTAGTGGCCGGACTCATCATTCACCATTGTCATGTGGTGAGTCCGAACCACCCAATAATTTCTCCAGATTTAATGGTCACCAGATCATTGGCATGTTCATGTGAGGCATGTTCAGTTGCTCCTAAAACTGTTGAAACTTTTGTCCTAATAGTTTCAATTTCTTCACCACACTTGAGGGAAAAAAATAGATATTACAATTTGAAATCACTCATCCTACATGTAACAATCTTACGGAACGAAGACGACAACTTCTTGATCAGATTTCCTCCTTCTTCTGTCGTCGATGACCCACATACCCCCTGAACTGTGTGAATGAAGATGTGCCTGTCTCGGATAGAGTTTGTTGCACACCTCGATCTCCTCCTTGATATTGAACTGTTGAAACCGATGTCGCTCCATGAAGCTTTGACAAACCACTCGTCACCAAAATCGGCCCCTCCTGATGACCAACCAACTGTCATGGAACCGATAGACTGGTCCTCAATCTTTAACTCATTACCGTTCGTTGCTTTGTCTCGACGAATTGAGTCCACCGTATTAAATATTTGACCAAATTTTGATTCCACAAATATATTCTTACCAAATTCAGACTGGACCCAACAAATTGCCGATTTCAGTAGCAGAGCTACCATCCTTCACACATGTTTTTTTTATCTAGCAATCAGCTGTAGAACTCTTGTGTCAGATGAACCAGTGGAAGATTCTGTGTCATATGAACCATGAGTCGACTCTATGGCTCCTTGATAAAGAGACATCAAGAGATGGTTCATTTGACGCTCCTTGATGAGCAAGATCCAGAGCTATCTTTCAGATTGGAAGTATGTGATTTAAGCCAGGGGCGGATCAAGTAGGAGCCCGGGGTGGGCTGGAGCTCACCAAAAAAAAAATTCTTCTTACTTTTTCCATATAGTTTTTTTTCTTTTTTGTGTAGGAATTGGTCCACACCTACTCGGGGTTCTGAATCTTGCTTTGAGATTGTTCTTCCCGAAACAGATCGTTAGATGGAAATCTCGATATCTTACTTCCAGAGAGACGGACTTTGTTGGGGTGATAAAGATCACCGTTGCTCAAAGCAAGATTCGTCCCATTGCGATCCGCTCCCAGGAACCAACAAGTTCGAAAGAACTTCTGGAACGCTCGCTGTCACCTCCTTTGACGAACTCGAAGAACTCCTTTGGACACAAATGGCAGCGGCGACACAACTCTCTTCGTCTCTTAATTTCAGCGTAAGTTCTTAATGAAGGCACGAAGAGAGTATTTATAGAGAAGAGCCGAAACCCTAATCCTAATATTGGTCGTAACTGATTGCGAAAAGATAGGAGCGAATAATGGAAAGATTTGATTGAATTAAATTCAAATCCCACAAAAGATGGATCTGATTAATTGATTCAATCTTTCCATAGCCGCTCAAATCTTCCAATCAGCCACATCATAAGCCGCATATGCTGTAGTGCCCCGTCCTGCTCAGTCAATCGGAGGAATCGGAACGCTAACGGTGTTCGAACTTAGCCTTGCAACGGCTGCTCGAAGACATCGTTCGATCGAGGCGACCGCTCGCTCAGGTGGGGTAGTTTCGGTGAACTTGCCTCATCTTAGCCTTCACATAATAAATTGCATATTTTCAACTTGCACAAGTAGGCTTGATAATAAAAGAGACGAATCCACATAGATAAGAGAATAATCCCGACGGGTCGAATTGAGTTAGAATATGGAAAGGTCCAACGGTCGGCTTAGAGTTGGTACACAACGTGCTTTGAAAATGACACTCGATCCTTCGTTCCGTGGCTTGGAAGAAGGAAAGTTGGTTGAGTAGGCGAAGTTATGAACGTAGCCTAAGTCATAGACGTCGCCTGCATAAATGCTTCATAAAGCATATACGGTCCCATCGTCCAAGGCTTGGCATAGCCTTGGCTTGTTCCATGAGTTAAGTTACGTTGCACGGCTTATGACATAAGTCTATGCACCCAAATGACTTGGTCGTTCAGAAGCCGAACGCATGTGCGGCACGTTTCCGCAATGCGAGGCTTGACGCAGCCTTTGTTCGTCAAGTTGTTGCGAAGTTAAGTTAGGCATGTTATGTTAGGCTATCGGAGTAGCAGCAAGCACGGTCCTACGAGTTCTACGGCTGAGTATAGCCACATAGTCTTATGGTCTCAAAGCCCGTCATATAGAGTATGTCTTGGGCGGTGGTGTCGCATAGAGTTCAAGTTGGTTGCCTGATGTCACGAGCTTAGTGTTTTAAGGCAAGGACCATGATTGATTCAAGTGAGTTTTGGAGAAAGGACTATTGAATAGGCATTCATGTGTTGAACGAAATAATATGGTAATATGGAAAGAATGCTCGCGACCGTGGGTCGTCGAGGGGTCTCAAGGATAGAAGTCTGGAACTTGGTTTTGAAAGAGATGGCAACATTAGAAGAAGAATGACTGTGTGAGACGTCAGTTCGAGTCGAGTCTTGTATGGTCATTGGACAACTTGTCGACAAGGAGGAATTTCCACGAGCGGCAACTATGGGCGCCATGGGACCGCGTCATTCCGGAGAAAAATAGGTATAGCCGTAGCTGGACGAACCGCTCGGGTTATTCGGGAACTTTCAGCGGGGCTAGCTACTTGCGTTGAAAGGGTCGCCGAATAGCAAGGCTATAGCCCATGATAGCTTGTGATGTTAGTGACCAATTCATATAGATGGGTCGACACGGGCGACAATCCGCGAGTGTGCCTTTGGATTGAGTCGAATATTGAGTGCACTATATCAAGGAGTCGAGTTGAATGTGTGTGTATAGTTTGAACACAATGTTGGGCCTAAGATTTGGTTGCAACGTAGGCAACGTGCTTAGGCACGCGATGTAGCGTCGAGTCTTGAGTTGTCGGCATATAAGTTGCATAAGTTGGTTTGAGTTGTCTTGAGTCTAAGTCAGAAAATGCCGCAAAGCAAAGTTGGTCGAGTGACAATTAGTTCACAAGTTGGATGGGTCGGATGATGATTTAGTAACAAAGGGCCGTGAGGCGGCAAGGGTCGCGAGGCGGCGATACGATTGAGTCTTATTGAGTTGCGAGGCACGGCCTCAACAAGGACTTATAGAACGGTTACACGGGAATGGAGTCTTATCGCGTAGTTGCGTCTCTGATTTTGGTCGAAAGATAAGCACGACTTGATAGGTTAACGTTGTTGGCCCAAGCACGGGATGGTCTAGAATCACAGAATAGGCCAAGACGTCGGTCCTAAAAACTGATCCTAAGGTAAGAGTAGAAAGACAATCATAAAGGGGCCATGTTGCACAAAGTAAATCAACGTGTCGGTTTTGTATGGGTGGGCAAGGAGCTCATTCCACCAGTACAATTGAGTACTGACACCTACATAGTTTTCATGTACAGGCATAGGTAGAAGCTCGTGGCGCGGAGCTCGCTTGGATGCGTCGAGGCATGGAGTTCCTTGGCGATTCGAAGTGTGCGGCCGCATGGAGTCAAGACTTATACGGGACATAATGTATGGACGTCGCCTTCCGAAGCATCCGCTGGTTCAAGACATGTATTGAGAGATGGGAGAGAGCTGAGTGACTTGTAATGTGAGCTTGAGTGAGCTTGAGAGACTTGTAATCTTGGCCTTGCGCCCCACTGTAACCTTTGTTTCAATATCAATAAAAGAGTGTTTTGCAATGACTTGTGTTTTTCTTCAAATTCTGCTGCTATTAGCTTGGGACTTCTGTGCGACGATCCCGTCGCAGCCGCTGAAATCGGCCGTTATGGAACCCGTCTTGCACGAGCGCAACCTAGGCTGGTGCGGCATCACGCCTTAGCGAGGACGATCGCTCCTACGGGAGCAGGGCGTGACATGTGCCCTTAAGCCCACTCATCCCGTCAGCCCGTATGCCTGCGCGTAGCTGTATAGACGCGCAGACACACACACGTGCAGCCGCTCAGCACCGCAGCATAGACGTGCAGCAGCTCAGCAGCACAGCCACGCAGCGTGCAGCAGTACCGCGTCCCCGCGAATCCTGCGCAGCTCCTATGCGTGCACCTGCGCATGTGACTCGCGCAGAGACGGGCGCATCAACTGCGCACAAGGTGCCTTTGCACCGATGCTGACGTACTAAGTGCAAAGTGCGCCAATAAAGTACCACTTTGCGCCCTTGAGCCCGAGTCCGAGTCCGAATCCGAGTCGCTAAGCCCCTTCGGGACTTAGCTCCATAAGTGAATTATCCTATGAGCATGACAAAAAGTATTAATGCTTCTTTGTTGGTTTAGCCTTCTTTCCACTAAAAAAAAGCCCCCATATGGCACCCATGTGCCTCTCCATACTTCATGTGATCTCTCAACACAAGTAAAGTTTTATATAGAGATATCATCTGTAATGCCTGTGGTTCGTATTACGTATCTAGGTATACGTGTACGTATTTTGACTCGTATTGTATGTCTCCTTGCTTGTTTTATTGGGTATTTTTATTACTTGGCCATAGTTCATCTTGGTACGGTGAGGCTTGTACTGGTTCGGCTTGGTTCGGTTGTGAACCAACCCCCCCACCTACCACTACCACTACCATTTATTAACCCATTCTTCTTTCTCTCTCCTCATTTACTTTCCTTCTTCTCCACCATTAACTCCTCACCTACCTGAGAGAGAGGGAGAGCTTAGGCAAGTGCCTCTTGCTTCATGGAGGAATCCCATATTTTATTGTTCCATTCTCTTCTTCACAGCATTCTAACCCACTTTAGTACTTAGTATTTTTAATTTTCATGGTTAAATTCATGTAGATCCAAGTTTATTGTATTTTCAAATTTTTTGGAATTTTGATCTATTTAACATTGTTATTTCCAAGTTTTGATGGTTCCATATTGTAGGAAATTTTATTTTGCCCCATTTTGACCTATGGAAGTTCGGATTTGGACTCTGGATGATGGAATTATGGAGCTTGGAAGCATGGCCTTCATGGTTCTTCTTCTCGGAAAATTTGGAGAAGAAGAACAGTACTTGACTTGACCGCATGACTATTTTATGCGGCTAGAGTTCTCCCGAGCCGCATGGATAATCCCAGCCGTATGAGACCCCGAACCCCTTGAACCGCATGAACTTTGGCCGCATATGTCCTGGATAATCCAGCCGCATGCGCCATTGTTCGGACTCAGCCGCATGACTGGGTGAACTCCTGGCCGCATAGCCTTTCCATTCAGCCGCATGAAACGTTGATCCACCGAGCCGCATGGGCTTGAACTTCCTGCCGCATATGGTTCCAGCCGCATAGGCTCCTGCATTCTCAGCTGCATATGTCCACTACTCCGCTAGCCGCATATGCTCCATCTTCCTCCAGCCGCATAAGGCTCAGAGATTTCCCAGCCGCATAAGGCCCAGAGATTTCCCAGCCGCATAAGGCCAAGAAATTTTCCAGCCGCATAAGGCCTATTCTCCCCTTCAGCCGCATGAGCTTCTATATCCCCCGAGCCGCATGGATTTCTTTCCCCTGGCCGCATAAGACCTCCTTCCTCCAGCCGCATGAACCCGATTTCCCTCGCCAGCCGTATGAGCCTTTCCCCTTACAGCCGCACGTGCTGAATCACCCCGAGCCGCATATGCCCGTCCCTTTCTCGGCCATATGGACTTCTTTCCTGGCCGTATATGCTAGAGCTACCCTTGTATTTTGTGATTTAATTGTTATTAAATAGGCTCATGTCTTGTGACCCTCAGTATAAGTTGGGTCTCTTGATGGAATGCTTGTGCTATGTTATTTTGTACATGTATCCGTGAACATGATAGTGATCCGTCGTGGCGCACTCCTGACAAATATACCTGACATGATATACCTCGAATTGCTGTTGCGACAGCTAACATGACATGACATGACTTGATAAGTATAAATAACCTGGACACCGTGGGCGAATGTGCTTGTACAAATGAACCAGTTTTGTCTTGCATCATGTCTAGGACAGGGACCCCTGAGTACCACAGTCAGGGGTGTGTTTTCCATAAAGAAATTTTCTTTATTTGTTGTGTTTCTGGGAAAGTTACAACTGTAGGAATCCGATCTAGAAGACGATCGCTTTATCCCTTGGACTATGCGAAGAAGAAAAGCTCTCAAAATTTTGACAGTAGATATCAATGTATCTGTACAATGAATGAGAAAAAGAACTCTATTTATAGAGTCAAAACAGTAACTGAAAAGATAACTACCTCACCACTGGTGCATTTGAAAAGTCACGCAGACTCTAAATACACGCAGGGTTAGTGAGTAGTTACTGGACGTGGCCCGTAACTGTTGGACACATGGCATTAGTGCATGGGTCGTGTGCAAGTTACTGGGTACGCGAGAGAGAGATCGGTGGCATGGCTGCCACGTACTCCAGTTGAAATGAAATCCACGCTGTCTTGCTGAAGGCAAAAATCTACGCAGTTTCGTTGACGCAGACTCGTTGAAGGCGAAATCCACGCAAGCTTTGAAGAAGAATACTTCAGAATTCACGCAGGCTTTGAGAAGAATAACTCAAAAATCCACGCAAACTTGAGGAAGGAGAAGGTTCAGAATCCACGCAAACCGCCAGCTGTCTTGATTTGGCACGCTTCGTCTGACACAAAATCTCTAACATTGATTATATTGTCAGCCGCATTAAATGAAGATAAGACCCAAAGTCACGCCAACTTGGTGAAGAGTGAGTCTTGCTAAAGAAGATTTCGAAAATCACGCAAAAGACGACGATGATCTCTCGAGTTCTGTGCATACGTGGCATACGAGGAGACGTTTCTCGACTGCTGTGTTGTCAGTCATTATGATTCTGACGTATGGCTGAGCTGTCTCTGCGTGATTTCTAAAGGAGATGGACAGACAGAACTTAGCGTATCTTTTGTGCTGCTTCTCGGATCACTCTGCGTGACTTGTTCTGATCAACTCAGCGTGACTTCATTTTTGAGGCCTACAAAACCCCCTTCAAAGTTTTCGAAAAATGATAAAATATTTTCGAAATACTTTGAAAATAAAGATGATGAAATGAGTTAAAGTCACGCTGAGATGGCTCCAAAAATTTTCGGAAGTCGAAAAGACTTCGAAGTTCTTTGAAAACATCCAAATGAACTTATTAAATGTCATAATGACTCTTCGTTCTTCGAGACTGATTGCGTCCAATTTATGGTGGAATATGAACTGTCGATGAGATCTGTTATATAAACAGGAAGAGATTCTCAGCTTTGACATTCATCTCTCGAAAATATGACCCCAAAGGAAGCAGCCGAAGAGGAAGCACGCAAGTTGGGCTTTTGTTCCCATGGTGACCCCACTTTTGGGGGCAAAGAACCCGAACCTGTCGTCATCGAGCTCAAGGACGACTCCACGCAGTTAGCCAAGAATCTCTTGAGCTACTTTGGATTGGATGGCTCGTCTTCTTCCGATGGGCGGAGCCTTATGGAGAAGCGTGAAATGCTCGAGACTCTGTTGCATCGCCTGGGAGTTAAGAGCGTAGAGGAGTTAGGCATCAAACTTAGCCGCTCTGGAAAATAGGGCGTAACTTTCTACGCTTTTGTTGCACTTTTTTTGTCTTTTTGTAAGGCCATCAGTGCCTGTTTAAAGAATGAAGTACAACTTTTGTGTTTGATCTGCGTGCCTTTTAATGAAGAATATTAATTAGCACTCTTTGACTGTTTCCAATGTTGCACGGTCTCCCGAAGTACACGTGACACTCATTCCACAATTTACGAGCGATATTTATGCGGATCTTTTCCAAGAATAGACCTGCACTTGACCCTTTAAATAGATGGATGAACTCCACGCAAACTCATCTTCCCATTCTTCTTCCTCTCTTCTGAGAATGAATTTTCTATGAGAAGAAAATAGGAAAGCCATGTTGTCTGATGTCAAATCTCTGTGCACGCTACCAAACATGGATCTGTCAATCCTTAGCAGCAAACTCAGCGGTAAGTTCAATATACACGCATCGAATTTTTTGTTTGCTAAGGACAAATTCATCTTCCTGAAATGAACAGAATGCATCTGTCTTTGCTTGGCCAGTTTTTGTTGGCTGATTTTTTTTTACTGTTTCTTGCAGAATTTTGGCTGAAAGCCTTCTTCAGAACTGGCATTGGTGATATGGATGCTGTGGACAATGTTCTTCTGACACCCACATCAGGGAGCTCATACGCTTTTGACGCGTAAATCAGACAACTCAGAACTCTTCGTGAGATAGAAGGGTCTTCCTTAGATGGTAGGAAGAGCCTTTATACACGAGAGTTGGATGGTGGAGTTAACTCTACTACCGAGAAATTGGGTAGTAGAGTTCCTTTCAAGGCAGAACCATGAATTGTATCCCAAGGTTTGGATACATTCCTGTCTTCCTTGAGAGGTTACCCCCATCCACCAGTTGTATTGGCAGCAACACGTTTTCGTGTTGCCCTACTCTGTGGTTCTCCTCTCGTCTGAGAGATAAGACCAGAGTTTGATTCCTGCTGGACACCCAGGAATTGCCACAAACAACGAGATTGCCAGAGAAGATCCAAGAAGAAATAGATCTCAGTTGTACATAGAATGAAAATCCAAGATTTGTAATAGATTTCCATTATGATTTGTAGGAAAGTCTAAGAAAATGTAATAGACTTTTTGTGGTGAAATGGGAATGGAAATGACACTTCTTCTATGCTCAATGATTTGTATTTGTGGATGAATTGTGGACATGATAGATAATAAAATTATCTTTTCTGTTTTTAGAGTATATGATATTATCAGAGGTATTATGGACATGATAATATATAGGAACTCGAAAGAAAATAGATTGATTTCTATGCAGAGGTCAAAACATGACAAATGAGTAAGCAGATTCGGAATTGATTCAGAGGTTATGAAAACATGATAAATAACGAATCCCCACTTAATAAACTGATAGAAGATTATGAACGGATGAACCGTTAAGAAACGATGAACAGATGAACTGTCGAGTGAATGTAATAAATGAACGGACGAACCGTCAAGTATTAATGAACATGTGAAACGTCGGATGAATGTGAGAAATGAATGGATGAACTGAATATCGGGAAAGAATACGTCCCTTCGATCCTTGTAACCATATGCCTATAAATAGAGCATATATTTGAATAGAAGGATCGCATTTTATCCACAATGTCTTTTGAAGAGAACATAAAGAAGGCTGAAGTCGCCCTTGAAGCTACTGAAGGTGTTAAAGAACATCCACCTCCGCAGAAGAAGGAAATGGACGAAAGCTCGTCTACTCCCAAGCCGCCAAAAGATATCCTGGACTTCCTAGTCGAACCAGGAGAAACCGAAGAAGAAGAAGCAATGAGGCTGGCTGCCTGTCAATTCTTGGTGCGGTCAGAAAAAGATGTATTCAATTCTTTTGCTGATTATGTATGTGGTCCTCGTCCCAAATATGAAAGGGATTACAGTGATCTTCCATAATGATGTACTTTTTTCTTGAGGGATTTGTCTCAAATAAACTCCGTTTAAGGAAACTTTGTTTACGATATATCCTTCCCACTTTATATTTTTGCCTTTATTCATTGATCTTTCGACTCAGAAATCAGAAAGACTAAATATCATTTTCATAAATATGATATTGAGATAGAAAATTCAGAGGTAATGTGGACATGATTTTCTGGATATCAAATTTGTTGAGAAAATGATACAAAGTAGAATACCTATCTCCACTGGGGATAATAGATATCAGAATGATTCTTCGGAAAGAACAATGAAACAGCTGGAGAGTGATGGGAGGACAATCTTGATAGAAATATTAGACGTAGTACTTCTTCAAGAATTTGCCGTTGATGGGCATCATAGTGGCTTTACCATCTAGAGTAGTGAGTTGATAAGCCCCATTAGAAAAGATCTTATTGACAATGAATGGACCTTCCCATTTTGCATCAAACTTGCCCTTACTCATGTGTGTCATAGTCATCGGGCGTCTGACAGTAAGCACAAGTTCTCCTTTCTGAAATGTTCGAATTCTGACTTTCTTGTTAAAAGCCCTTGAAATTCTAGCTTGATAGAATTCAATATTCTGTTGAGCAGATAACCGTTTTTCATCCAGAGCCTCCAATTCTTGAAGTCGAAGACGATCATTATTTTCAGCAGTGAGTTCATTAGCGATTGCTATCCTTAAAGAAGGAATTTGAATCTCTAATGGGAGAACAGCCTCAGATCCGTACACCAGAGAGAAAGGTGTACACTTAGTAGCATTACGGACTGTAGTGCGATAAGCCCACAAGCATTCCCCGAGCTTGTCACTCCAATTATGTTTGTTAGTGGAGACAAACTTCTTTAGGAGTTTGATGATAGTCTTGTTGAAAGCTTCTGCCAATCCGTTAGCTGCTGGATTATATGCGGTAGAAGCAACATTATTGATCCGGTGATCGTCACAGAATCGAGTAAATTTCTGGCTGACGAACTGTGGTCCGTTATCATGAACAATGCGTCGAGGAACACCAAATCTGTAGATGACGTGGTGCTTAATAAAGCTGATGACATTAGACGTCTTAACTTCAGATAAAGGAATAGCTTCGGCCCATTTGGAGAAGTAATCGGTTATTGCGAGAATGAACCGATGACCTTTAGATGACGGTGGATTGATCAGGCCGACAATGTCCATGCCCCAAGCTTCGAAGGGCCATGATGCTGCCGTCGGATGTAGAAATTCCGAAGGTTGATGTATAAAATCCGCATGGATTTGGCAAGCTTTGCATTTCCTTGCATATTCAATGGCATCTGATACCATAGTTGGCCAATAATAACCCATCTGTCGAATACGGTCTTGAAGTTTTGGCCCAGGTTGATACGCTCCACAAATTCCATCATGTGCTTCACGAATAACTTGTTGGGCTTCATCACCGGCAATGCATCGAAGGAGTAAACCATCATAAGCTCGACGATATAAGGTCTTTGTTGTATGATTGTAATAGAATCTGAGTGATCGTCGTCTGATAGATGCTGCCTCACTCGGGTTATCCGGAAGAATATCATATAATACAAGATCTAAGAAAGGAAGTCTCCAATCTTTATCCGTATTCTGATTCTCAGTCGAGTTACTGAAGATGAATTCCATGCTGAAATCGGATGAAGATGATATCGATTTACGACTAAATCCAAATCCTCTTGTTGTGTTGACGTCATGAGATGTTGATTCTTCAATGTCAACTGGAAGTCCTAGAGTCAGGTTATTTTCAAGATGAAATAATTCTCGACTACGAACAACAATCATTTGTTGCCGTCTGATTGGGATAGCCAGCACCGCTGCAAGATTAGCAAGGGCATCAGCTTCTATGTTACATGCTCGCCTAACATGTTCAATGAAGAATTCCTTAAATGATGAGGCCATAGATATGGCCACTCTATGATAAGGAACCAGATCTTGATGGCAAACTTCATAAGTACCCCTGATCTGATTGACAATAAGTGTAGAGTCTCCATACGCCTCCAAATGTTGAATATTCAGATGTTTAGCGAGTTGAAGACCAATAAGCAATGCGTTGTACTCAGCTACATTGTTTGAACACGGCTGATCGAGAGAATAAGCTCTTTGGATGGCAAGACCTTCTGGCGATACAAGAACAATTCCAACTCCAGCAACAATATCGCCATTAGGACCAATTCTTGATGCTCCATCAAAGAATAGACGCCAAGTAGGATCTTCTTCAGCAATTTGATTTGAATCTAGGACTTCATCTGGGATTTCATCATAGAGTTTTGAATTTTCTGGAATTGAGTGAGCAGCCAGAAAATCAGCTAAAGCTTGTCCCTTGACTGATTTCTGAGGAATATAGTGCATATCATACTGAGCAAGTAGGATTCCCCAGTTAGCCAATCGAGAATTCAAAACACTGGGTTTCTTCATCATGATCCGTATAGGATTGATCCTGGAGATGACATGAATAGTCTGGCCAATGATATAATGACGTGTCTTTTGGACAGCAAACATCAAGGCTAGACATTCTTTTTCAACCGGTGAATATCGAGGTTCAGCTCCGGTCATAGTGCGGCTGAGATAATAAATGGTCTGTTCATGGCCATTTTGATTCTTTTGAGCGAGTAATGCACCCAATGAATGACTCATTGCTCGAGTATAGAGGAGGAACGGTATTCCTGAGACGGAAGGTACCAATACTGGAGGGCTCATCAGATATTGTTTTATATCATCGAATGCTTTCTGACATTCATCATTCCAGACAAAAGAGACATCTTTCTTTATAAGTTTGTTGAATGGTCTGCAGCGTCCTGATAAATTAGAGATGAATCTCCTGATATAAGCGATTCTTCCTTGAAATCCTCGTAGCTCTTTTAAGGTGCGTGGAGGACGCATCTCTTGGATGGCTTTGATCTTCTCGGGATCCACGTGTATACCCTTAGAGGTAATGACGAAGCCAAGAAATTTACCACTAGAGACGCCTAAGAAGGACTTAGTAGGGTTCATCTTTAATTGATGCTTACGCATTAGATCAAATATAGTCTTCAAATCTTGGATATGATCCTCCTTTTGTCGACTTTTGACTGCAATATCATCAACATAGCATTCGACTATTTTCCGCAAATGTTCACGGAATATAGTGCTCATAGCTCGTTGATAAGTTGCTCCTGCATTCTTGAGACCGAATGGCATAACTGTATAACAGTATGTACCAATCGGCGTTCTGAAAGAAGTGTGCTTCTCGTCTTCTGGGAACATTTTGATCTGATTATACCCAGAATACCCGTCCATGAATGACATTCGTTCAAATCCACAGGTATTATCAACCATGACATCAGTGATTGGTAGAGGGAATTCGTCTTTAGGACATGCCGCATTGAGATCGCGAAAGTCTATGCATACTCTGATCTTGCCAGTCTTTTTAAGAACAGGAACAATATTAGCCACCCAATCGGGATGTTGTTCCTCTCTAATAAACCCAGAGGTAATGAGTTTATTGACTTCAGCTTCAATTGTATCCATGATGTCCGGACGAAATCGTCGCTGTTGTTGTTTGACCGGTTTAGCATTCGGCAAGATGTTGAGCTTGTGAGTTACAATTTTGAGGATCAAGCCCTGGCATATCTTCATAACTCCAAGCAAAGACATCGATGTAATCACGAATGAGTTTGATCATGTCTTTCTTATCGGTTTCTGAAAGACTTTCACTGATGAATATTGGTTTGGGAGACCCCTCTTCACCAACATCTATTTGAACAAGTTTATCTTCAGTCGGAGGTTCTTTTTGCTCGAAACGGAACTCCCATTGATTATCTAATCTTTGGGCCCACTGTTCTGATTCAGGTGAGATTTCAAACTCTTCTTCGTCTTCATCACTTTCTTCAGAATGGTCAATGGAAACCATGTTGGAAGACAGAAGGTTGCAATAGAAGTCACCGATACTCGTATCGGAATCCCAAGAAGTGGTACTAGAAGAATCAGATCTCTTATCTTCGTCAGACTCAAGATCTTCATGGATAATGTTGATGAAAGGAGTAGGAGCAGTATAACCCAATCCGTATTTCGTCCTTCCATATTTCAAAGGAGGAATCCGGACAGGCATTTTTCTTCCTTTTCCATTATTAAGGCCAGTCCTGAAGTCATAGCCCATATTTTGATGATGTCTCTAGATTGCTGACTATAACGACGTAGTTGTAATCTTCCAGTATCATCATTTTTGTCACCATCTTCAAGATCAGAAGGATTTTGAGGCCCTTTGTAGAAGAATATTGGAATGTCTCCTGGCTTTCTACTGGGAACTAGAAAGTATGAAGATTGTACAGGTTCTAGAGATACATCTGTATGAACAGTCTGTACAACTCCTATGGTTATTGTGTTCAAGTCATCTAACAGATGTAAATAACTATGAACATAATTACACACATCAACGTACTGCAAAGGTGGAGACTTTTCATTAAATGTAAAAGCAGCAATATTTATATTGGGAGAAGGCTGAGCCTTAGAGATTTTAGCCAAGTCAATGACTAAAGGGGAAGAAGAAGAAGAAGAAGCTTTGTTTCGATTAAGATCGATAACAAATGGCTCAGAAGAGGTGAGCTCCCTTGAAGTTTGAGTAGGAAGAGTAGTCCGCCCTCCAACTGGAATTAGCAGAGTATCTTGTGAAGGTACAGGAACTGTAGTACGCCCACTGACAGGAATGATCAGTGTATTCTGAGTAGATGACTGAGGTAACGGAGAGATCCGTCCACTCACTGGAATGATGAAAGAATCTTCTCCAGAGGGTTTAGGAGATTGTTGCTGAGTAGTTCGACATTTAACAGAGATTATTAAAGTCTCACTTTGTGCATCTTCTTTCTCCATAGCTTGTATGATCCTTGTATACTCTTCTTTGTACATTCGGGAATCATTAAAATAAGCTTCAACCCCATGGAAGGGATTTATATCAGCAACTTCTTTTTGTACTCTTCCATTGCTATCAATGTATTTAAAACATTGATGAAGAGTAGAGGGCACCACATTATTTTCATGAAGAAAGGGCCTCCCCAGAAGAAGATTATAGGATCCCGCGATCTCGATCACATAGAAAGTGACTTTAGATCTGAAATCACCTATCTGAAGCTTCAGATGAATCTTTCCCAAAGGCTCACTTCGGCTTTGATTGAATCCCAAGATAGTAGTAACCGTCTTGGAGAGCTTGTGAAGAGGGATTTTTAGTTCATCCAACAAACTCTTTGGCATTATGCTTATAGCAGACCCTGAGTCAATGAGAATACGATCTATCTTCATCGTATCAATATAACCAGTGTAGTAGAGAGGTCGGTCATGTCGATTATCCTCCAGTAACATGTCGTCTTGTGTAAAGGTGATATTTGGGATAATCTCCAGTACACTGTTGCAATATAAGCAAGTGGCAGGTTCCGCATCCGGCTTCTTCAATTGTGCAAGACAAGAGTCAGCTTGTAGAAGTGCTTCACTTAACGTCTTCCGAGTCTCTTTGGAAAGACGTAGAAGTTCAAAAAGGGACATTCTAGCTGGAGTATTAGCAAGCTGAGCCAAAATGTCGAAGTTGTAAGGCTTCTGAAGTCCAAGAGGAGAAGACTTCTTGATTGGCTTATCAAACCGAGCCTGTTGTTTGCCTTTCTCCAGAGCCGTAGGCTTGGGAGGAACAGGTTCAGTAGATGGTTCTTCTTCGGGAGGAACATTAGGAGCATCTTTAGCATCTGAAGGGATATCAGTAGGATCTTCAGGATTTTTAGAATAATCCTTTAGGTAAGGTTTCCCCGTTCGAGTAGCACTAACAAGTGCTTCTTCTTTGTCTTTTGGCTCTGTGTCAGAGGTAGATCCAAGAGAAGTCATATGACATGACTTGATCTTTCCAGCCTTCTTGGATTTTTGAGAAGAAATCTTTTGAGGAGAAGGCGATTCAAAATCTGCCACTAGATCAGGATGGATCCACATGATTTCCCCTGTTTCCAAAGTGATTGGCACTAATCCTTCAGACTGTGGAGGAGGAAGATTCACTATGTCAAGAGTTGCCTTGGGAATAGGAACAATCCCACTTTCAAGGAGTTGAGGAGGGAAATTTCTAAATTGCATAGAGACGACGTTGGAGGTGACGGTCTTCTCTTTTGGAGTAAGAGAGATAGCTCCAGATTTAATCATTTCTTGGATCTTTCCTTTCAATACATAACATGTACGAATTGTATGACCCAGCATTCTGTGATATGGACAGTATTTAGGATGATCTGTCTTACCAGCTTCATCAGGTTTCTTGATCTCTGGTAATTGTATTTTATTACCTTTCAGCAGACATTCAAAGATACCAAGGACATCATCGTCATCAAAAGAATATTCTTCTCTGGGGCGAGGTGTTCTTGAGTTGTAGAGGCAGGAGTTTGAACATTTGATGCATCTTTGCTCTGAAGATTAACTTCAAGAGTTTCTTTTCCTTCGCGAGCATTATTTTTATTGTTAGCACCTTGTCCTGTTTCTTTAGGAGTCATCTGCACTCCTAAACCTTTGAAGGTTTCAGCACTGATTTCTGCAGCTTTAGCACTGACTATGAAGGAAGGCCAATCTTGAAATTGAGTGGACCCTGTCCACATACTGATGATTGGCAACAAGTTTGATTTGTACGTGTCAATGGTGACAGCATCAGGAGTTCCAAGAGGCATCTTCAGAGCTTCTCTTCGAAACCGTTCAATGTATTCCTCTGTAGATTCATTATTTTTTCTGCTTGATTCTAATAAGAGCAGACATAGTCATGTCATTAAGTCCTTCATAGAACCTTTCAAGAAACATCTGTTTGAAACCAGCAAATGAGGTAATACTCCCATCTGGGAGACTTCTATACCATTCATAAGCCGTTCCCTTGAGACATCCAATAAAAACCCGAGTAAGAAGGGCATCACTTAGTTGTAGTTGATCAGTCATCACTTCAAAGTGATTGATAAACTGACTTGGAGAAGTGGTTCCATCATAGAATGAGATAGTAGGAGGCTTGTATTTAGAAGGATATGATACTTGCTTCCATTCTATCGGATAAGGCTGCTTGATGCCTAACCTTTGTAAACCATCCTTCTGTTTGAATGCCTCGAATTGAGTTTTGAGATTTTTCAATTCTTCAGAGACAACTCCCGAAGATTGTGGAGTTGTGGCTTGTAGAGAATAGTTGGGAGGAGGAACAACATTGTAAGCACTACCCCCAGCTCCAGAGAGACTAGGATTTGGTTGAGCAGGTTCAGGAGTATTGGATTGTACTGCTGGAGGAACTTGTACTCGACTTATATCAGTATCAACTGGTATGGCATCTGATACAGTCTGTCGATTTTGCAACTGAGCTGTCATGAGTTCATACATTGACTTCATTGTGTCAGTCATAGACTTCATTTGCTGTTCCAAAGAAGCAATTCTTTGATCTTGAGGAGTCAGGGAAGAAGAAGGTTCATCAGTATTCCCATCAACCATGTAAGTCGTGACTGTATGAGGGATTATTGATGAACTAGTAGATGTTGTATGCTCTGAATCATTGCTTCGTGTATCAAAGTCAACTATAGGAGAATTACCCCCAGTAGGAAGAGGTGGGAAGTTAGATTCTCCAAGAAATTCAGAATCAATTTCAGGGATCAAATTTCTTTGACTAGAAGCCAGGACTCTTGCTCTGGTGTTTCTATATACTCCATCTGGACTATCAACTCTACCCCCGGTATCCCGAGAAGTCATGTTGACAGAGGCAAACAAAGGCTCATCTTCATCAGGCATAGGTTCATACTGAATCCTATTAAAGACAGACTGTCGTTTATTTTGACATCTGCATTGCATTGTGACTCTTGGCTGGAAGTCATATTCATGATCACCATGGTCTTGAACTGTTGATTCACATCTGCACTGAATTATGACTCTTGGATAGAAGTCACATTCAGCATGTTCCTTTGATATAGAATTACTCCTTCTCTTCTGTTGAAGATATTCCCGTAAATCTGTTTGTGAAGATTGAGGAGTATACTTCCTGTTCTTGGGTCTTGATGGCTCTTGATTATACAAAGAGTGATTAATGTGAGCCACATAATTTCTTGCATACTCTGCATCTGGATCTTTTATCTTCATATCCAATTGGTATGGTTTCTTAACACCAGAAGTGCTGAGTTTTGTTCTTAAATCAGTGGAAGGTAACATATTAATTTTGGAAATATGGAGTTTTCCTTCCATTGATCTGGATATTTACAGAGAAGGAAGAGTTAAACCACTCCCTTGATTAGGAGTTGGTAACAGACCATCTTTAATGGACAGATTCTGTGCCCAATTTGAAGAAATCAAAGAAGAAGACATTAAGGAATGTTTCTTCTTAGACTCATTCAGATGTTGAGACATAGAATGTCCAGAAGGAAGAGTAGTCAAAAGACCATCTCCTTTCCTTTGACTAACAAAAGTATCAGTCAAAGCTGTTCCTGGAGTAAAAAATACAGGAGCAGAAGAAACAACTAAAGAGTTATTCCTTTTCGAAGGGACTTTGTGTGGAAGACCACCCCCAGTTCTAGTAGAACTCGGTGAAGAAGAAGAGATAACTAAGGAGTTATTCTTCTCTGATGAAATACACGCTGAAACAGACTTGGTTAAAGAACCAGAGCTGTTAGCGTGACTTTTGATTTTAGAATTACACGCTGGAACAGATTTGGCTAAGGAGCCAGTACTGTCAGCGTGACTTTTGAATGTGGGATTGCACACTGGAATAGATTTGGCTAAGGAGCCAGTACTATCAGCGTGACTTTTAGAGTTGAATTTGCACACTGGAACAGATTTGGCTAAGGAGCCAGTACTGTCAACGTGACTTTTAGAGTTGAATTTGCACACTGGAACAGATTTGGCTAAGGAGCCAGTACTGTCAACGTGACTTTTAGAGTTGAATTTGCACACTGGAACAGATTCGGCTAAGGAGCCAGTACTGTCAGCGTGACTTTTAGAATTGAATTTGCACGCTGGAATAGATTTGGCTAAGGAGCCAGTACTGTCAACGTGACTTTTAGAGTTGAATTTGCACACTGGAACAGATTCGGCTAAGGAGCCAGTACTGTCAGCGTGACTTTTAGAATTGAATTTGCACGCTGGAACAGATTTGGCTAAGGAGCCAGTACTGTCAACGTGACTTTTAGTTACTGTCATCTTCAAGCGCACAAGAGTGTGCGTGCTTGCAGTGGAGTTCTTGCCAGTGTTAGGAGTAGACACTGTGGCAGAGACTTCATCATTGACTGCCAACTGATTCTTAGGGACATAGACAGAGTGTCCCTTCGACTTGGCAGTGATGATGGAGGCTGGAATGGGCTTGCCACCCTTAGCCCGCTGTATTTCTTCATAGGCGAGTTGATCGAATTTGATCGTCATCACCTTCTTCGTCGAGCCGATTGACGAAGTGTCGCATTGAGTTGTTACCATCTCAGAAGAGGAGATGGTTTTCCCCAGCAGAGTCGCCAATTTGTTTTCCATAAAGAAATTCTCTTTATTTGTTGTGTTTCTGGGAAAGTTACAACTGTAGGAATCCGATCTAGAAGACGATCGCTTTATCCCTTGGACTATGCGAAGAAGAAAAGCTCTCAAAATTTTGACAGTAGATATCAATGTATCTGTACAATGAATGAGAAAAAGAACTCTATTTATAGAGTCAAAACAGTAACTGAAAAGATAACTACCTCACCACTGGTGCATTTGAAAAGTCACGCAGACTCTAAATACACGCAGGGTTAGTGAGTAGTTACTGGACGTGGCCCGTAACTGTTGGACACATGGCATTAGTGCATGGGTCGTGTGCAAGTTACTGGGCACGCGAGAGAGAGATCGGTGGCATGGCTGCCACGTACTCCAGTTGAAATGAAATCTACGCTGTCTTGCTGAAGGCAAAAATCCACACAGTTTCGTTGACGCAGACTCGTTGAAGGCGAAATCCACGCAAGCTTTGAAGAAGAATACTTCAGAATTCATGCAGGCTTTAAGAAGAATAACTCAAAAATCCACGCAAACTTGAGAAATGAGAAGGTTCAGAATCCGCAAACCACCAGCTGTCTTGATTTGGCACGCTTCGTCTGACACAAAATCTCTGACATTGATTATATTGTCAGCCGCATTAAATGAAGATAAGACCCAAAGTCACGCCAACTTGGTGAAGAGTGAGCTTGCTAAGGAAGATTTCGAAAATCACGCAAAAGACGGCGATGATCTCTCGAGTTCTGTGCATACGTGGCATACGAGGAGACGTTTCTCGACTGCTGTGTTGTCAGTCATTATGATTCTGACGTATGGCTGAGCTGTCTCTGCGTGATTTCTAAAGGAGATGGACAGGCAGAACTTAGCGTATCTTTTGTGCTGCTTCTCGGATCACTCTGCGTGACTTGTTCTGATCAACTCAGCGTGACTTCATTTTTGAGGCCTACAGGGTGCCTACCAAATTGACTAAGGCTAATAACTAGAATAATCCAGTAGTCATGAAGAGATTTTCCAGCTACAGGCGATCCCGTTACCTGGGCGCGCTTGGGATCTGTAGCCTGCCGTCGAGTAGGGCACATTTCCAACACACTGGCATGTGTTGCACCCTCCAAGTCACTTAAGGGTACATGCGTTTCCTGGACGATGTACCCACCTGAATTAAACCCCTAATATTCGACCTGGGTAACCTGGATGGTCTGCAGGGCTTGTGGCTGTGGAATAATCTCACTGCATCTTGCTAGTAACTAGGCCTGTGATAACCCTAGTTAGTTAAAGTATCAAGCCGTACTCATTGCTTGGCCGTGATTGTTGGATGGGGCATAACCAGTCTAGTCTTGTCTTGATCCTTGTACAAAATTGTTACATGACCTAAATTCTTATATTATCTTGCCGATAAATGGTGAGAAACCAAGTTCCGTTCAGATGAAGGGTTACAACCCCGGTCCTTATTTGGTTTACGGGTTGTAACCTGGTTATCTGAGTAGTTCCATGATTATCTCGTCGTATATCATCTTGATAATTCCATATTTCCAGTTTTTACTACTTATTACATTCCGTGTTAATTGCAGGTTTTAGTTCCTAAGCGAAGCTTCCTTTGTGGCACTTGCTCTTTCTGGGATCTAACCCAGCTGGTTTTGTATGGCCAGATACCGGAGCAGCTCCAGAGGATCTACCGACTTTCCAACTCGATGGTGACCACCAGGCGTAACCAGGGCAACGAGTAGGTTATTTTGTTCTCCCACTTTATTGTACAAATATTCTTTTGAGGCATTTAGCCGATGAGCACCTGTTTAGCTCGATTGCACTTTACTTACTGTTTGCCTACGGGCTGTAACATGATTGACAGATCCTAGGGTTGATCATGTATGACTAAACTCTTGCTAGTCCTCACATTTTGTAATGACTAGCTTCATGATCAGCTGAATATGTAATGTTTGGGACGCCTTACTATTGTATATTTGGTGATCTTACATCTTGTAACATTCACTTACTTGCTTGTGATTGAGACACTAGGCTTGTTCATGACCCTAAGAGACTGTTGGCTTGTAGTTAAACCCTCATGTATCTAGACAGCCGTGACCGTATAGCGAGGTGGGATGCACTTCAATATACGTAGCTGGCTATGTCTGCCCCCGCTCTCCAGTATTCTGGTTCTGGGGCGTGACATGTTTAAGTGGTGGCCCATGCAGGTATTGTGATTCAAGATATGTGAGGGTTTACCAAATAGATGTCTCAATCAGTACTCGCCATTGATCTCTGTTCGTATCCTCTGAATCCCTGAAATTCTTGTCCTGATCACATGTTTGTATCGTTGATCTGTCTTGGCACTTCTTTATTGTTCCCTATGTCGTCTTCTTCAGCGGCATAGTACCTGGACTTGCCGATCAGCGAGGCGGAGCACCTCCTACGGACCAGCAGCAACCTGGAGATCAAGCTCAGCATTCTGGAGTAGCCTCCAGAATCATGCCTACTGGAGGAGAGCCACCAGTCCAGCCAGTTCAGCCTGCAGAGCCGGATGATGGCACTTTGGTGGGTCTCATCAGGACCTTGATAGCTTCCCAAGATCGTCGAGGAGATGCCTTGCACCAGGCAGTGACATATGCTCTGACCAGAGGAGGTCATCAGGGTAACAGTGCGGCCAACAGCTTCAAGCGCTTGAACCCTCCATTGTTCTATGGTAGCGAAGATGCTATTGCTGCGGATGCATGGCTTCAGGACACTGAGGTGATTCTAGAAGCAGCCAGGACTCCAGAGAATGAGAAGGTGGCTGTAGTGCGCCTGCAGTTATTAGATCTTGCCCGTAATTGGTGGACGGCGCAGGCCGTTGGATTAGTGGCACCCATTACTTGGGCAGTATTCAGAGAGAGATTCCTGACCAAGTATTTCGATGCTGTAACTCGATACAATCTACATACGAGGTTCACCAATTTGAAGCAGATGGGCAGGACAGTCGACGGATATGCGGCCGAGTTTTCAAGACTTAGTCGGTTTGCTCCCACCTTGGTGGCGACCGAGTTTGATAGAAGCGGTTCCAGCAGGGGCTCCATCTAGAGATCTTATATTGGCAGTAGAGCAGTTTGAGCATCGGACTTTTGATGCGGTCTTGAGAGCAGCCAGGAGGCATGAGTATACCTCCCAGAGGATCGTGGATAGGGCCGGAGGTCGAAAGAGATCTCACGGCCAGCTGAATCAGTCTTCAGCACAAGCCCCGGCAGCCAGGGCTTTGACCATTGGAGCTCCGAGGCGGGCGACCTCAGTGACGTCGGTTCAGCATTCAGCCCCAACGTACCCTCAGCAGCAGAATCAGAAGCACTCTTCCGCAGTGGGATGTTCGCACTGTGGAAAGCCAGGACATGTGGTAGCAGAATGTCGCAGCACACAGGAATTGTGCCTGGCTTGTGGAGCAACAGATCATAAGGTTGGATCATGCTCGAATAGGGGTAGTTCATCATCGTCCAACCTTTCTAGTCCTTCGGTGAGAGGGCCAGCACCAGTCCAGCAGCAGTATCAGCCTCAGAGGCCCTTGTCGTCTCAGTCCCAAGCATTCCAGCAGCAACACCTCCAGCAATATGCACAAGCCCAAGCCCTGAGTCAGAACAGGCAGCGAGGATTTCAGCAGAGGGGACCAGTACCCCGAGGGCATGGTCAGGCTATGGTGATGACCGCAGAGGAAGGATTGGCACCAGGAGAGGAGTGGCAGGTACTATTCTCGTCAACTCCTTTCCAGCTTCAGCTTTATTTGATTCTGGTGCATAGCATTCATTTATGTCTGCACGATTCGCGACACGGATAGGATTGGAGCCCGAGTCATTATCAGTAAGGCTCAATATACTTACTGGTAACGGACTCGTGGGAGTAGATAGAGTGTTTTCCTCGTGTCGGATCGTAGTTAGCGGTAGAGAATTCCCCGCTAGATTGATAGAGTTCCCGATGGTCGATTATGATGTGGTCTTAGGGATGGATTGGTTGAGGAACCAGTATGCTAGAATAGACTGCCATATCCGTAGGGTTGTTTTTAGCATTCCAGGCGAGCCAGAGTTTTCCTTCACCCGAGGCGAAGTTGAGCCTTCTTCTCCAGTTTTGCGGATGGCAGTAGCAGCAGTGCAGTTACCCCGGATAGTTGAAGAATTTTCAGATGTTTTCCCAGAAGAGCTTCCAGGGATGCCACCAGAACGGAAGATCGAGTTCACCATTGACTTAATTTCCGGGACAGCCCCAGTGTCAGAGAGAGTCTACAGGATGGCACCGTCAGAGCTAGAGATATTGTACAAGACGATTGAAGAACTCAGGACCAAGGGATTCATTCGTGCTAGTTGATCGCCTTGGGGAGCCCCGATGCTTCTTGTGAAAAAGAAGGATAGTACGTTCAGGTTATGTGTAGATTATCGTACCTTGAACTCAGTGACAATCAAGAACAGATACCCTCTTCCGAGGATAGATGACTTGTTTGATCAACTCAAGGGGGCAGCAGTATTCTCGAAGATTGACTTGCGCTCAGAATATCATCAGATTAGAGTCAGAGAGCAGGACATTCTGAAGACAGCTTTTAGATCAAGGTATGGGCATTGGGAGTTCCTTGTTATGCCATTTGGAGCAACCAATGTGCCGGCTGTATTCATGGACCTCATGAATCGCATCTTCATGCCCTACTTGGATCAGTTTGTGATTGTGTTCCTAGACGACATCCTGGTCTACAGCAAGAGTGTAGCGGAGCATGAGCAGCATCTCCGAGTGGTTCTTCAAATTCTCAGAGAGCACCAGTTGTATGCCAGGTTCAGTAAATACGAGTTCTGGCTCGATAGCATTTCATACTTGGGTCATATCATCATCAGAGGAGGAGTAGAAGTGGATCCCCATAAGATCGTGGCTATTGAGTCATGGCCAGTACCTAGCACAGTTGCAGAAGTCCGTAGTTTCCTTGGATTGGCCGACTACTACCGGCAATTTGTTTCAGACTTTGCTCGAATTTCAGTGCCATTGACCTAGTTGACCCACAAGGATGTGCCATTTGCTTGGACAACAGAGTGCCAGGATTCTTTCGAGAAGTTGAAGCGAGGCTTGATGACGGCACCTATTCTCACGCTTCCAGATAGGACCGGAGGATTCTCAGTGTATTGTGATGCTTCAGGCAGAGGCTTAGGATGTGTTCTGATGCAGCATGGGAAGGTAATAGCTTATGTGTCACGATAACTTCGTGATCATGAGAGGAAATACCCAACCCATGACTTGGAGCTGGCCGCAGTAGTGTTTGCACTTAAGTTGTGGAGACACTACTTGTACGGAGATAGGGTGGAGATTTTTACCGGTCACAAGAGCCTGAAGTATGTTTTCATCCAGAAGGATCTTAACATGCGTCAGAGGAGATGGCTGGAGCTTCTTGTGGATTATGATGTCAACCTGCAGTATCATCCTGGGAAGGCCAACGTCGTAGTAGATGCAATGAGCAAAAGAGCCGAAGTTTATTTCCTAACAGTGCAACCAGAGCTGTTAGCAGACCTTCAGAAGATGGGTATCGAAGTTGTTCTCCCTTCCAGTGTGACATTGATGGCCAGTATGAAGGTTCAGTCCACTATAGTCGAGAGAATCCGGATGGCACAGTCAGTAGATTCTAAGTAGCGGCTTAGAGCAGAGTACGAGGCAGGACGAAGACCAGAGTTATGCATTCATGGAGATGGTACACTTAGGCATGGTAATCGTCTTTGTGTACCCGGTGGAGATATCAGACAGGAGATCATGGCAGAGGCCCACAGTTCTCAGTATTCCATTCATCCCGGTGGAACAAAGATGTACCGTGATATTCGTCAGCACTTTTGGTGGAATGGCATGAAGAGGGAGATAGCCCGGTTTGTCTCTCAGTGTTTGGTTTGCCAGCAAGTTAAAGCTGAACATCAGAGGCCAGCTGGACTTCTTCAGACCTTGCCGATTCCAGAATGGAAGTGGGAGCATATAACCATGGATTTTGTGACTGGATTACCTAGATCTCCAGCTGGTCGAAATGCTATTTGGGTTATAGTTGACCGGCTCACGAAGGTGGCTCACTTCCTCCCGTTCAGAGTTGGTCAGTCGACGGCTCAGCTAGCAGAGATGTATCTCAGGCAGATCGTCAGGCTTCACGGTGTACCAGTCAGTATCACCTCGGACCGAGATTCAAGATTTACGTCGTACTTTCGGCGTAGCCTGCAAAAGAGTTTGGGAACTCATCTCCAGTTCAGCTCAGCATATCATCCGCAGACAGATGGTCAGTCGGAGCGCACAATCCAGACTCTTGAAGATATGTTGCGGTCCTGTACACTTGACTTCGGTGGTTCGTGGGAAGATCATCTGCACCTGGTGGAGTTCTCATACAACAACAGTTTCCAGACTAGTATCCAGATGGCACCGTTCGAGGAACTGTATGGTAGGAAGTGCAGATCCCCGCTAGCCTGGGATGATGTTGGAGAGAGACAGATGCTCGGTCCAAAAATGATTGCCTAGACAGTTGAAGTGGTCAGAAGAGTCAGGGATCATCTTCGAGTTGCCCAAGATCGCCAGCGTCATTGGGCCGATTCTCATCGGCGCCCTCTTGAGTTTTATGTCGGCGACCATGTATTCCTAAGGATTTTGCCTAACCATGACGTCATTCATTTCGGCGTACGAGGAAAGCTTAGTCCTAGGTATATAGGACCGTTCGACATTCTGGAGCGAGTAGGTGATGTGTCCTATCGTCTCGCTCTTCCGTCGTCGCTAAGTGAGGTGCATGACGTGTTCCATGTATTCTAATTGCGACGGTATATCCCGGACCCGAGCCATATCCTGGATCATTCGGAATTGGTTGTTGGTACCAACCTTTTGTATGAGGAGAGGCCCGTGTCTATATTGGACAGGAGAGAGAAGACACTCAAGAACAAGACTATCAAGTTAGTCCGAGTTGCTTGGGGTTATCACTTTTTGGGTGAGTCAACGTGGGAGCGTGAGGATGATATCCGATCGCGATATCCTGACCTGTTTGACTCGTAAGGTATAATGTCTTCTTATGCCTTATGCTCTAAGTTCCTTGCTTGAATGAATGATTGATTGCCTAGTTATAGCTTGCTTGTGATAGCTTGTCCTTATCTCTCTAGCCTCTTAATTAAATTTCGAGGACAAAATTCTTTTAAGGTGGGTAGAGTTATAATACATGTGGTTCGTATTACGTATCTAGGTATACGTGTACGTATTTTGACTCGTATTGCATGTCTCCTTGCTTGGTTTATTAGATATTTTTATTTCTTGGCCATGGTTCATCTTGGTACGGTGAGGCTTGTACTGGTTCGGCTTCGTTTGGTTGTGAACCAACCCCCTACCTACCACCACCACTACCATTTATTAACCCATTCTCCTTTCTCTCTCCTTATTTACTTTCCTTCTTCCCCACCATTAACTCCTCACCTACCTGAGAGAGAGAGGGAGAGCTTAGGCAAGTGCCTCTTGCTTCATGGAGGAATCCCACATTTTATTGTTCCATTCTCTTCTTCACAGTATTCTAACCCACTTTAGTACTTAGTATTTTTAATTTCCATGGTTAAATTCATGTAGATCCAAGTTTATTGTATTTTCGGATTTTTTTAAGTTTTGATCTATTTAACTGTTATTTCCAAATTTTGATAGTTCCATGTTGTAGAAAATTTCATTCTGCCCCATTTTGACCTATGGAAGTTCGAATTTGGACTCTGGATGATGGAATTATGGAGCTTGCAAGCATGGCCTTCATGGTTTTTCTTCTCAAAAAATTTAGAGAAGAAGAACAATACTTGACTTGACCGCATGACTATTTCATGCGGCTAGAGTTCTCCCGAGCCGCATGGATAATCCCAGCCGCATGAGACCCCGAATCCCTTGAACCGCATAAACTTTGGCCGCATATGCCCTGGATAATCCAACCGCATGCGCCATTGTTCGGACTCAGCCGCATGACTGGGTGAACTCCTGGCCGCATAGCCTGTCCATTCAGCCGCATGAAACGTTGATCCACCGAGCCGCATGGGCTTGAACTTCTTGCCGTATATGGTTCCAGCTACATAGGCTCCTGCATTCTCAGTCGCATATGCCCACTCCCCCGCTAGCCGCATATGCTCCATCTCCCTCCAGCCGCATAAGGCCCAGAGATTTCCCAGCCGCATAAGGCCCAGAGATTTCCCAGCCGCATAAGGCCAAGAGATTTCCCAGCCGCATAAGGCCTATTCCCCCCTTCAGCCGCATGAGCTTCTATATCCCCCGAGCCGCATGGATTTCTTTTCCCTGGCCGTATAAGACCTCCTTCCTCCAGCCGCATGAACCCGATTTCCCCCGCCAGCCGCATGAGCCTTTCCCCTTACAGCCGCACGTGCCGAATCATCCCGAGCAGCATATGCCCGTCCCTTTCTCGGCCGCATGGACTTCTTTCCTGGCCGCATATGCCAGAGCTACCCTTGTATTTTGTGATTTAATTGTTATTAATTAGGCCAATGTCTTGTGACCCTCAGTATAAGTTGGGTCTCTTGATGGAATGCTTGTGCTATATTATTTTGTACATGTATCCCTGAACATTATAGTGGTCCGTCGTGGCGCACTCTTAACAAATATACCTGACATGATATACCTCGAATTGCTATTGCGATAGCTAACATGACATGACATGACTTGACAAGTATAAATAACCTGGACACCGTGGGCGAATGTGCTTGTACAAATGAACCAGTATTGTCTTGCATCATGTCTAGGACAGGGACCCCTGAGTACCACGGTCAGGGGTGCCTACCAAATTGACTAAGGCTAATAACTAGAATAATCCAGTAGTCATGAAGAGATTTTCCAGCTACAGGCGATCCCGTTACCTGGGCGCGCTTGGGATCTGTAGCATGCCGTCGAGTAGGGCACATTTCCAGCACACTGTCATGTGTTGCACCCTCCATGTCACTTAAGGGTACATGCTTTTCCTGGACGATGTACCCACCTGAATTAAACCCCTAATATTCGACCTGGGTAACCTGGATGGTCTGCAGGGCTTATGGCTGTGGAATAATCTCGCTGCATCTTGCTAGTAACTAGGCATGTGATAACCCTAGTTAGTTAAAGTATCAAGCCGTACTCATTGCTTGGCCGTGATTGTTGGATGGGGCATAACCAGTCTAGTCTTATCTTGATCCTTGTACAAGATTGTTACATGACCTGAATTCTTATATTATCTTGCCGATAAATGGTGAGAAACCAAGTTCCGTTCAGATGAAGGGTTACAACTCCGGTCCTTGTTTGGTTTACGGGTTGTAACCTAGTTATCTGAGTAGTTCCATGGTTATCTCGTCGTATATCATCCGGATAATTCCATATTTCCAGTTTTTACTACTTATTACATTCCGTGTTAATTGTTGGTTTTAGTTCCTAAGAGAAGCTTCCTTTGTGGCCCTTGCTCTTTCTGGGATCTGACCCAGCTGGTTTTGTATGACCAGATACCAGAGCAGCTCCAGAGGATCTACCGACTTTCCAGCCCGATGGTGACCACCAGGCGTAACCAGGGCAACGAGTGGTTATTTTGTTCTCCCACTTTATTGTACAAATATTCTTTTGAGGCATTTAGCCGACGAGCACCTGTTTAGCTCGATTGCACTTTACTTACTGTCTGCCTACAGGCTGTAACATGATTGACAGATCCTAGGGTTGATCATGTATGACTAAACTCTTACTAGTCCTCACATTTTGTAATGACTAGCTTCATGATCAGCTGAATATGTAATGTTTGGGACGCCTTACTATTGTATATTTGGTGATCTTACATCTTGTAACATTCACTTACTTGCTTGTGATTGAGACACTAGGCTTGTTCATGACCCTAAGAGACCGTTGGCTTGTAGTTAAACCCTCATGTATCTAGACAGCTGTGACCGTATAGCGAGGTGGGATGCACTTCAATATACGTAGCTGGCTATGTCTGCCTCCGCTCTCCAGTATTCTGGTTCTTGGGTGTGACATGGTTTAAGTGGTGGCCCATGCAGGTCTTGTGATTCAAGATATGTGAGGGTTTACCGAATAGATGTCTCAATCAGTACTCGCCATTGATTTCTGTTCGTATCCTCTGAATCCCTGAAATTCTTGTCCTGATCACATGTTTGTATCGTTGATCTGTCTTGGCCCTTCCTTATTGTTCCCTATGTCATCTTCTTCAGCGGCATAGTACCTGGACCTGCCGATCAGCGAGGCGGAGCACCTCCCGCGGACCAGCAGCAACCTAGAGATCAAGCTCAGCATTCTGGAGTAGCCTCCAGAATCATGCCTACTGGATGAGAGCCACCAGTCCAGCCAGTTCAGCCTGCAGAGCCGGATGATGGCACTTTGGTGGGTCTCATCAGGACCTTGATAGCTTTCCAAGATCGTCGAGGAGATGCCTTGTACCAGACAGTGACATATGCTCTGACTAGAGGAGGTCATTAGGGTAATAGCGCGGCCAACAGCTTCAAGCGCTTGAACCCTCCATTCTTCGATGGTAGCGAAGATGCTATTGCTGCGGATGCATGGCTTCAGGACACTGAGGTGATTCTAGAAGCAGCCAGGACTCCAGAGAACGAGAAGGTGGCTGTAGTGCGCCTGCAGTTATTAGATCTTGTCCGTAGCTGGTGGGCGACGCGGGCCGTTGGAATTGTGGCACCCATTACTTGGGGCAGTATTCAGAGAGAGATTCCAGACCAAGTATTTCGATGCTGTAGCTCGATACGATCTACAGACGAGGTTCACCAATTTAAAGCAGATGGACAGGACGGTCGACGGATATGCGGCCGATTTTTCAAGACTTAGTCGGTTTGCTCCCACCTTGGTGGCGACCGAGTTTGATAGAGCCCAACGGTTCCAGCAGGGGCTCCATCTAGAGATCTTATATTGGCAGTAGAGCAGTTTGAGCATCGGACTTTTGATGCGGTCTTGAGAGCAGCCAGGAGGCATGAGTATACCTCCCAGAGGATCGTGGATAGGGCCGGAGGTCGAAAGAGATCTCACGGCCAGATGAATCAGTCTTCCGCACAAGCCCCGACAGCCAGGGCTTTGACCATTGGAGCTCCGAGGAGGGCGGCCTCAGTGACGTCGGTTCAGCATTCAGCCCCGACGTACCCTCAGCAGAAGCAGAAGCACTCTTCCGCAGTGGGATGTTCGCACTGTGGAAATCCAGGACATGTGGTAGCAGAATGTCGCAGGGCGCAGGGATTGTGCCTGGCTTGTGGAGCAACAGATCATAAGGTTGGATCCTGCCCGAATAGGGGTAGTTCATCATCGTCCAACCTTTCTAGTCCTTCGGTGAGAAGGCCAACACCAGTCCAGCAGCAGCAGTATCAGCCTCAGAGGCCCTTGCCGCCTCAGTCCCAGGCATTCCAGCAGCAACACCCCCAGCAATATGTACAAGTCCAAGCCCTGAGTCAGAACAGGCAGCAAGGATGTCAGCAGAGGGGACCAGCACCCCGAAGGCATGGTCAGGCTATGGTGATGACCGCAGAGGAAGGATTGGCCCCAGGAGAGGTAGTGGCAGGTACTATTTTCGTCAACTCCTTTCCAGCTTCAGCTTTATTTGATTCTGGTACATCGTATTCATTTATGTCTGCACGATTCGCGACAAGGATAGGATTGGAGCCCGAGTCATTATCAGTAAGGCTCAATATACTTACTGGTAACGGACTCGTGGGAGTAGATAGAGTATTTTCCTCGTGTCGGATCGTAATTAGTGGTAGAGAATTCCCCGCTAGATTGATAGAGTTCCGATGGCCGATTATGATGTGGTCTTAGGGATAGATTGGTTGAGGAACTAGTATGCTAGAATAGACTGCCATATCGGTAGGGTTGTTTTTAGCATTCCAGGCGAGCCAGAGTTTTCCTTCTGTCGAGGTGAAGTTGAGCCTTCTCCTCCAGTTTTGCGGATGGCAGTAGCAGCAGTGCAGTTACCCCGGATAGTTGAAGAATTTCCAGATATTTTTCCAGAAGAGCTTCTAGGGATGCCGCCAGAGCGGAAGATCGAGTTCACCATTGACTTGATGGTTCCATGTTGTAGGAAATTTCATTCTGCCCCATTTTGACCTATGAAAGTTCGGATTTGGACTCTGGATGATGGAATTATGGAGCTTGGAAGCATGGCCTTCATGGTTCTTCTTCTCAAAAAATTTGGAGAAGAAGAACAGTACTTGACTTGACCGCATGACTATTTCATGCGGCTAGAGTTCTCCCGAGCCGCATGGATAATCCCAGCCGCATGAGACCCCGAACCCCTTGAACCGTATGAACTTTGGCTGCATATGCCCTGGATAATCCAGCTGCATGCGCCATTGTTCGGACTCAGCCGCATGACTGGGTGAACTCCTGGCCGCATAGCCTTTCCATTCAGCCGCATGAAACGTTGATCCACCGAGCCGCATGGGCTTGAACTTCCTGCCGCATATGGTTCCAGCCGCATAGGCTCCTGCATTCCCAGCCGCATATGCCCACTCCCCCGCTAGCCGCATATGCTCCATCTCCCTCCAGCCGCATAAGGCCCAAAGATTTCCCAGCCGCATAAGGTCCAGAGATTTCCCAGCCGCATAAGGCCTATTCCCACCTTCAGCCGCATGAGCTTCTATATCCCTCGAGCCGAATGGATTTCTTTCCCCTGGCCGCATAAGACCTCCTTTCTCCAGTCGCATGAACCCGATTTCCCCCGCCAGCCGCATGAGCCTTTCCCCTTACAGCCGCACGTGCCGAATCACCCCGAGCCGCATATGCCCGTCCCTTTCTCGGCCGCATGGACTTCTTTCCTGGCCGCATATGCCAGAGCTACCCTTGTATTTTATGATTTAATTGTTATTAATTAGGCTCATGTCTTGTAACCCTCAGTATAAGTTGGGTCTCTTGATGGAATGCTTGTGCTATGTTATTTTGTACATGTATCCCTGAACATGATAGTGGTCCGTCGTGGCGCACTCCTGACAAATATACCTGACATGATATACCTCGAATTTCTGTTGCGACAGCTAACATGACATGACATGACTTGACAAGTATAAATAACCTGGACACCGTGGACGAATGTGCTTGTACAAATGAACCAGTATTGTCTTGCATCATGTCTAGGACAGGGACCCCTGAGTACCACGGTCAGGGGTGCCTACCAAATTGACTAAGGCTAATAACTAGAATAATCCAGTAGTCATGAAGAGATTTCCCAGCTACAGGCGATCCCGTTACCTGGGCGCGCTTGGGATCTGTAGCCTGCCGTCGAGTAGGGTATATTTCCAGCACACTGTCATATGTTGCACCCTCCAAGTCACTTAAGGGTACATGCGTTTCCTGGACGATATACCCACCTGAATTAAACCCCTAATATTCGACCTGGGTAACCTGGATGGTCTGCAGGGCTTGTGGCTGTGGAATAATCTCGTTGTATCTTGCTAGTAACTAGGCATGTGATAACCCTAGTTAGTTAAAGTATCAAGCCGTACTCATTGCTTGGCCGTGATTGTTGGATGGGGCATAACCAATCTAGTTTTGTCTTGATCCTTGTACAAGATTGTTACATGACCTGAATTCTTATATTATCTTGCCGATAAATGGTGAGAAACCAAGTTCCGTTCAGATGAAGGGTTACAACCCCGGTCCTTGTTTGGTTTACGGGTTGTAACCTGGTTATCTGAGTAGTTCCATGGTTATCTCGTCGTATATCATCCTGATAATTCCATATTTCAAGTTTTTACTACTTATTATATTCTGTGTTAATTGCTGGTTTTAGTTCCTAAGCGAAGCTTCCTTTATGGCACTTGCTCTTTCTGGGATCTGACCCAGCTGGTTTTGTATGGCCAGATACCGGAGCAGCTCCAGAGGATCTACCGACTTTCCAGACCGATGGTGACCACCAGGCGTAACCAGGGCAACGAGTAGGTTATTTTGTTCTTCCACTTTATTGTACAAATATTCTTTTGAGGCATTTAGTCGACGAGCACCTGTTTAGCTCGATTGCACTTTACTTACTGTCTGCCTACGGGCTGTAACATGATTGACATATCCTAGGGTTGATCATGTATGACTAAACTCTTGCTAGTCCTCACATTTTGTAATGACTAGCTTCATGATCAGCTGAATATGTAATGTTTGGGACGCCTTACTATTGTATATTTGGTGATCTTACATCTTGTAACATTCACTTACTTGCTTGTGATTGAGACACTAGGCTTGTTCATGACCCTAAGAGACTGTTGGCTTGTAGTTAAACCCTCATGTATCTAGACAGCCGTGACCGTATAGCGAGGTGGGATACACTTCAATATACGTAGCTGGCTATGTCTGCCCCCGCTCTCCAGTATTCTGGTTCTGGGGCGTGACACCATCCATTTGGTTTTTCCAATGTGGGACTATCTTTCTAGTTTCTAAGCAAAACACCAACAACACAAAGCAAAAATACCAACAATCCCCTACATATCTCTATATAAGGGTTGAGCGTTCCCCACAGTGACTGTCCATCATGCATTAGGATATATATCGATACGACTTGAATCTTCCAGCATGGGTTAAATGACAGCATGATACAAGAATGGACTAAGCCTTGAATTCTGTACCATAACTGCAATTCTTCCCACTCACATAATGACATGAACTGCGCTTCTGGCTGCACATTAAAGGCCTTGTGCCAGCCTGGTTTCAGTGTATGTATCTTGGGTGTCTACAAGATTTCTCTCAAGAGACAGCCTACATCTCTATCCATACACTCTAGGTGAGTTCTTTTATAAAGTCTTTGGCATGAAGTCTTCTGCTTCCTTATGGTGCTACATCGCTATGACATGGCCCAAAGCCGATGCATTGCCTCATGTGGTGTCATACCACCCGTAGCATGAGGCTCAGTCTCTTCGTAGTGCCAAACTGCCCAGCATGAAGCCTTTTGCTTTCTTGCGGTGTTACGTCGCCGTGACATGGCTTGCAAAGCCGAGGCACTGCCTCTTGTGGTGTCACCCACTGTAATATGAGGCCCAGCCTCTTTGTAGTGCTGCCTACCACTCTTCATTATATAACATTAGGCCCTCTTGCCTATGTGCGGTGCTATGCCGCTGTGACTTGGCCCGAAGCCGATGCTTTACCTTCACTAAGTACCCTATGTGGTGTCACCCCCATTGTAGCATAGAGTACTACGCTCCTTTGTAGTGCTGTGCTACCCGTACTTCCTGTAAAGTACGTCCGACATCCCAGATGCCCGAGAACTCATTAAGGCTTCCAAGCCATCATTTCACAGGACTTTGTTCTTTGTAAAGAACAATCAGTAGACAGTATTGGTTCTGGGTTCATTACCTCGCAACATCCCAGATGATTTCCCACTAGTCCTGATATTCTTCTAGTCAATGGTCCTTCTTTGAACTAAAAGTTAGATGCCTAGTAGATTTCTCTTTGAACTAATAGCATAAAACTTTATAGTAAAATTACAAAAACATAATATCGTAGTGTCTTCAAGCCCATCTTACTTGTTGTGTCTTCAACCAGCTGGCGCTTGAGAACTTTGGTGAAGGATCTGCCAGATTCTCCTGGCTCCAAACATCAACTATGACAATGACGCCTCTTTTAATAAGATCATTTACCGCCATGTGCCTTAAACGCATAGTCTTCTTCTTGCCATTAAAGAGGTCATTCGATGCCACCGCTGCAGTCGCCTGGTTGTTGCAGTATATCGGTACTGCGGGTATCTGTACATCAACCATTGGAAGATCATACATGAGCTTCCGAAGCCACTCTGCTTCCTCCGCTGCAGCTGCCAGTGCATAGAACTCAGATTCCATAGAGGAGTGTGACAGCATAGTCTGCTTCTTTGACTTTCACGATATAGCAGCTCCACCCATAGAGAAAATATATCCTCATGTGAATCTTTCACTCTCTACTTCTGAACACCAGCTTGCATCACTGAAGCATTCCACTACTTTTGGATCTCCGCAGTAGTGTAGTGCATACTTCTGAGTCCTCTTGAGGTATCTCATAACCCTCTTCACAATTTTCCAGTGCTCCATACCTGGATTGCTGGTGAACCGACTCAGCATTCCCACGACAAAAGCTATGTCAGGCCTTATGGCAGTAGTCGCATACATCAAACTTCCGATGACGCTTGAGTATTCCAACCGTCTGACGCTTTTTTTCGGATTTGGCTTCAGCTTCTTGTCACACCTATATGGAGTATCGATCCTTGGAAGATCCTGATACTCATAGCGTGTGAGCATCTTCTTAATGTAATGAGTCTTTGACAATGCCACTCCAGTTTCCGTCCGGATGATCTTTATTCCCAGGATAACATCAGCTTCCCCTAAGTCCTTCATGTTGAACTTAGACGAGAGGAACTTCTTTGTCTCAGTGATACTTGCTAGATCTGTACCCAAGATCAGCATGTCGTCCACGTACAGACAAACGACAACTCCTCTCTCATCAGCGAACTTTGTGTACATACACTTGTCCGTCTCACTGACCCTGTAGCCGTTTGATCTTATGACTTTATCAAACTTCTCATGCCACATCTTGGGAGCTTGCTTCAGACCGTACATAGATTTCACCAACTTGCAGACTTTGTCTTCATGGCCCTTGACGACGAATCCTTCTGGCTGTTGCATATAGATCTCTTCGGTCAATTCACCATTCAGGAAAGCGGTCTTAACATCCATCTGATGAATTACCAGCTTGTGAATTGCGCTTAGAGTAATCAACATCTTGATAGTCGTCATCCACGCTACTGGAGCATATATATCGAAATAATCGATCCCCTGCTTCTGAGAAAATCCCTTGGCAACAAACATTGCCTTGAACTTGTCAATAGTTCCATCGGCCTTCATCTTCTTCTTGAAGATCCATTTACATCCGATCGGTTTTGCTCCTTCAGGTAGATCGACCAACACCCACGTGTTGTTTGAGGTTATCGAGTCATACTCGTCATTGATAGCCTCCTTCCAAAAGATAGCATCTCTGTTCTTCATCGCCTCATCATAGGTAAGCGGGTCTGCTTCCACATGATAGGTGATGAAATCCTCTCCGAAGTCCTTTTGTCTCATCACTCACTTAGATACAGTTTCTGCGATTTCTGGTTCAACAGTTGTTTCTACAACAACAACTTCTTCTTGGACTACCTCTTCATAAGGAACTTGAGCCTCATGTGCACTCACATTATTCTCCAAAATGTCCGCGAGAACAATGTTCTTGTGCCTTGCAAATTTATCTTCAAAGAATTCAGCATCGCGAGATTCAATGATATGATTTGATTCAATATCAAAGAACCTCCGAGCATCACTCTTATCAGTATAACCCATGAATATAGTCTTTGTAGTCCCTGTTCCCAGCTTCTGAATCTTCAAATCCGGAAGCTTCACATACGCCAGACATCCCCACACTCGAATGATATTCAAGTTGGGTCTGACCTTGAACCATAGTTCATGAGGAGTGACTTTTGAAGTTGCATGCGGCACTCTGTTCAATATGAACGTAGCCGTAAGTACTACTTCACCCAGAAGCAATTTGGAAGACCCACAGTCAACAGTATTTAGTTCATCTTCTCTGTTAACGTTCTGTTCTTCCTTTTTGTAACACCATTTGATTGAGGGGAGTACGGAGCAGTTATCTCGTTGATAATTCCATGTTCTCTGCAGAACGATGCGAATTCATGTGACCTATACTCGCCACCTCGATCACTTCTGAGTCTCTTGAGTGTTGTCCGATTTGACGCTCGGCTTCAGTCTTGAAGTCCTTAAACTTCTCAAACACTTCATCTTTAGACTTGAGCAGATAAACGAACGCGTATTTTGAGAAGTCGTCGATGAAAGTAATGAAATACTTCATCCCGGCCTTTGTGGAGAACTGTTTGAAGTCACAGATATCTGAGTGCACCAACTCCAGAAGATCTGTACTTCGGCTTACCCGTTTGAACAGTTTTCTTGTGATCTTTGTTTGAGCACAAACCTCACACTTCTCCAACTCCTTACCCCCACATTTGGAGATAAGCCCTAGACTAGACATCTTGTTAATTCTTTTACAATGAACATGTCCTAGTCTATTATGCCACAACTCAAGAGAATAACCAGAAGAAGAGACTGCATTCACTATCTCCATAGGAGTTACAAGTTGAAGTTTGAACATCCCTTAGGTACAAAAGGCCTTGCTGAAGTATGTTCCTTTATAGGACATAACGACTTGACCATCGTTAATATCCATCCTCAAGCCTGCGTTGTAGAGCGGACTTCTCGATACCAGGTTCTTTGATATGGTCGATACAGGCTTCACATTTTGCAGCGTCAGCGACTTTTCCGAAGTCAGTTGCAATACCACCGTCCCGATCCCGAGTACTTCAGCTTGTGTCTGGTTCGCCACCAAAACCTTCTCAGAGACATGTTGGTACGTGGTGAACCACTCCTTCTTTGAGCAAACATGACATGAGGTCCCAGTGTCTATCTACCAGTCCGTGTCAATCCCAGCTGAGTCAACCTGCGCAATTATAGCAACAAAGTTAGTCTCACCTTGCTCCTTTTTTTGGATTTTTCTTTGCAGTTCCTCTTCCAGTGGCCTTTCTTGCCACAGTTGAAACAAGTCCCAGGTTCTTTGGAATTGGGCTTGAACTGAGCCGACTTCACCTTCAGATGGTGAACGTCTTTCTTCTTTTGGTAGGGAGCCTTCTGCTTCCCTTCAGAATTTCCTCCTTGCACCATGTTCGCCTTAGCCACCTGCTTGGACAAGGCGTCCACTTTGAGTTGAGTCCTCAACTCGTCTTCAACATGTATCCAGTGCAAGAGGCATTCCAGATCCACTTCCATCTTCTTGCGGTGCTTGTCCGCGATGAAGTTGCTCAACCCAGGGGGAGCTTGGCGACAATACCCCCGACGACAAAAGCATCGACCAAGAGCATGCCGTCATCCGCTAGCTTCTGACGTAACTTGAAGAACTCCTTGACTTGAGGCAACATGGTTTTGTCGTCCTCAAACCGCATCCTCCAGACCTTTTCGGTCACGTGGATCTTGGTTTTGTTCTCATCTGCCTTGTAGAGATTTTCTACAGACTCCCAGTCGTCCTTTGTATTGACCGTCTTGCTGTATGACTCCGCCAGAGAGTCCTCCATCGAGTTCAGGATCAACAACTTGCAGAGGTTGTTATCCCGCCTCCACTTCTACTGCAAAGCCGTGGCTTCAGCAACCCTTCGAGCATTTTTACCCTCTGGAATCAAAGGCCCAGGATCTGTCAATGCGTAGTCGACGCTCACGAGTTGAAGATTAAGGCTGACCTTTCTCTTCCAGACGTTGTAATGCTCCCCGTCAAACTTATCAAGTTTGTTAAAACTTGTGTCGAGAAGTTGTGCACGGTTGTTTTCCATCAAATCTGAATCTTGCTTTGATATTGTTATTCCCGAAACAGATCGTCAGATGGAAGATGGAAATCTCGATCTCTTACTTCCAGAGAGACGAAAAAATCGTTCTCCTAAGAGAGAGATGGATACTCGTTCTCAACCGGAGTTGATGCAACGAAATGCATGATCGCTCTCAACCGGAGTTGATGCAACGACTTTGTTGGGGTGATAAAGATCATCGTTGCTCAAAGCAAGATTCGTCCTATTGCGATCTGCTCCCAGGAACCAGCAAATTCGAAAGAACTTCTGGAACGCTCGCTATCACCTCCTTTGACGAACTCGAAGAACTCCTTTGGACACCAATGACAGCGGCGACACAACTCTCCTCGTCTCTTAATTTCAGCGTAAGTTCTTAATGAAGGCACGAAAAGAGTATTTATATATAGAGAAGGGCCGAAACCCTAATCCTAATATTGGTCGTAACTTAATTTCAGCGTAAGTTCTTCCAATCAGCCACATCATCACCGCCTATGCCCTTAAGCCCACTCAACCCGTCAGCCCGCATGCCTGCGCAGCTGCACAGACCCGGGAACCACATACCAAAAACTTGAGATATAGTAGACAAATGAAAGCGGAATACTATATAGAGGAAAATTCTATATTCTCGTAATATAATATTTTCAGGCATATATAATTTATTTTCAAATATTCTTTATAACCATGTTATAATATATATATATATATATATATATATATATATATATATATATAGAGAGAGAGAGAGAGAGAGAGAGAGAGAGAGAGAGAGAGAGAGAATAAGGGAGGTGCGGTGCCACCTCACGGTGAGGTGGCTATATGTCACCCCCATGCTATCATCATGCACTTCACTTTTCGGAATATTATGATAGCAAGGGGGATGACACATAGCCGCCACCACGCTATTTACTTAGAACAATATTACATTTTCTTATAAAATGTGACAGTTGAGAGATCTTATAATGCAGATCAGAAACACTTTAACGCTCAAAACTTTGGGCTTCTGATTAATATCCAGTCACAAGAAACCTATGTGTCATTATCCTGAAAGCATCAAAACCCGTAGAAAAATTCACTGCAACATCAAAACCCGCAGTCTAGTAACAAAGGAATAGAATTACAAATACCAAAGGAAAACATTCATCTTTCCCGTACTCATCCAAGCATGCTTACAAGAATGTTAGTAGTTCAACTTTAATATGAAACTACACATTACCGATAGAAGGTCAATGCCCTCAGGCTCTAATGTGGAAACTGCAACGCAAAATTTTAATTGTTACTAGTAAGTAAACCTATTAAGTAAACTTTGGAGGTAGAGCTTCCTCATTCCATCAGGCAATGTGAAAAAGTAATTGGCCCTGGCTGCATCTCTACTTAATATATCCCCCGCCCTTAGCATGTCACTGTCGCTAAACCCCTCCACTTTGGATACTTCCTCAAAGACATTTAGTCTCCTTGATTTCCATTCCGTTTCTATCTCAAAACACTTAGCAATCTTCGCCATATTTGCAGATGTTTCTTCATACAACTTACTCATGTTCTTCGTTACGCTGACAAGATTTTCAAGAGTAGTGCTTTCAGTTGTGCTAGTCCTTTTCCTCGTCCTCCTACCGCTACTACAAGCATCTTTAGTAGGTGCATATGAATGACTCACATTCTCATTGACATCCACATTTTCCTGTACGTCGTCATCCAAATCATGAACTTGCACCTCATTTGTTACCTCCTCCATTGATTCAACATCATCAATCGATGCCTCAGCTCTTTCACCCCTTGTCTTGTCCTTACCAAATATAGTACCCAAATCATCATAGTATGGAAAAGGCTTGTTCCTCAAGCCCTTCGCAGTAGGATGGCTCTACAAAACATCAAAAAAGATATGTTTAGAGGGGCAGCCACATAATTCAATCACCTGAAGCGGGAGAAACAAAAATTTGAGATAAAGGGATAAATTGAAGTATAGTGATCTTAATCAGTTTTCAACACAACTCCATTACCTCCATTGTAGCAATCATCAGTATGATTTCAGATGTATACTTATTTAAGAGTACTAATCCTGCCAAGACAGTTTTTATGCCAGCCTCACACCACACTCAAGCACACTAGCATTTTCCAAATAAATCATATTAGCAAGTATCCACCAATTAAATAAACCCATATTGTGACGAGTAACACATTTCATTAAGTACTACTGTAAAAAATTTGAAAGAGGTAACCTCAACCTAGAAATATAAGAACTCTACAAACATTGGATCTACATTTAAGAAGATAACAGTACCAAAATTTGCCAGTATCCAGCAATTTATACATCTCAAAAGTTAAACACAAGCTAAAAAAAAAAAAAAAAAACTCATTTGGGACAAGAAGTCGAGTAGATTACCACAAAGGAGATGTTTTCTATATATTAGACAGTTGGATATGATTTGATATCACTCAGTTCAGTTAATGACCTATTCCATGATATGCTCCATTTTGTTCACTATAAATCACCAGCTCCCAACCCACTCACATCATTCCTGGAGGCCTTTGGTTCTAGAATTGTGCCCAAAATTGTTTTCAATAAGAAATGTAGACACAGATGTGAAAAGTGATGATAATATAATGGTGGATCAGTTGTGCCTTTAAGTGAATGAAGACCAACATAAAGAAATGAATGATATAAAATAAGCATCAGCAAAAATAAGTGGTTCTCTGACAGTCATGGACCAATAAACTAGTAATCGTGTAAAAAAAACACATGATAGAAAGAAAAAAGAGAGGCATAATATGTTTTTACCTTCACCCAATCTTGGAAAACATCTTTGTCACACACTACACATTTTAGCTCGTCATTCCAAACAAACCCACTGGCATTGGGTCCCAACATCTCCGCAATAGCACAATATTGTTTTTTCATATGCTTCACTCTTGATTCTATGTGGGGTGAAGCTTGTAGCGAACAACCAGGCAGTTTTTCATGCAGCCAGACTTGCAACTGCTTAGCATATCCAGTCCTAAAAGTGCCATTGTCAGCCTTCCACTTTCCATCACTTGCTAAGTCTATGAGACACTCAACAAGTTTAGCATCCTCAATCGTGGTCCAATGATGCTTAGAACTAGCCATCTTCACAAAAAGAGAACTAAATATCAGTTTCATGTAGAAAATAAGAAGTACTGCTCTGAGAACCAAACTACACAGATAAAAGTAACAACACCCTTGCAAGGTTCTCTAAGAAAACCAGGCAGATAAAAGACAGCCAATATAAACAGGCCATGAAGCCAATATGAGTGTCAAACCTAGTATAAGTATCAAACCCAGTATTGAAGCCAAGACAAGTATAATATCAGTATCAAATCCAGATAAGCCAACATATCAGTATCAAATCCAGATAAGCCAGCTAGTAAGTACTTTTTTGTAGTGTTTTTTCATACAGATTTTGTACTAGAGATCAAAAGAGCAATGCCATTACAATATTCTTGGTTACCAATCTATAAAACTCAGAACTTCTCGATCTATCCATCTTAATCTTAAAGTCTTCTAAGCTGAATAGACAACTAGGATCCAAAATCTTAAAAGTCTTCTAAGCTGCATGATACTTCACTGTTAATCAAAAAGCCACCATGTCCATATGGACCGGATGGATATCACATCTCATGCACCTATTTTAATATCTAAAATAAGAAAGGAAACAAGATCCAACTCAGAAGTTAGAAGCTCTAAGAAAAGTGTTTCTTGAGTTGGATTATAACTTTATAACTTTAACATTAATAATATAAATACATTCCAATTATTTGCCCAAAATTTCCTAGCATGCAGAAGATATTGGTTTCAGAATACAACAACAGTCAGCACTATCTTCTCAACCTTGAGATTCATCAAGGAAAAGGCACAAGTTGTCTATGATATCATCAATAATGGATTACTATTTCATACAATTAAACACGTTGCCATGGTTACTAAGAACTTTTAAACCAGCAGATGTATATGGCCTACTGTAACCTAGTTAAGCTTGATGGACTTTGAATTCACATTTTCAGCTATCGTCCAATAGGTAGAAGTGAAAAAGTGTCAAAATGTTTCAATTATCTAAACAATGAGTACTAACAGAAGTTCTAGCCCAACCCAATCTAATCAGATAAGCCCAGCTACATCCACACGAGTGCAGTATTAGTTCTAGCCCAACCCATCCACACACGTGTAGTATCAGCTCAAGCCCAGTCACATCTCTAGGCCCTGAAAGCAACTCTAGAAAAGGGAGGGAGGGGGGGGGGGGGTGTTGAATACAGTTTCAGCAATTTATCCTCTAATAAATAATTATCAAGTAATATTCACCAATATAAAATTTAGCAAGTAAATGAGAGAGATAAGTGAAGAGAGAAGTCACAAACGCAAACACCGCGAGGACTAATCCAGTCCCAGGTACTCTTGTCCGTATTAAATCCACTATACTGAAATAGTATTACAACACATTCTTTGATCCGAAGCACTTGCCGACTTAATAACACGTACTTTGATCCGAAGAGCACGACAACTTCACTCTCTGAAGTAGAGCTTGAATTTCCAAGCTGATAACTCTTTTAAAATTTCTAACCAAGATCACACTAGGCACTAGAAGGATTAGGAGAGCTTCTTGGGAATAGGAAGATTAAGACTCTGGAAATAAAATGTTGGAAGAATTAGTTGATGAAAATGAATGAAAACCATTCTCTATTTATAGGATTTTTGGTGACCGAGTTCGGACAAAATTCGGTCCCAAAACGTTCATAATTTTGAATGTTGGAATCCTATTCTCCTGGAGGAACAAGAAGTTAGGGTTACTGGGTCAAGGAGACCGAGTTTGGCCCGAGTTCGATTTCCAATTTTCCAGAATGTTGGGTTCAGACTGTTTTGGTTAGTGAACTTGGTTTTTGAATAGAATAGACTTGGGTTTTAGTCTGTTTAGTGGACTAATTAAATTGTGGAATATGTAGGCCAATTTTGAGTGGACTTGATTTATTTTCTAGTTGTCAAGTGCGACTCAATGTACATAAAATCCTAGACTCAATAAAATCAAAATACATAAGAAATTTGAAATGACCAAGCTACCAAATTTCGAGCAAATATTCCTAAGCGACAAGAGTGATTCAGAACCAGTGACTTTCTTCATGTAATTCAGGTGCATCAATGTTGCGACATATCGAATCAAAGTTTAGTTAATTTTCAAAATCAAGTTGACCGTGACAAGTTGTGCCAACAATCCCTCCCATCTTGATAATTGACAAACCATGACTGATACGGAAAAATGGACTCCAATTACGGTACGAACAAAAGAAACAGCTCCCCCGCAACATGTGAGAAGCAGCAAGCCGCAACCGAGTATCATGAACATGTTCTCCCTCTTTGTCATTTGATAAAAAATGGACGGCTCCCCCAAAATTCGTGGAGCAACACAAAATCATTGAGACAAAAGATTGAAGCAACATAATGTATTGTAATTCAACATGTAACATAAGAAAAAATAAAAGCGAACATGGATATCATTGCAAAGTACTCATTATCCAAACAAAATAGAAAAACCAAAGGTCATAGTGCATAACATAGTCAAATGAAGTGCCATAATCCAAAACTAGAATAAAAATGCATACATCAAGTTCATATTTAAGGGAAAATACTAAAATGTGATTAGAACAACTAAACAATAAACTAGAAAGAAACTATAACATCGTCATCAGTAGCCATTTCTAATGAAATCCAGAGTGAGAAAACTGCAGCAACTATGGATCGACACCGGCAGAAGGATCATCAGCAGACCGGTTTGGGTCATAGAAAGCCGCAACAAAATCCAAGTATCGCATCACATAAGGATCGTCAATGCGATAACCAGCACATATAGGGTCACGTACTACGGAAAAAGGTCCAGCAGGGTGTTGCGACAGGCTGTACTGAATGTCCACCAAGGTGTTGGACAGCATGAGCATGGAGAGTGGTGTGATATCCTGATCACGAAAACGATTGAAGAACATTTCGTCTTGTAAACGAAAGCGCTCGCAAATCATCTCAGAAATGGAATCCATAGTAGCAGGAGGAGCATCGGAATGATCATGAGAACTAGAGGAAGAGTCATCAACAGGTGGAGGTGGTGGAGGTGGTGGATCATTCCTATGGACTAAGCAAAAAATGCTAGTTCATCAAGAAATGGATAGTCGTCCATAGGGATATGAAAATGCTCAAAAACGATTGGCAAGTACATGGCGTAAAGTAGGCTACGCCCTTTCTTGCGACATCTAACCATGGAGTTGATGATGGTTTTTGGAAGGCTAAAAGGAACAGTAAAGTGCAAATGATAAGTGACAACATTTCTAAATAGGTAATCTCATTGGTGGATCATGCCTTCGGAAGAAGAGCAGAAAACAAAATGTGATGCAACTCATAGAAATGTTGGTTCAAAAATCTTGCACGAAGACGTTCGGGAGGACGTAGAAACAGAGCAACATAGAATCCTTAAAGAAATCAAGTGTCATATCGGCCTCGAATTGAAATTTGGTAATGTCAATTAGGGCGTCTCCGAAGTTGGGAATATGGAGTATCTCGCCTAAATTATCATCGTCAAACTTAATGTTGATACGACACTAGATCGAATCGTGCCATGATCAAAAGTACGATTTCAAGAAAACATACGAATGGCATTAACAAAGATAGAATTTCTAGTGGACACCAATTTATCAAGTTGAAGATCACAAAAAATTTCTAGATAATCATGAAATAGTGTAAAATTGATCGGGTTTCCTGGACAAACATTTCGTTTGATAAAATCTTCGACCCATTCCACCAACATTTCTAGGGTTCGAAATATAAACCCATCAAAATTACCCTCATTGGGCATGGATGGACTAAACAAGGAGTGTTGGACGTCCTCTTGTTGACAATGAGAAGAAGAGGCTTCATCAACCTTTCTTTTCTTCTTACTACCCCTATTGAACAATTTTGGGGCCACCGAAATGAAGAGAAAAATAAAGAGAGATACCTTAAATGAATGCTGAAAAATGGAAGAGAATAACAAATTAGACTTGAATCTGGAGGATGGGGAGTTGGAACCACTTGAGATAGGAGATCTAGAGACTAGGGTTTTGTATTTTTAGGGTTTGGAGGTTGAGGAAGAGGAGTATTTGGCTGCTTAGGGTGCTGGAACGAATGGGATATGAAGTGCCCATAAGTTGAGATGTGTGGCCCAGATTCGTATTCGTTTTGAATTCTGGAACTTAGGGGACCGAGTTCGACCAGGATTCGGGTCCTTAGTACAAAATTCAAACTATGTTGCAAATCAACTTTTGACAAATCGTTTGTCTATAAGATTTTGATTAATTTTGGGTTAGCTGTAGGAGCTGGATCTAAGCTAGCG
>JANAVB010022596.1:2070655-2217034 GCA_029216955.1 Iris pallida
TCAGTTGTAGTTCTCAGTTGAGACTATTATCCATCTTTTATCTCTTTATTCCATCTTAGATTCTGTGATTGAGATGTACCTTTATATCGTCCTCCTTTTGGAGCGTATATCATTGTACATGTATGGTTATATTATTAGATGTTGTGACCTATGACAGCGTTCTACTGCCGATACTGCGGCGTAGACTGGACGTACCCACTTCTCGTGCCCTTACACTGGGTGCGGGTTGTGACACGTTTTAGTGGTGGCCCATGCAGGTCCAGTCGCAACTAGTATGATTTCGTAGTGGTACTCAAACTAGAGTATCACTACAGCCTGCAGTAGGATATAGGATATAAGTTAAGGTACTCAATCACATTAGGAAAACTCTTATCTAAATCTGGCTGCTAATTGCCTTCTTTTGAAATAAGCTATCCTCCTTTGATTATATCGCTTCTTTCTCAGTAATTGATTCTTTGTTTGATCTGTCTTCAGGATGGTGGAGACACGATGGCATCGCTCTAGCCTAAGGGATACCACTGAGAGGACGCTGGGACGACAGTACCTCTTGTTCCTGCTCAGGTGGAAGCGTCTGCAGCTCTTGGGGGTGCTTCTCCACCGGTTCTGAGGACTATCCCAGGGGTTCAGGGAATGCTACCACCACCGCCTCAGGGGACAGTTGATATGGCACAGTTCTTTGCCTTCATGCAGCAGATGATGGAGACTTAGCGGTGCCAGACAGAGGATATGAGGCAGGGCATTGACAATGCCCATCAGCTAGGCATGGTGGCAGTAGAGAAGATGACTGCCCAACCACAGGAAGGGCAGATACAGCCGTACCAGCCGAGGACTTCGGGCATTTAGGACTTTTAGAAGATGCGGCCGCGAGACTTCAAGTGTACTGAGGGTATCCTATATGCCGACGACTGGATCGAGCATATAGAAGAGATCTTTTGTCTCGCGGAGATACCAGCTAGGCTTCAGATAGAAGCAGCGGGCAGCCAGATGCAGGACCTTGCCCACACACGGTACCATACCGACCCCAGGGTTGGTACAGAGGGGTAGACTTGGGAGACTTTCAAGAAGCTCTTCAAGAAGAAGTTCTTCCCCGACACAACACTTGGCGCCTTAGAGACGCAGTTCGAGAACCTGGTTCAGGGAAACCAGACAGTAGAGGAGTACGCCGGAGAGTTCTGCTGCATGGGCAGATTTGTGGAGGACCTTAGCGAGACAGCGAAGGCTAGAAGGTTCAGGAAGGGCTTAGTTAAGGAAGTCAAATATCATGCTATGGAGGCATAGTCTCGTCTGCAGCCATGAAAAGATGGGTGGACTTAGATGGAGTGATTCTGCGTTCAGATCCATCAGCTGTGGAGGCATAGTCTCGTATCCGTGAGGAGGCAGAACACATTAAAATCTTCATCCAGATCCACGATTCAATGCAATCTGTACTTTGAAAGAGCAGTGTATTGCCAATGAGCGCTGGAGTAGCGTTTGATGAAATCTCCGCTGACAATTCCCATATTAGGGTTCATCAAACATGGTTGGTGAAGCAATAGCCATCCGAATAAATAGGTGAAAGACATCTCGGTGCGAGGAAAGTCTTGCCTCGCCGCCTTGTCATAGAGCATGGTCTGCACAAAAGAACGTAACCCTACGTTCAAGTGGCAGGTCATTGCTGATAGAAGGTCCATCTTGTATCCAAAAACAAGACGTACTGCAGCAAACAGAACGCCCCGATGGAACCTGTCAACTGTGCTGGCTCCTGAAACTATGAAGCGTCGCAGCCATAAAAAGAGAAAACCCGCTAGCTGGGCCTCTTTGGACATGGGTCTGTAACCCTGTCTGAAATAACTATTGAGGGTGTCGCCAGCCTTGAACGGATGCAAGTCTTTATCCAGTCTGATATCTCTATGGTTGTGTTGCTCCATCAAATATTGCATGTCGTTCTGACCAAAAGGTTCAAAAAAACGAGGGGCACAGACTTGACTCTCAAGTGGTTTGTCCTCCTGTACATGACCCAGGAAAAGGTACGACATCCACTTGGTTGTATAACAAGTACCTGCAGTGGCACTTTTTGTCACCCCTAGTTTTCAAGAACAGGGATATTTTGGTCATTTTTTTGAATTTTCAACATTTTTAGAATTTTATAATTTTATTAAATATTTTATATGATTTGTTTAGTGTGGTTCGAGTTTCGTCTCGTTCCGACTTGAGATAGTGACTCGGGTAGCTTAGTCTCTAGAAGGGACCCAACTTAAGTTAGACATGGGTCACTTGGTTCACAAATTAGATTGGTTAGACTAGTCTATTTTTCCCTTTATTAGATTAGTTGATTAGAGACTCAAACTAGATCCTTTTGACCTCAAACTTGAACCTAGGCTAGACCTAACAAAATAGGACTAGAGAGGGGTATTCTTGACATTTCCTATTAGCCCTAAGAAGCCCTATTATGGCCGGCCACTAAAGGAGAGGGTTTAGTTTCATTCATCTTTGGAAACTTGCCTCTTTTGAAACTCTCAAGTGTTCTTCCCTCTTTGGAGTTTTGCATTGATTTGATCCCCAAATCAAATCAATCCTTCACATATTCTTCCATTAATCCTCTCCTATTTGCCAAGGAAGGTTGCTACCAAGGAGTGGAAGAGAAGTGCAAGGTGGAAGTGTCCATTTGAGGAGTTCTTCGTATCGGAGAAGGTCTCATTAGGATTCACTCCTAATAGGTATGAGCCTTTCCTCTAAAAGTTGTTTCCATGCATTTTGAGTAGTTTTGAATCCATAGAATGAACCCTCTTGTTAGGACAACCATTAGAATTAAGTTAGAGGCCATTTGGAGTCCTCTAGTGTGTCTACATGTAGCTTTGTGTCCTAATGGGTAGTTGTTGAAATAGGACACCCCATGTGTTTGTTTTATTGCCTAATAGGATTATTTATATTCTAATTTCAGTTTTTGATATGTTAGAGAGTAATTAGTGAGGTGTGGTTGTGTCTCTACTTGGTTGGAGGTGTTGGTATCAAGTAATTTTAGGTTTTGTATCATGTTGTATATAGTTTCATTGTGTTTTAGTCTATGTATATATATTAGGACTGTTATATGTAGATATCCATTTCATTTCTTTAATTCTTTGTTTTTATAGTTGTTGTGGGATTGTGATGTTGTGGAGAGGGTTAGAGAGAGTGAGATAGAGTGATAGAGAGGAGAGGAAGTGGAGTGAAGGGGGAGGAGCTACTGCCCTTGGCAGCAGCAGGTCAGCATGTAGCTGTTGTCCTCTCGACAGCAGCAATAGAACACAACACGGAGAGCAACAACAGCTGCAACATGTTATATATATATATATATATATATATATATATATATATATATATATATATATATATATACATTCAGTTCATACACTTCATAACAGCCCCCATTCACTTCATATCCATTTCACCATTCATTCATTCCATTGCCAATTCAATTCAGCCCAATAACAGTCCTCTTCATTCACATATATATATATTCAGTCCAACATTTCATCCATTCATTCATCTCCATTCCATTTGACAGTCCTATATCAGTCCATAAATCCATTACAGTTCATTGCAATACAATTCAGTCCACTGTACACACACATCAGTCCACATAAATGAATACTCCATTCAACCAATACAATATCAGTCCATTCATCCATTCCTCATTTCGATTCAAATCCATTCATCCCATTTCATTCAATTCAGCCCCTTGTCCTTCTTGAGACAGTCCAACATATGGACTTTGCCAACAGTCCATGTATCCTTTGTGCAGTCCACAGGGAACACATATTGCAGTCCATTTAGGACTGGTATCAGTCCCATGTAACATCCTCATAAACAGTCCCTTCATTTCATTCCAATTCAGTCCCCAAATCCTTATTTCATTCACCAAGACAGTCCATACTTCCATTTCATACATTTCAGTCCTAAATCAGTCCATATATTTCATCCAAAGTCATGTTTTGAGTGTGGGTGAGTGTGTCTAGATATATGTTAGAAAAATGGGGGGGTTTGGTAAGTTAGGATATATGATACCACGTTAAGATATGGTATGTTAGAAAGGTATTTGGGTGTTGAGGATAAGGTTTTATGTTAGTAAGGTGAGTTGAGTTTAGAGTTAGATTGAGAGTTAGTTTTTGGTTAGAAATTTGTTTTGTTAGAAGTTAGTTTGGTATTCAAATACGAGTTATATAGCTAGTATAGATATTATAGAGTTAAGGTAATTACCTAGAAGCCATGGTATGAGTTTAAGGTGTTAAGATGTAATTAGAATTTGATTCCCTTGGTTGGTAATGGTCAGGATTAGTACTCTTAGACTAGTTTTGACCTCGGTTGACCATTTTGACCAAAAGTCAACAAAAGTCAACCGAAGGTCAAACTTAGCCTAAAAGCGACTAGAACTTGACCAGAGTTGACCAGCGTTGACCCGTTGACCAAAAGTCAACTGTTAGTCAACATTAGACTAGTTTGACCTAGAGTTGACCAGAGTTGACCAGTTGACCAAAAGTCAACTGTAAGTCAACTCTTGACCCAGATTGACCTAGTTTGACTTTGATTGACTTCCTGTGACCTTGTTTGTTCTAGTGTGTCTCTGGGTGACCTAGTTTGGCCCAGTATGACCTAGTTTGGCTTGATGTGACCTAGTTTGACCTAGTTTGGCTTAGACTTGCATATTATGACTTGATTAGCTTTTCTTTCATTATTAAACCATGTTTTGACTCATAGTATCTCATCTTTAGGTCTGTGATTACTCTGAGCATCTGTTCACCGTATCAGCTCAGGACCGCAGGCGAGTACATTCACTGATAGTTTTTATTGTCTTGATATCTGTTATATCTGATTCAGTTGTAGTGTCTTACTTGATTCCTGACATGATGATTTCACGGACTAGTATACGTCGGATCCTGTCATGAGATGTTGTTCCTGGATTACTTGGTATATTGGTACATTGCTCGACTTATTACCTGTACTTGTATAGACATTAACTTGGGAGTGGGCTGGCCCCCTGCTTTTGAGTCCCATGTCATGACGTGTCATGTCCGGATCCATTATACTATTCGGGAATGGAGAGTTATTAGTGGTTGTGTGATCAAATCACTTGTTCTTCACACTCGTACCTGTTACTTGTTCATAGCTATACCCTTACCTCACGACGGATAAAATATGACCCTACTTGTTTATAGCTTTCCATGGTGGTCGGCCTGATCTTGCTCTTTTGTACACCTGTTCATAGCCGGTCAGATGGAACAGCCTGATCTGGACCTAAGCCGATCACATAACGCACTAATAATTCATGGCACCTTTTATGTTTACTTTTATACATCATATATCATGTTCTGTTCTATCTTCCTGTATTATCACCATAACATGATATCCTGTTTTACATACCCAGTTATATTTCCTGCTTTGATATTTGTCTTATATTTTATTATAATTGTCTCTTATAGAATTTGTCAATTCATATGGAACTGATGTTAGTATTTTGTACTTGCTCATTTTCCTGACTGGATACCGTTGATATATTACAGATGATTCCGAGGCAGACTGCTCGACCTACTATGGAGTCGAGGCAGATGGAGACTTAGGCCAGGACTGTGACCTGGCAGTTGAGCCACTAGACTTTGCACACCTGGACTAATATAGCTTAGTTAGGTTTGCTTGGACTGTGATCCAGCTAGTCTTTTCAGACTGTAGTATTTTATATTATATTTTGTGATTCTGTGATGTTGTTTATATCTTTGAGCTGTGTTGGATCCTGAACTCATTTTTTGTTTTCACTTCTATCATATTTTCATTCCGTGCTATCTATCTTAGTTTATCTTGTGATTGAGTTATGCCTTATTATATTCCTCCGTACGGAGATGACAGGTACCCTTATATTTTGTCTAGTTGTAGTATTTATAGACGACCTATACAGCGTTCTACCGCCGATTCTGCGGCGTAGGCTGGACGTAACCACGTACTCGTGCTCCTACCTTGGGTGCGGGTCGTGACACTTTTGTAGAAGAGCGAGCAGATTTTGTAGTGACACAATAGCTCTTGGAAGACGTCGATCATCTGAGGATTATCTTCCGCCATAGCATCCAATTCTTCATTTGTGGGCACATACTCTTCATATGGATTATCGTCCAGTGGTAGATGAGAGAGATATTTCATCTCATGGAGAGCAAATCCATCTCTCCATGGGGGGTCATGAAAGTCCCAGTGCTTTCGTTATATCTCTCCACTAAAGCCAGAAACATATGAGCGTTCTGGCGAATACCGTATACTGTAGTCCAGATGGCATTGTAAAGATCTAAATCGAGGAGCCCGTCCTTGAACTGATTCAAAATCCATATAGATAAGCTGCTCCAACGCTTCATATCTGGGTTAACCAGACCTGTCATACGCATGCTGCGGTCTGGATATCTTCCTTCAGCCTTTGCGAATGTATTTACAAATATGGGTATTCTGACCGGAAGGAGCAGAGAAGAATCCTTGGAAGGAATACAGCTTGGCTTCAAACCTCTCAAATGGGTGCTGTACTTCTCAAAAGTACTGTAAAAGAGGTCCTTGTGCTTCGGACCCATTCTATAACAGATTTTTCTGACTCTTGCCTGCTGGATTGGAGTCCGATCCCATAACATTCTTCTGGGATAGCTGGCAAATTTATATTGAGATAAAGCCATAGACCTCGATATTTCTGTGAGGTATATGACTTTGTCTTCACATTTGAATATTCTCTCCTCTTTTCTTGTCTTAGGCTGGGAAGTCTTCTTGATGGCATCTCCGAATAAGAAGGCAGTCTTCTTGTGGACCACACTATCAAGACTTTCCAAAGGTTCCCCGTTCATTAAGCTCAGCAGGGTTTGATTTTCTTGGGCTATAAGGATAGTCTTTCGTGCTTCAGGACCATCGTACTGAAGGAATGTAACATGAGATAAATTCTTCTTGTACTCTGGGACATTAAATGCTGAAGCAAATCTTTCAGCATTAGGGTCTTCCCTGAGATCAACTGCAAAGAAATACATGAACAAAAGTTAGAAGCAACAAGAGTGTACAACTTTATAAAGAGCAATCAATTTGCGCAACATCCTAGGTTGTGCAACAATTTGCGCAACATCCTGAGTTGTGCGACATTCTGGGTTGCACAACATTTTAGGTTGCGCAACATCCTGGGTTGCGCAACGATTAAGTTGTGCAACATTCTGAGTTGCGCGACAACCTGAGTTGCATGACATACTGTATTGCGCGAAACTTAAGTTGCGCAACATCTCAGGTTGCGCTACACACTGGATTGCACCACAACTTAGTTGCGCAATATTCTTGATTACGTAACAACTGAGTTGCGCAACAACATTCGCAACACAGTTCGTAAGAACGAACAGTGCTCAAATAAAGCAACCACACACTAAGAAGGGGTGGCGCAGAGTTTGTGATGCACCAAACACTCTAAGAAGAGGGGCGCAAGTCAATTACAGATTAAGTCATCCTCCATAGGTCCAATTTGTTCGTTCTTGGTCACCTTCCAGAGCTGGGTTCGCCGTCTCTCGTCGAGAAGAGGGTGGTGCGTACTGTGATACGTGGGTCGACGGAGCATGGGTTGAAGCTTCGGCAATACTCTTCCCTTTGTTAGCGACGGTCTTCTTGGGGGCCATGTCGTCGAGGAGATGGTCGGAGAAGAGGGTTGCAAGAGTTCAAAAGTATTCTCCCAGAAGATTAAAGTGAAAGTAAAGAGTTATAGTCGGTTAAACAAGGGTTGTTTATAGCCTAAAGACAGAATCCTAACAGTCACCCTTAGTTGCGCGTAAAAATTGTAACAGAACGCAAAAAATTGCGCGAGATAGGCGCAACTTGACTCAATAATTGTCATAATTCAAAGTATTTCGAAGTTTTGTGACATTTCAAAATTCGAAAACTTTGAAGGGGGTCTTGTAGAGCCTAAAAATTAAGTTGCACCATATTTTTACTATATAGCAATCAAGTTGCGCCTCAGAAATCAAGCTGCGCCACTGTTATGAAGCTCAGAGATCAAACTGCGCCATTGATCAGGTTGTGCCATATATTAGACTGTGCCCAATCATATTGCGCCAAAGTCTACGTGGTGTCTGACAATAATTGCCATCATTAACTGACAACACTGACAACTGACAACACGATAAACGAAGAAAATCTCTTTGAATCCTGCAAAGCGTGGCGCTCGAGACAATTTGATGACAGCTATTCTGCGCACTCTGTGAGTTGCACCTAGGCACAATCTGAACAAATTTTCCTCACACATTCAAATGCTGTCACGTGCCTATGCATTGAATTGCGCCTAGGCGCAACCTAATCAAGTGCAGTTTGACTCGTTGACTGAAGCTCGCGCAACTTGATAAAGTTGAAGTAACTTACGTTCTAAAGCAAGATGACATGGCGCACATGCTACTAATCTCTCAAAACGTGTCCACTACTCTGTACACGACCATGCGCATCTCAATCATATGATGCCACACATCTAAATACAGTTAGTACACGTTTGAGTAACTGAATGAAAGTTAGCGCAACCTAAAGTCGCGCAGTTCAACCTCGCGCACATCAGAATAACTGCTAAAACAGTTATTTCCAGAACTCTATAAATAGAGTTTCCAATCATTATCAAGGCATCAGAGATCAAGAGTTCTTGCAAAAGTGCTGCTGCATTCTCCAGAGGCTCTAGTCTTCAAGTTCACATAGTCCAAGGGATAAAGCGATCGTCTTCTGATTGGATTCCTAAAGTTGTATTTTTCTAGAATTCATTGTACCTTGTACGATTCTTTTTAAGTTTGGAATAAACTTTTTGTTTTTGCAAACAACCGGAGCACTAGAGTACCTTAGTGGATTTTTATATATCATTCTCCTACTAGTTATATATATTATTCTTTTGTGGCGTTTAGCCTCCGAGCACGTGTTTAGCTCATGTTATGGATCTTAACATTTAGCCTACGGACCTAAACATGATGTGCTTCTAGACTATAGCTAGAGCTTATCAAGTATGACTATTACTCTTGCTAGTTCTTCACTTTGTATTACTAGCTTCATGATCATCCATGTATATATTGTTTGGGATGCTTTACTATTTTATGTCTGATGATCATACTTCTTGTACTTAGCGTATTTGCCTGTGATTGAGATACCTAGGATCGTTCGACCTAGGATTAACTGTTGGCTTGTAGTAGTAACCTCAATGTCTTGACAGCTTATACTTTATTTCAAAGTACTGGAGTACTTTGGTATTACGTAGCTGGCCTGGTCCGTCCCAACTTGCTAGTATTCTGGTCCTGGGACGTGACAATGTATTCCATGTCTATTTTTATGTCCATCCAACCCTTCTCCAGTATATTAAGATGTTTCGCAAGATCGACAAGGGTACAATTCGTCGTAGGCTCATTGTCCCCTCTTTATTGATTTTGGTGTTCCTCCCCTTGGGCAAAACAGACATTTCTCATATGTCGATATGGCACCAACTGACCTTCGTTCTGACACCACTTATCACATACTTATTATTTTTGTCTATACCTTATTTCGTACAGTGCATGAACTTTCTCCTCGAATACCCACACAAATCTTTTTCAAACGCTTAGCTAGATCGTTAAGACATAAATAAAAATATGGAGCAAAAGAGAGCAGTCCATCCTCCATCGTGATCCTCCTGCCGTCGAACATTGCCTCCTCCTCTACCCCTGCTACCACCGCAATTGCGACCAAGAACGACCCACCTTCAATTAATCGAACACCTCGCGGTCAAAGAACCCGAACATCCTCCTCTCCCTCCTCCCATCGTTCCTCATCGCCCAGTATCACTCCCCGATCCTGGAATACGTATTTCAATACGTATACCGACAAATTGTATTTACCTTATATTTATACTATATTTATTATGCTCTATTTCTCCATGCATCTTCCAAAATAATATTTCGTAATTTATTTTCTGCATTTGGGCCTACAGTTTTGGCTCATTTGGGTAACCTATTCTTGGTTCACCAATGGTTCATCATGAACCCATGGGTCCAAGATCTATATATATAACTCATCTTATTCTCTCTCCTCTCATTTACTTCCTCTCATTTATTTCATCCACCAACCAAATACTTCCTCCATCAACCAAGGCAAGTACCAACTTGCTCAAGAGATGGATCCATAATTTTGTCAATGATTTCTTACAAAACTATTTGCCAAAACATGTTCTTCTCCTCAACCTATACTAGTTTAGAACTTAGAAGTTTCCATTTTGAAGCTTTGATTTTTGTAGATCTAGGTTTACTTTATTTTCGGATTTCTTGGGTTTTGATCTACTTAATCTTGTTATTTCCTAGTTTTGATGGTTCCATGTTGTAGAGGATCTCGTTCTACCCCATTTTGACCTAAGGGAGTTCTGATTTGGGCTCCGGATGAAGGTTTTGTGTAGTTTGGAAGCCATGGTTGCTTGGCTCCTCTTCTCGGACAAGTGGAGAAGAAGAGCAGTACTTGACCGCATGAATCCTCATGCGGCAAGTCTCTGGCCGCATGGCCTTTTCAGCCGCATGAGACTCGTTCGAGCTCAGCCGCATGGAAAGTCCTTCCTAGCCGCATAAGACTTGCTTGAGTACTTGACCGCATGAATCTTCATGCGGCAAGTAATTGAGCTGCATAGCCTTGTTCAGACTCAGCTGCATGAGCCCCTGTTATCTTGAGTCGCATGAACTTCATGCGGCTAGCTTTCAGCTGCATGAGTTCTTTTGCACCCAGCCGCATATGCGCTACTGTTTTGGGCCGCATAAGGCCCATCCATCATCCAGCCGCATATGTATCGCCCATGCTCAGCCGCATAGGACTTCATCTGATCATAGCCGCATATGATGTTGAACCCCGGCCGCCTGGCGATTGCTCCCTTCGCAGCCGCATAAGCTGACACCCCTTCGTCCGCATGAACCCGCCTTTCCAGCCGCATGCGCCTTAGGCTCCCTGAGCCGTATGAGCGTGCAGTCCCAGCCGCATGAACCTGTATTGACCCAGCCGCATGGACTCACTCCCCTTGAGCCGCATGGACTTTTGTGCCCTATCTGGTTACCTTATTATTATTATTATTATATATATATATTATATGCCCATTTTATATCCTTACGCCTTTTGTCCCGAGCATGATATGAGCACTAATGTGACCCCGGAGAACAAAGTGTTCCTACCTGATACATGTACCTGAATGTCCCAGTTCTTGTTCATGCTCGGCAAATGACTCGTAACTCCACGTGGCGTATTTGCAATGATGCATTACACTAAGGAGGGTAGAACATATTGACATACTGATTGACATAGATCCTCTTTGGGGTACTCGTACTAAAGTACGACTTTAGGAGGATAATCATGCAGGCCACAGCATGAAACTCCAAGATTTCACCTAGGGTTAAATTAGGCAACTAAATATACTAGATACATGGGGAGGGCAAAATCTCGAGATCGTGTTACACCAGCTGCCTTGAGATACTGTCTTGACGCGCCGGCTGATCTCCACGGATACTGTGTCATCTGCAACGAGTGGATGACTGTATCCGATTAATTCCTGCTATATATTATATGTTTTAGCAAGGTGGCCTTACGAGGGACCTGTGCTCAATCATACCTGTCTACGCGAACCCCTGGGTTGGCTAGCCTTGCTGGAAAGATACGATCTGAGGATTTCTATTAACATGATGCGAGGATAACCTCGTCCCACTAGAAACTCGTAGACTTGATTGGCCGTGAAAACGACTTGCTTGTATCCTATTGCCTTCCGTGAATAACTGAGGGAAGCGGACTGTCATGGTACGTGATCCAACCCATGTTCTTGTTTGATTGTTGGGTTGGTTATCGTACTATGATAGGCTGTGGACCGAAGTTATGAACGGAAGACTATTTCTGGTTGTGATGTGCTACTTCTGTGAATGACTGAGGAACATGGTCTATCTCGGTACATGATCCAACCCATGTTCTTGTCTGATTGTTGGGTTGGTTATTGTGCTGCGATAGGCTATCGACCGAAGCCACGATCAGGAGATTTTATTGTTTATACCTTTTTTTAACTTATGTGAAAGTTATAGAGTACGACACGTCCCGACTCCATGCGGCACCTTTTGTCCTTGTTTGGTTGTAAGGGTGCCATATGGGTTCGAGGATGTTGCGCCACCCTATAATAGTAGCATAAGTATTACTATTATCAATCATTCTATTTAACTGGATTTTTAAATCTTAACTCTTGTGCCCCTTTGGCGGTACTTGCTATTCGGGGCTGACCCCGCTGGTTTTGTTTGGCCAGATCTCGTAGCAGAGCCAGAGGACACTATCTTCCTCCCTGACATCCATGGTGCATACTAGGAGCATGGCAGTTCGGGGACTCGAGTGGGTTTCTTCTCCACCACTCCTGCTTATACTTTTACGGCGTTTGGCCACCGGCATCTGTTAGCCGGATTACTCGATATTTTGTGTCAGTACATAATTGTAATTAAACAGACTACAGCTGTGTATGATTTTGTACTCCTGACTCTCTGAGATAGCTAAATTATAAAGCTAGTCTCTCATGATCATTTTGATGAAGCGTCGGGGACGCCTTACTGCTTTATCTTTAATGTTCATTTATTTGCTGATATGATTTAATTGATTGAGACATAGAACTCTGTGGGACCATAGGAGACTTGATTGTAGCATGTACCCCCTAGTCTCTCGACAGCTACAATCGCCGTATGACGTTACGTACCTCATATGGAGTAGCTGGCCTAGTCGGTCTCCGTATTTTGGTACTGGGGCGTGACAAGGTTTTAGTGGTGGCCCATGCAGGTCTGATTTTCAGACTTGTGGGGTATTACGAATTATTAGGAGTCTCAATCAAAACTTGTTCCCCTTAAAATTCTGTTTCGAATTCTCTGTCCTTGCCTCGATCTCTAACCTGACTTGCATCCTCGAAATCTTCCTCGTCCGGACTTGATAATCTTATATTCTTCTCTATAGGGGTGCTTCATTCTCAGTAGCGGGTGAGGCCCATGAGGAAGAGCAGCAAGAGCATGGCTCGACTGGGCAGCAACAGGGGAGAGAACCTTCTCCAGTGCAGGCACGAGCAGAAATGGAACCAGAGGCAGTGCAGCCGCAGGTTATTAAAACTCCTGCAGCACCAGCAGCGACGGCAGTACCAGACGCCGTAGCACTCCTGGAGATCATTCGGGGGTTTCTTGTCACTAACCAACAGCAACAGACTCGGCAGCAGGAGCAGAACGTGTTGCTGAATCAAGGGATTCAGTTAGCTCTTGAGAGGAGTGTCGGGACTGACTCGGGAGCATCAGGAAGGTTTCGTCGCTTGAACCCGAAGTATTTTGATGGCACGGAGGATGCCATCACTGCGAATGCATGGATTCAAGACATCGAAGCCATTCTTGTGGCAGCCAAGGTTCCAGATGATGAGAAGGTTGATCAGGTCAAACTGGTACTTCAGGATCTTGCCCGCGACTGGTGGACATCAGAAGAAGTTGGTACAAGACGCCCTGTTCGTTGGACCACCTTCAGTGACAGATTCAAGGCCAAGTATTTTGGCGTAGTAGCTCGATATGAGCTCCAGCAGAAGTTTATCAGTCTCAAGCAAGCAGGCAAGACCGTAGATGGGTATGCAGCAGAGTTCTGCAGATTGTGCCGTTTCGCACCAGCAATGGTGGCAACGGAGCCAGAGAAAGCTATGAGGTTCCAGCAGGGGCTTCATTTGGAACTATTACAGCTTGTGGAGGGACACGATTACCAGACGTTTGACGCTGTCTTGACGGCAGCCCGGAGGCATGAGCTTACCCAGCAGAGGTTGGCCTCGAGGGCAGGAGGTCAGAAGAGATCTCATTCCCAGGTTGGAGGAGGAGCAATGCAGCGAACATCGGCACCAGCATCCGGTGTACGTATCCATGATGTAGGAGCGCCGCGGAGGACGACCGTGTCAACTAATACAGCGCCAGTTCGGCATCAGCATCCGAGAAACCAGCAACAGCGTCAGGGAGCACCCCAGGGCTATACATTCTGTGGGAAGGCAGGGCACACGAGGGAGGTGTACCGGTCAGCGAATGGCTTATGCTTGAGGTGTGGTAGTTCAGACCACCGTATTTTCACTTGTCCTATGATGCAGAGGCCAGGAGGGCCAGCTCAGCAGTTTCCAGCATTGCCAGCTCCGGTGGCAACCCCGAGTGGAGGGACAGTATTAGCAGTAAGGCCCCTAGCCCAGCGTGTGAAATCCATATTTTTGTAATTAATTATTATTAGTAGTATTTCTAATTATTATTATTAATATTAATATTATTAAATATTTTTGAGTGGAAAATGATTTTCGAAATTATTAATCAACTTGGACTTTTGTACGTTGGACCCAGACCCGAGTCCGAGCCCAGACCCAGGCCTGAGCCCAACCCCTTTCTTTCCCCAAATTCTTTCCTATTTTTGACTTGGTTAAATAAACAAAAAAAAATAAAAAAAAAATAATAGATGTTTGGTTGAGAACTGGTCCCGATGGACCAGTATTCAGTTGCTAGGATTTAGTAACACTCATTCCCGAACAACTTTCCCCACCACACATTCCTTAACCCACTCCTCTATTAAAACTCTCCCACGTTCTCAAAACTTCCCCCAACTCCACCTTATAACTCCTCAAACCCCTTCATTTTCCGTAACTCCCCTCTCCACTCCTATCTTCACGTTCACAGAAGAAGAGATATAACCCACATCTTTTCCTTCACTCCTTATAACTCCCCTTGTCCTCCATTTCCCCTTATACTCCAGAGAAGCACAGAACATCCCCACCCCACCACCACCAATTCCTTTAAACTCTCTTCCTCTCTTTATTCTCAGATCTCAAGCTATATCTCTCTCTTCCATTTTTTTCTCTCTCTGGATCAGAGAAGAAAACCATCTCCACCCGAGCTCAGCGCCGACCCAGCGCGCGGCTCCCCGCCGTTCGCGCCCACCGCGGCCCCCTCCCCCGCGGCCCGGCCAGCCTCCGGCGAAGCCCTCTCCGGCGTCGTCGTCCCCGGAAGCCGCTGCCACCCCGCGCCCCCGCGCGCAGCTTCCTCCCCGCCGGCCGAGGCCAGATCCGCGCATCTCTCCGCGCGTGTGACCTCCCGTCTCCCGACCGCCCGCAGCGGCGGTGCTCCTCCCGCGAGCGCCTCCTCCCGCGGCATCCGCCGCCGTCCGCCGACGCCCCGCGCCTCCGGCGTGCCCCGAGCCGTTCGTCGTCCCTCCGCGGCCATCCCGAGCCCCTTCCCGAGCCGCCATCCCCGTCGGGATCCGTTCGCCGAGCTTTCCCCCGAGCTCGCGACCCTCCCCGCGGCTCTGCCGCCGTGCCCGAGGCCGGATCCGCGCCGATCCCGCGCCCTAGCCGACGCCGCTGTCCGCGGCTCTGTCCGCCGCTGTCCCCGAGGCCAGCAAACCCCCGCCTCCGCCGCTGTCAGCGTTTCCGCGGCCATTCGCTGCTGTCCAGCACCCTTCCCGTGGATTTCCCGCTGTCCGTGGACTTTCCCGCGGTTCGGAACTTCTACCTGCTGCCGACTTAGTTCGGATTTCTTTCCCGAGATTTTTCCCGCGGCTTCCCGCCAACGGAATTTGGTAATTTCTGTTAATCAGAGTAGTTCGTCCCTCCCGTGAGTCGATGATGATAGATCGGTCCCCCGGTTCCCTCTCGGGAATCCGGATAGCTGCGTTATAATTTTCGTTTAGCTGCGTTAGCTTGATTTCCTGTGTTTTACTTGCTGGGTTGGCGTGAATTGGTTGGTATTGGATTCCCGGATATTTCGGGAATTATTCGGTGGTGTTGGAATTATTTCTGTGGTGTTGGAATTATTTTGGTGGATATTTCTGTGGACTATTTTGGTTGGAAATGGGTTTTCCCTGGTTTGGGACATTTTGCAGGTGTTTTGTTGGCGCGCTTCCCAGTTTTGGGTTTGTCCCGGAATAGAGGAAGTGCTGCCCAAAATTTTTACAAAAATTATATTTTTAATTGATTTCAAAACTGGCTTTCGAAAATGATTTTCTAAACCGATTTTCGGGCGACGACCGTACCGGTCTGTGGGCCCCCGGCGAAATGTAAACGCACCGGTTCGACCGGACGTTGAGGCATAAACCGAATTTGAGGAATGGACCGAGTCTGAGACTCTCAGATTCTTTTATTTATTATTTTATTTCTAGGCTAAATATTATAGTCATTTAAATTCTGCATTTTATTTAATAATTCAGTCATTTTCTTATTTAATGTAAAAGAAAGATGTATCGGGCATAAGCCCACCCTAGGACCAGTAGCTGTGCCCATGTATTTGTGTAGTGTAGTTATTTTCTTTTCTTTTTCTGGTGGATGTGATTTGGGTGGATTTTGGATTGATTTCATATTCGTAGATAGGACGTAATTTACGGCTTAATTACGAGTTTAGCTAAAATGAATAAAATATTATTAATTCACGGTTTATCGCTAAAAGAAATTGTATTTTTATAAATATATTACAAAACACAAAGTTTTCCAAATTGTAATTGATTCTCGTATATTTCCAAATAATTCAATTAACCGGCTTAATCAACGCACATAGTTGCGACGTAATCGTTAGCTGTAGATTAATACAACTTAAAACTTGATTAGGACATTACTACTAGAGATTGTAACTAGCACATCTAGATATGGGTTGAATATTGTTTCTAAGTCTGGAATCTCAAATGTAGGATTTCGGGGAAGTGTTTGACCTAGTTCCTCGGTACAGACTCTCGATCCAGTCACAATAACAAAGGCAAGTACATTTATGTTGATTACAATTATTTAATAATCACTTCACTGCAATTTTAAACCACTGTTCAAACACGAACTCCTTCGGGAGTATTGACTGTACTGTTGGGGACTGGGGGAGTAGAGTAATGTTTATGACCACATCCAAATTACTGTAACTGACTGTATTAGCTTTCCCCTCTTCACACGGGGACAAGCCATACCGTATCGCTAGATACTACTGTAACCCAAGCCGGTCATATACATTGCCTATTCACATCACTGTACTGTATTGTTTCAAAACTGTTCATCTTCAAACTGTTTAAAAGTGCATGATTTTATTGTTAAATTAATTGTCAAGATTAGCATAAATTGTACTTTGCTCCCTCCTGACTGGAGACCCAATATTTTAGGTATCACTGATGAGGCTTTGTTACGCGATCCCAAGATGAGGAATTCGAGATTGCTGAGCTGTTTGTCTAGAGTTTTCTTTTATTCATGATGTATGTAAAAAAAAATGGTTTAAGTTGTATCTTTTATTTCATTGTAAAAGTTTAATAAAGTTTTATTTTCGAATTTTGAGTTGTGACAAATATAGTGTTGTTGTATGGTTATCTGCTACTGAACAGCTTACTGCCGCCGTCTCAACAACGATGCAGGCTGGGCATGATCCGGTTCGATCCAATTATTTGGGATCGGGTCGTGACATATTTTTAGTGGTGGCCCATGCAGGTCTGACCAACAACTTAGGAAAACATACCTAGAAACAATTAGAACACTAGAACATCAATTTGTCACAACATAGGACCGAAATATATTATAAATAAATATTTTTGTTTGATTATAGACTGGTAGGATACCTTGCTTATGTATGCATCCTAAACCTTCCAGAGAATGACCGTTGACCAAATCCTGCTGGCGATGAGATATCATCTCCAGATCATACCCCATCTCCTCAACCAAGCCCAGGGTCCTTTCCCTTGCGGCTGATTGACCGTCCCTATAATGCATCCAGTAAAGTTTTTTCTACACTGGCGAATCCTACCTCATCTCAAACTGAATTGCATTTCCTTGGTGGAGTATTCATTTTTGTTGCTCCACTAGTACCAGCAATCATCTTCCAAATGGTTGTCCTATTTCAAGAAATCCTGGAGTTCCAGAAGGCTCAAGAGGAAGCCCAGCAGGAACAGATGAATATCACGAGAGAAGACATGAAGAACGTCATGATGTAGCCTTAGTTATCTCCAACCAAGTTAGAGCAGAACTTTTGTCCTAGGAAGGATACCCCTGAAGATATTTGGGTCCCATCAAATACTCTACTTCCGGCAGCCTTGTCGTAAGAAGCTATGGGCTTGTAACTACTGCAAGAGGCCTGGTCATTAGACCGTTAGTTGCCGCAAGAGATTGGGACAATGTTTGGCATGTGGATCTGCTGAACATCGGGTAAAGGACTGCCCTTATCTGTTTATCAAGCCAGAGCTCATAGGCCAGCAACACCTGTTAGGCCACAATCTAAGGACCCTCTTCCTATCCAGCAGACCCTGCCCCTTACAATAAGGCATGATTCAGACTCGAAGATCATAGAAGATGAAGGACCAGATCGATGAACTGAAGGCTTTAGGATTTATTCAGAGTGGAACTTTACCTTAGGAGTACCTATCTTGTTTATGTCCAAGAAGGATGGAACAACGGATGTGCATCGATTACCAGACACTAAAGAAACAAGTACTTTCTGTCCGGGTCGAGGATCTGTTTGATCTGGTTATGTGGAGATAGAATGTTTCGAAGTTTGACTTAAGATTTGACTACCATCAAATCAAAGTCAGGAAAGAGGACATTTCCAAGACGGCGTTCAAATACCAAGTATGGGTAGTTTTCAGTGGTCAGGACGTTAGACTGGCAAATGCTTCTGCTGTGTTCATGAATCCCATGAACAGAGATTTTTATGAGTATTTGAATCGGTTTATCTTCTCCATAGATAACATCCTGATATATTTGAAGACTGAAGAAGAGCATGAAGAACACCTGAGGACGTTTTGGAAACTTTGAGGAAGAAGAAATTCTATGGTAAGTTATCTGAACGTGGATTTTTGACAAGGTGGACTTTTGGCCATGTGGTCAAGAGAAGAAATTTTGATGGAAGATAGCTGTTGTTGAAGAGTGGTATACCCCAAGTTCAATTCGAAAGATCCTTGAACTTGGCCGGCTACTATCAGAAGTTCGTGAAGGATTTTCGCCAAGATTGCTGAGTCAATGACGAAGCTCACTTGGAAGAATGAAGAGTTCATTCTGAACGAAAGTTTACCATGCGGCATTGAGGAGCTGAAGAAGAGACTTACCACTACACCAATCCTTGCGCTACCCGCAGGAACCGGTGAGTTCTCAATTTACAGTAATGCCTTTGAAAAAGGACTGGGTTGCGTTCTTCAACAACATGGGAAAGTAATTGCTTACACATGTAGGCAACTACAGACTCATGAGAAGAATCATCCCACACCTAATTTGAATTGCTGCAATTATCTTTACTTTGAAGCTATGGAAGCATGATTTTTATGGAAAGGGAGTGAAAATTTATACGGACTACAAAAGTCTGAAATAGGTCTTCACTCAGAAAGGGCTGAATGTTAGACTAAGAAGATGGTTGAAGCAGATGAAGGATTTCGACATCAACCTGCAGTACTATTCAGGTAAGGCTAATGTGGTCACTGATGTACGTGGTCGATACTGATGGCGAAGTTCTTAGCCAAGGAGTGGCACCTGCTAGAAGACATCGAGAAGTTTGGACTGGAGGTTATACTACCTGGAGATAGAAGGACGGAGCTGGATGCTGATTCAGTATTGATGAAGTTCGAGGCTGATGGACAAAAATCAAGAGGACGTAGTTTCAAAACGAGGCACTTTGCAGGCTTAGAGATCAAGTGTTGGCTGGAACACTTGAGGGTTTCTAAATTGATCAGCAGTGGAACTCTGAAGAATGGTACGAGATTTTGCGTATCGGCTGACAAACGGAGGAACAAGTTGATGAAAGAAATGCACCAGTCTCAGTATTCCATATATTCAGGAGATAATAAGATGTATTGGAATATGCCTCCATTGATTGGTGTTATGGAATAAAGAAGGACAATTCCAGGTATGGAAATTAGATGTGAATTTGTCAATATGAGGAATTTAGCAAGAGAACAACCAGTTTATTGCAGCCGCTGGACAATTTGGAGTGGAAGTAGAAGCATATAACAATGAACTTTGAGTAAGGATTGCCTTGTTCCTAAGGAGGGAAGGGCACCAATGGGATTATAGAAAATCGACTGACTAAGTCAGCACACTTTCAAAGTTGGTTTATCCACTAAAGAAGTGGGCAGCATTGTACGGGAAGCACATCTACTGGATTCATGGAGTACCGCGGGACAAGCAATCAGATAGGTCAATCCAGACGCTTGAAGACGTTTGAGATGTTGCGTCTCAGAATTTGGTAGGTCTTGGGAAGACCAAATTGTATTCGGTAAAGTTTTTCCTACCAGAGGAACAATCAGTTTTGACGGACCCGGAAATTGAGGCCAGATACATCAGGCCATTTGAAGTTTAAGACATGTTGGAAGTAGCGTACCAGTTAGCTCTACCAGCTAATCTTGAGAGTGTGCAACGCCTTCTACGTCACAGCTCAGATGCTACATTTCGGATCCGAGTCACAATTTGGATAATTCAGAGCTCAAGTTTGGACTTAACCTTTCAGTGCCAGAGAAACCAGTTGCAAGCCTAGTCAGAGGTTAGAAGAAGATCAGAATTCGAGCCATCACTTATTTTCTTATCTTTTCATTCTAAACTTGACTGATGCTGACAAAGTTAGCCTAGTTTTGCAAGCTACCTCTTTATCAAGCTTGATCATGACGATATTTTATTGGGTGCACCCACTAATATATTGTCTAATCAGGACCGGTGCATGATGGTCTGATCAACCTCGTGTACTTTGGTTCGCTTTTGTATTCTTTCTGCATGGATGATATCATAAATAAATAAAAAAAAAAATTTCCCTCAACCGTCTCATCCACGGCTGCCTTGAAAATTCTTATTGTTGGACCTGAGTTACGGGCGTAGTACCCGTAGCTGTTTGATCCCTAACCTTACTTTAATTTCGAGGACGAAATTTTCTAAGGAGGGAAGATTGTGAAATCCATATTTTTGTAATTAATTATTATTAGTAGTATTTCTAATTATTATTATTAATATTAATATTATTAAATATTTTTGAGTGGAAAATGATTTTTGAAATTATTAATCAACTTGGACTTTTGTACGTTGGACCCAGACCCGAGTCCGAGCCCAGACCCAGGCCTGAGCCCAACCCCTTTCTTTCCCCAAATTCTTTCCTATTTTTGACTTGGTTAAATAAACAAAAAAAAAAAAAAATAATAGATGTTTGGTTGAGAACTGGTCCCGATGGACCAGTATTCAGTTGCTAGGATTTAGTAACACTCATTCCCGAACAACTTTCCCCACCACACATTCCTTAACCCACTCCTCTATTAAAACTCTCCCACGTTCTCAAAACTTCCCCCCAACTCCACCTTATAACTCCTCAAACCCCTTCATTTTCCGTAACTCCCCTCTCCACTCCTATCTTCACGTTCACAGAAGAAGAGATATAACCCACATCTTTTCCTTCACTCCTTATAACTCCCCTTGTCCTCCATTTCCCCTTATACTCCAGAGAAGCACAGAACATCCCCACCCCACCACCACCAATTCCTTTAAACTCTCTTCCTCTCTTTATTCTCAGATCTCAAGCTATATCTCTCTCTTCCATTTTTTTCTCTCTCTGGATCAGAGAAGAAAACCATCTCCACCCGAGCTCGGCGCCGACCCAGCGCGCGGCTCCCCGCCGTTCGCGCCCACCGCGGCCCCCTCCCCCGCGGCCCGGCCAGCCTCCGACGAAGCCCTCTCCGGCGTCGCCGTCCCCGGAAGCCGCTGCCACCCCGCGCCCCCGCGCGCAGCTTCCTCCCCGCCGGCCGAGGCCAGATCTGCGCATCTCTCCGCGCGTGTGACCTCCCGTCTCCCGAACGCCCGCAGCGGCGGTGCTCCTCCCGCGAGCGCCTCCTCCCGCGGCATCCGCCGCCGTCCGCCGACGCCCCGCGCCTCCGGCGTGCCCCGAGCCGTCCGTCGTCCCTCCGCGGCCATCCCGAGCCCCTTTCCGAGCCGCCATCCCCGTCGGGATCCGTTCGCCGAGCTTTCCCCCGAGCTCGCGACCCTCCCCGCGGCTCTGCCGCCGTGCCCGAGGCCGGATCCGCGCCGATCCCGCGCCCTAGCCGACGCCGCTGTCCGCGGCTCTGTCCGCCGCTGTCCCCGAGGCCAGCAAACCCCCGCCTCCGCCGCTGTCAGCGTTTTCGCGGCCATTCGCTGCTGTCCAGCACCCTTCCCGTGGATTTCCCGCTGTCCGTGGACTTTCCCGCGGTTCGGAACTTCTACCTGCTGCCGACTTAGTTCGGATTTCTTTCCCGAGATTTTTCCCGCGGCTCCCCGCCAACGGAATTTGGTAATTTCTGTTAATCAGAGTAGTTCGTCCCTCCCGTGAGTCGATGATGATAGATCGGTCCCCCGGTTCCCTCTCGGGAATCCGGATAGCTACGTTATAATTTTCGTTTAGCTGCGTTAGCTTGATTTCCTGTGTTTTACTTGCTGGGTTGGCGTGAATTGGTTGGTATTGGATTCCCGGATATTTCGGGAATTATTCGGTGGTGTTGGAATTATTTCTGTGGTGTTGGAATTATTTTGGTGGATATTTCTGTGGACTATTTTGGTTGGAAATGGGTTTTCCCTGGTTTGGGACATTTTGCAGGTGTTTTGTTGGCGCGCTTCCCAGTTTTGGGTTTGTCCCGGAATAGAGGAAGTGCTGCCCAAAATTTTTACAAAAATTATATTTTTAATTGATTTCAAAACTGGCTTTCGAAAATGATTTTCTAAACCGATTTTCGGGCGACGACCGTATCGGTCTGTGGGCCCCCGGCAAAATGCAAACGCACCGGTTCGACCGGACGTTGAGGCATAAACCGAATTTGAGGAATGGACCGAGTCTGAGACTCTCAGATTCTTTTATTTATTATTTTATTTCTAGGCTAAATATTATAGTCATTTAAATTCTGCATTTTATTTAATAATTCAGTCATTTTCTTATTTAATGTAAAAGAAAGATGTATCGGACATAAGCCCACCCTAGGACCAGTAGCTGTGCCCATGTATTTGTGTAGTGTAGTTATTTTCTTTTCTTTTTCTGGTGGATGTGATTTGGGTGGATTTTGGATTGATTTCATATTCGTAGATAGGACGTAATTTACGGCTTAATTACGAGTTTAGCTAAAATGAATAAAATATTATTAATTTACGGTTTATCGCTAAAAGAAATTGTATTTTTATAAATATATTACAAAACACAAAGTTTTCCAAATTGTAATTGATTCTCGTATATTTCCAAATAATTCAATTAACCGGCTTAATCAACGCACATAGTTGCGACGTAATCGTTAGCTGTAGATTAATACAACTTAAAACTTGATTAGGACATTACTACTAGAGATTGTAACTAGCACATCTAGATATGGGTTGAATATTGTTTCTAAGTCTGGAATCTCAAATGTAGGATTTCGGGGAAGTGTTTGACCTAGTTCCTCGGTACAGACTCTCGATCCAGTCACAATAACAAAGGCAAGTACATTTATATTGATTACAATTATTTAATAATCACTTCACTGCAATTTTAAACCACTGTTCAAACACGAACTCCTTCGGGAGTATTGACTGTACTGTTGGGGACTGGGGGAGTAGAGTAATATTTATGACCACATCCAAATTACTGTAACTGACTGTATTAGCTTTCCCCTCTTCACACGGGGACAAGCCATACCGTATCGCTAGATACTACTGTAACCCAAGCCGGTCATATACATTGCCTATTCACATCACTGTACTGTATTGTTTTAAAACTGTTCATCTTCAAACTGTTTAAAAGTGCATGATTTTATTGTTAAATTAATTGTCAAGATTAGCATAAATTGTACTTTGCTCCCTCCTGACTGGAGACCCAACATTTTAGGTATCACTGATGAGGCTTTGTTACGCGATCCCAAGATGAGGAATTCGAGATTGCTGAGCTGTTTGCCTAGAGTTTTCTTTTATTCATGATGTATGTAAAAAAAATGGTTTAAGTTGTATCTTTTATTTCATTGTAAAAGTTTAATAAAGTTTTATTTTCGAATTTTGAGTTGTGACAAATATAGTGTTGTTGTATGGTTATCTGCTACTGAACAGCTTACTGCCGCCGTCTCAACAACGGTGCAGGCTGGGCATGATCCGGTTCGATCCAATTATTTGGGATCGGGTCGTGACACAGCGTCTACCAACGCAGGCTCAGATGTTCCGCCAGGTACAGGAAGCCGAAGGCCCTCAGAGGCAGCAACAACATGGTCGAGGAAGGCCGCAACAAGGGGCTCCGCGGGGCCAGGCTCTCACATTGACCTTGGGAGAGGCTCTAACGTCTAGTGACGTGGTGGCAGGTAAAATTCTCGTCACCTCATTTTCCGCTGTAGCATTATTTGATTCAGGCGCTACTCATTCATTCATCTCTGCACAATATACTACACGGATTGGATTAGAGTTTGAGGCATTGTCGGAGAGGATGGATATACTCACCGGCAATGGGCTCGTAGAAGTTAGCAGAGTACGCTTTTCATGTCCGGTGGAGGTGTGTAGGCATTTACTGCCCGCATCATTGATTGAATTCCCTATGGGGAATTTTGATATCGTTCTTGGCATGGACTGGTTGAGAGACAGTCATGCGACAATTGATTGTAGAGGAGGAAGGGTCATATTCAGTGTTCCTGGGATGGAGCAGTTCATCTTTACTCGAACCTTGAAGAATCAGGCCGGAGGCGTCATCTCAGCAGCAGTGTCAGAGCCAGGACAGATTCCGAGAGTGGTCGAAGATTTTCTCGACGTCTTTCCTGATGAGCTCCCAGGGATACCCCCAGTCAGAGAGGTAGAATTTAGCATTGAGTTGAACCCTGGAACGAGGCCTATTGCAGACAGAGTTTACAGAATGTCGTCGTCAGAACAGGATAAGTTGTATCAATATGAAGAAGAGTTGAAGTCTAAGGGATTCATCCGAGACAGTAAATCGCCCTGGGCCGCGCCAGTGATTCTAGTTCCCAAGAAGGATGGGTCGACGAGGATGTGCATCGACTACCGCAAGCTGAATGCAGTAACAGTGAAGAATAAGTACCCGCTACGAAGGATTGATGACCTGTTTGACCAGTTGAGCAAGGCCAGCGTCTTTTCCAAGATCGATCTTCGGTCAGGATACTATCAAGTAAGAGTCCGGGAGCAAGACATACCGAAGACAGCATTCAGATCTAGATATGGGTATTATGAGTTTTTAGTAATGCCCTTTGGACTAACCAACGCCCCCGCAGTATTCATGAATTTAATGAACCGCATCTTTCTGCCTTATTTGGATAAATTTGTGGTGGTGTTCATAGACGACATTCTTGTCTATTCCAGCAGTGAAGAGGAGCATGAGAAACATCTTAGGACTGTCTTACAGACATTGAGGGAGCATCAACTTTATGCGAAGCTCGACAAGTGTGAATTCTGGTTAGATCACATTTCGTTCCTGGGGCATGTAATTTCTGGGGCAGGAGTGTCAGTAGATCCGAAGAAGATTGAGGCCGTAGAGCATTGGCCAGTCCCGAGAACGGTTGCAGAAGTGCGAAGTTTCTTAGGGTTAGCTGGTTACTACAGAAGGTTCGTGGCAGACTTTGCCAGGATCTCTGCGCCCTTAACGCGTTTGACGCACAAGGACGTAGAGTTTGTTTGGTCAGCTAGCTGTCAGGCATCATTTGAGGAATTGAAGAAGAGGTTGATCTCAGCCCCGATCTTGACGCTTCCGGTAGGAGCGGGAGGCTTTACAGTATATTGTGACGCATCTGGGAAGGGTCTTGGATGTGTATTGATGCAGCACGGAAAGGTGATAGCATATGCGTCTCGACAGCTTCGAGACCATGAGAAGAATTACCCGACTCACGATTTGGAGTTAGCAGCTGTGGTGTTTTCACTCAAGTTGTGGAGGCATTATTTGTACGGGAATCGGGTAGAGATCTATACTGATCATAAGAGTTTGAAATACGTGTTCACGCAGCGAGATTTGAACATGAGGCAAAGAAGATGGTTAGAACTACTGAAGGATTTTGACTTAGATCTTCAGTATCATCCAGGCAAGGCGAATATAGTTGCAGATGCACTGAGTAGGAGAGACAGTGCCTTTATCTTGACCTCGCAGAAGCATATTCTAGAAGACCTTCAGAGTATGGGAATCGAAGTAGTTTTGCCAAGGGATATAGGAAGAATGACCAGTATGCAGATTCAGTCTACCTTAGTAGAGAGGATAAGGGCAGCACAAGCAGGAGATCCACAGATTCAGAAGTTGCGGTCGGAGTGTGAATCAGGCCGTAAGAAGGAGTTAGTGATTCAAGAAGATGGTACGCTCAGGTTTGGAAACAGACTCTGTGTACCGAGTGGAGACCTTCGGCAAGAAGTTATGTCCGAAGCTCATAGTTCTATTTACTCCATTCATCCAGGAGGAACGAAGATGTATCGAGATATCAGGCAGTACTTTTGGTGGAATGGCATGAAAAAAGAGATAGGGAGATTTGTATCCAAGTGTCTGGTATGTCAGCAGGTGAAAGCCGAGCAGCAGAGACCAGCAGGGTTGCTACAGCCGCTTCCTATCCCAGAATGGAAATGGGAGCACATCACGATGGACTTTGTGACCGGTTTACCTAGATCCCCGACTGGTAAGAATGCAGTCTGGGTAATAGTAGATCGACTCACGAAGGTCGCTCATTTCCTTCCCTTCCGAGTTGGACAGACTACTGAACAGTTAGCAGAAATATACATGAAGCAGATAGTAAGGCAGCACGGTGTTCCAGTTAGTATAGTATCAGATCGGGATACGCGATTTACTTCCCATTTTTGGCGGAGCTTACACCAAAGTTTGGGAACCAAGTTAAGATTCAGTACTGCTTATCATCCACAAACCGACGGGCAATCAGAAAGAACCATTCAGACGTTAGAAGATATGCTACGGGCGTGTACCTTAGATTTTGGCAGATCTTGGAAGGATCACCTTCATCTAGTGGAGTTCTCCTATAACAACAGCTATCAGGCTAGCATTCAGATGGCCCCGTTCGAAGTATTGTACGGAAGGAAGTGCAGGTCCCCTTTGGCATGGGACGACGTCGGAGAACGGAAGTTGTTAGGACCAGAGATGATCACGCAGACTGTGGAGATAGTTAAGTTGGTCAGAGAGCGCCTTCGAGTTGCACAGGACCGTCATCGTCATTGGGCAGATCAGCATCGTAGACCCCTAGAGTTCAGAGTTGGTGACCAAGTGTTTCTGCGGATTTCGCCTACTCGGGGTATTATCAGATTTGGAACCCGAGGAAAGCTTAGTCCAAGATACGTTGGTCCTTTTAAGATTCTCGCTCGGGTAGGCGATGTGGCTTATCGACTTGCCCTTCCGCCTTCGTTAACCGGTGTCACTTTCCATTCCCGAAATACGTAAATTTTTGATTTTTCCTGTATATGGTATCTGGCACCTGTATCTTGAATGTATGTATCATGTATTTGTAACTAACCATGGCATGGGACAGTATCTCGTCGCGGATTAGTGCGCCACCCCTTGTCCTTGTCTGGTTGTAGGCGTGGTTCACTGTTTCGATGATAAGATTTCTGAACCGTGTTGTGGTTAGGATTTTATTTAATTAATTTAATTAGTTGTATCATGTAGCATTTAACATGTCATTGGTCATGTGGTTAAGAGCATGCTTAAGCTTAGGATTTCTTTGAGTCAACCCAACCCCTATATATATTCTCTTCCACACTCTCTCTCCTCATTCACTCTTTCATTTATTTTCTTCAAGCAAACTTTTAGGCAAGTACATCTTGCACCAAATGGAGAGATTATTGCATTTTCATTTCTTGATTTTTCTTTGATATTATTTGTCTATATTGTTCTTCTCTTCATTTTCTACAAGTTTAGTTCTTGGAGTTTTTGATTTTAATGGCTAGTTTGATGTAGATCTAAGTTTCTAAAACTAGGGTTCTATGGGTTTCCATGGTTTTGATCTACCAAACTTGGTTATTTTCGAAAACTAATGGTCATAGGTTGTAGGAAATTTGATTCTACACAATTTTGACCTTTGAAAAGTTAGATTTCGACTTGTTTTGAGGAAGTTATGGCCAAAACAATATTTGGATATTTTCTATGTCATCAGTCCTGGTTTTGGCAGGGACGATAAATAGTGCCGCTGTATAGTGCCGAGCCGCATAAGGATGCTGCATAGTGCCGAACCGCATAAGGATGCTGCATAGTACCGCATAGTGTCGAGCCGCATAAGGATGATGCATAGTGCTGCATAGTGCCGAGCCGCATGAGGATGCTGCATAGTGCCGAGCCGCATAAGGATGATGCATAGTGCTGCATAGTGCTGAGCCGTATAAGGATGCTGCATAGTGCTGTATAGTGCCGAGCCGCATAAGGATGATGCATAGTACTGCATAGTGCTGCATAGTGCCGAGCCGCATAAGGATGCTGCATAGTACTGCATAGTGCCGAGCCGCATAAGGATGATGCATAGTGCTGCATAGTGCTGCATAGTGCCGAACCGCATAAGGATTCTGCATAGTGCTGCATAGTGCCGAGCCGCATAAGGATGCTGCATAGTGCTGCATAGTGCCGAGCCGCATAAGGATGCTGCATAGTGCTGCATAGTGTCGAGCCACATGAGGATGCTGTATAGTGCTGCATAGTGCCGCATAGTGCCGAGCCGCATGAGGATGCTAAATAGTGCCGCATAGTGCTAAATAGTGCCGCATAGTGCCTACTTTGGCTGTTTTTGGCTATTTTAAGTCCTATTTGGCTGAATTGTGGCCAGAATTTCTCCTAACTTCCAACATAAAAGTTGTAGATCTTTGTCTTGGCTTCAAGGACCTTTATGTCTGTAATGCCTGTAGTTCGTATTACGTATCTTGGAATACGTGTACGTATTTGTTCTTGTATTGCATATCTCTTAGCTTGGCCCGGTTTATTTTGGGTTGGTTCGGCTAGACTTGGGTTGCCTTGGTTCATCATGAACCAAGGGGAGAACCCCTACCTACCACCACCATCATCCTTTATTAACCCATTCCTTTATTCTCTCTCTTCATTTACTTCTTCTTCTCCCACCATTACTTCTTCAACCACCAGGAGAGTGAGAGAGAGAGAGCTTAGGCAAGTGTATCTTGCTTCATGGAGGAACACAAATTTTATTGTTCTATTCTCTTCTTCACAGCATTCTAAGATACTTTAGTGCTTGGCATTTTCAATTTCCATGGCTAAATTCTTCTAGATCTAAGATTATAGTATTTTCGGATTTCTTGGGTTTTAATCTATTTAACTTTATTATTTCTAAGTTTTGATGGTTTCATGTTGTAGAGAATTTCGTTCTACCCCATTTTGACCTATGGAAGTCCAAATTTGGACTCACGATGAAGGTTTTATGGAGCTTGGAAGCTATGGGTTCCATGGCCATCCTTCTCAGACTTTCTGAGAAGATGGGTACCCACTTACTCAGCCGCATAGATGGGTACCCACTTACCCAGCCGCATGAGATTTACTTGCTCAGCCGCATGGGTACCCACTTACTTAGCCGCATAGATGGGTACCCACTTACCCAGCCGCATGAGATTCATTTACCCAGCCGCATGAGATTCATTCACTTAGCCACATGAGATTCATTCACTTAGCCGCATGAGATTCATTTTACTCAGCCGCATAGATGGGTACCCACTTACTCAGCCGCATAGATGGGTACCCACTTACCCAGCCGCATGAGATTTACTTGCTCAGCCGCATGGGTACCCACTTACTTAGCCGCATAGATGGGTACCCACTTACCCAGCCGCATGAGATTCATTCACTTAGCCGCATGAGATTCATTTTACTTAGCCGCATAGATGGGTACCCACTTACTCAGCCGCATAGATGGGTACCCACTTACCCAGCCGCATGAGATTTACTTGCTCAGCCGCATGGGTACCCACTTACTTAGCCGCATAGATGGGTACCCACTTACCCAGCCGCATGAGATTCATTCACTTAGCCGCATGAGATTCATTTTACTCAGCCGCATAGATGGGTACCCACTTACTCAGCCGCATAGATGGGTACCCATCTACTGCCGCATGAGCCCCCAATTCATCCTTGGCCGTATAGTGTCTAATTTGATTGTTTTTCTTGTCCTATTTGGCTGGTTTATGGTCAGAATTTCTTCCAACTCCCAACATGAAAGTTGTAGATCTTATTCTTGGCTTCAAGAATATGTTATTAACTATTTATGCAACTTTTCTCATTTATAATGTTGTAAGGATGGAGCACGATAGTGGCCCGTCATGGCGCACTCTTGATAAGTAACCCTGACATGATACACCTCGATATGTTGTTGAGACAGCTAGCACGACATGACAAGTATGAAAGACCTGGACACCGTGGGCGATTGTGTTTGTACAAATAAACTGGTACTGTCTTGCATCATGTCTAGGATGGGGATCCCTGAGTACCACGGTCAGGGGTGCCTACTGAAATTGACTAAGGCTAATTAACTAGAATGATTCAGTAGTCATGAAGAGATTCCCAGCTACAGGCAATCCCGTTATCTGGGCGCATTAAGTGGACTTGTAGCCTACCGACGAGTAGGGCACATTTCCAGCACACAGTCATGTGGTGCACCCTTCATAAACGGACATTCGACCCGGATAACCGGATGGTCTGCAGGACTTGTGGCTGTTGGGATAATCTTATTGCATCTTGCTAGTAACTAGGCTGTGATAACCCTAATTAGTTAAAAGTATCAAGCCGTACTCTTGATTGGCCGTGATTGATTGGATGAAGTTTATTCCAGCTTAGTCTTATCCTGATCCTGTGCAAGATTGGGACATGACATGATTATTGATGCTTGCCTTAACAATAACGATCAGGGGTCCAGTTCTGTTCAGGCGAAGGGTTACAACCCCGGTCCTTGTTTGGTTTAAGGGTTGTAACTGGCTCCCGGAGCAGTTCTGTGTCCTCTCTTCGTTTATTGTCTTATTGCAATCCCATGCCATGCTCGTCATGTTCTTTTTCCTTATTTCAATACCATGATTATTTATACTGGCCTTAGCAATAAAGATCAGGGGTCCAGTTCTGTTCAGGCGAAGGGTTACAACCCCGGTCCTTGTTTGGTTTAAGGGTTGTAACCTGGCTCCCGGAGCAGTTCTGTGTCCTCTCTTCGTTTATTGTCTCCACTATACCAATAGTATTTGAGACGAGTTTCTATTCAGGCGAAGGGTTACAACCCCGGTCCTTGTTTGGTTTAAGGGTTGTGACCTGGCTACTTGAATGGTTTCTTCGTACTCAGTTTACTGTTGTTATCTCTATTATTATCAGTTCTTTATTTATTATCTTTAATATTCTATTGTGATATGCTGGTTTTAGTTCCTAAGTGAAGCCTCCTTTGTGGTACTTGCTCTTTCTGGGGTTTGACCCACCTGGTTTTGTGTGGCCAGATATCGGAGCAGCACCAGAGGATCCACCTATCTTCCAGCCAGATGGTGACCACCAGGCGTAACCCTGGCAACGAGTGGGTTTCTTTTTGTCCTCCCACTTTATTGTAAAATTATTCTTTTGAGGCGTTTAGCCGGCGAGCACGTGTTAGCTCGTATTGTACCTTATTTACTGTCTGCCTACGGGCTGTAACATGATTGACAAATCCTAGGGTTGATCATGTATGACTGAAACTCTTGCTAGTCCTGACATTTTGTACGACTAGCTTCATGATCATCCGAATATGTAATGTATGGGACGCCTTACTATTGTATATTTGGTGTTCTGACATCTTGTAACTGTTATTACATTGCTTGAGATTGAGACAATAGGCTTGTTCTTGACCATAGGAGACTGATGGCTTATAATTAAACCCTCATATATCTAGACAGCCGTGACCGTATAGTGACGTGGTTTCCATTTTATTATACGTAGCTGGCTATGTCTGTCCCCGCTCTCCAGTATTCTGGTTCTGGGGCATGACATGGTTTAAGTGGTGGCCCATGCAGGTCTTGTAAATCAAGATATGTGAGGGTTTACCGAATAGATGTCTCAATCAGTATTCGCCCTTGATCTCTGCTCGTATCTTCCGAATCCCTGGATTCTTGTCCTGATCATGTGCTTGTATCGTTGACCTGTCCTGGTCCTTCCTTATTGTTCCCTATGTCGTCTTCTTCAGCGGCATTGTTCCTGGACCTGCCGATCAGCAAGGCGGTGCACCTTCAGCAGACCAGCAGCAACCTGGGGATCAAGTCCAGCATTCAGGAGTAGCCTCCAGAGTCATGCCTACCGGAGGAGAGCCACCAATTCAGCCCGTCCAGCCTACAGAGCCTGATGATGGCACTTTGGTGGGTCTCATTAGGTCCCTATTAGATTTCCAGGATCGTCGTGGAGATGCCTTGCACCAGGCGGTGGCAGATGCTTTGACCAGAGGCGGTCATCAGGGTAATAGCGCGGCCAACAGCTTCAAGCGCTTGAACCCTCCCTTCTTCGACGGCAGTGAAGATGCGATCGCTGCAGATGCATGGCTTCGGGACACCGAGGTGATTCTAGAAGCAGCCAGGACCCCCGAGATCGAGAAGGTGGCCGTGGTGCGCCTGCAGTTGTTGGATCTTGCCCGTAGCTGGTGGGCAGCACAGGCCGAAGGATTAGTGGTCCCTATTTTATGGGCAGTATTCAGAGAGAGATTCCAAACCAAGTATTTTGATGCTGTAGCTTGGTATGATCTACAGACGAGGTTCACCAATCTGAAGCAGATGGGCAGGACAGTCGATGGATATACGGCCGAGTTTTCCAGACTCAGTCGGTTTGCTCCCACCTTGGTGGCAACCGAGTATGATAGAGCCCAGCGATTCCAGCAAGGACTTCACCTGGAGATTCTATTGGCAGTTGAATAGTTTGAGCATCAGACTTTTGATGCAGTATTGAGAGCAGCCCGGAGGCATGAGTATACCTCCCAGAGGATCGTGGATAGGACTGGGGGTCGAAAGCGATCCCACAGCCAGATGAATCAGTCTTCGGCGCCAGCCCCGGCAGCCAGGGCTTTGACCATTGGAGCCCTGAGGCGGGCGACCTCAGTGGCGTCGGTTCAGCATTCAGCCCCGATGCACCCTCAGCAGCAGAAGCAGAAGCAGTCTTCCGCAGTGGGATGTTCACACTGCGGGAAGCTAGGGCATGTGGTATCCGAGTGTCGCAGAGCACAGGATTTGTGCTTGGCTTGTGGTGCCCCAGACCACAGGATTGGGAACTGCCCGAACAGGGGGAGTTCATCCTCAGCCCTCACTAGTCCTTCAGTTAGAGGACCAGCACCAGTCCAGCCGTAGCAGCAGCTGCAGTACCCGTTCTCGAGGCCGTTGCCAACGCAGGCCCAGGCGTTCCAGCAGCAGAGACCGCAGCAGTATGCCCAAGCCTAAGCCCTGATCCAGAGCAGGTAGAGGAATTTTCAGCAGAGGGGACCCGCACCCAGAGGACATGGTCAAATGCTGGCTTTGACCATGGGAGAGGAAGGAATAGCACCAGGTGAGGTGGTGGCAGGTACTATTCTCGTCAACACCTTTCCAGCTTCAGTATTATTTGATTCTGGTGCCTCGCATTCATTTATGTCTGCACGATTCGCGACACGGGTAGGACTGGAGCCCGAGTCATTATCAGTAAGGCTCAATATACTTACTGGTAATGGACTTGTGGGAGTAGATATGGTATTTTCCTCGTGCCGGATCGTAGTTAGCGGTAGAGAATTCCCCGCTAGATTGATAGAGTTTCCGATGGCCGATTATGATGTGGTCTTAGGGATGGATTGGTTGAGGGACCAGTATGCTAGGATAGACTGTCACATTGGCAGGGTTGTTTTTAGCATTCCAGGCGAGCCAGAGTTTTTCTTCTCTCGAGGCGAGGTTGAGTCTTCTTCTCCAGTATTGCGGATGGCAGTAGCAGCAGTGCAGTTACCCCGAATAGTAGAAGAGTTTCCAGATATTTTTCCAGAAGAGCTTCCAGGGATGCCGCCAGAGCGAGAGATCGAGTTCACCATAGACTTGATTCCTGGGACAGCTCCAGTGTCGGAGAGAGTCTACAGGATGGCGCCGTCAGAGCTAGAGATATTGTACAAGATGATTGAAGAACTCAGAACCAAGGGATTCATTCGTGCTAGTGGATCGCCTTGGGGAGCCCCGATGCTTCTTGTGAAAAAGAAGGATGGTACGTCCAGGTTATGTGTAGATTATCGTACCTTGAACTCAGTGACAATCAAGAACAGATACCCTCTTCCGAGGATAGATGACTTGTTTGATCAACTCCAAGGGGCTGCAGTGTTCTCGAAGATCGACTTGCGATCAGGGTACCATCAGATCAGAGTCAGAGAGCAGGACATTCCGAAGACAGCTTTTAGATCCCGGTATGGGCATTGGGAGTTCCTTGTTATGCCATTTGGAGCAACCAATGCGCCGGCTGTATTCATGGACCTCATGAATCGCATCTTCATGCCTTATTTGGATCAGTTCGTGATTGTGTTCCTAGACGACATCCTGGTCTACAGCAAGAGCGAGGCGGAGCATGAGCAGCATCTCAGAATTGTCCTCCAGATTCTTCGAGAGCACCAGTTGTATGCCAAGTTTAGTAAATGCGAGTTCTGGCTCGATCGTATTTCGTACTTGGGTCATATCATCACCAGAGGAGGAGTTGAAGTAGATCCCCAGAAGATCGTGGCCATTGAAACGTGGCCGGTACCTAGCACAGTTGCAGAAGTTCGCAGTTTTCTTGGATTGGCCGGTTACTACCGACGATTTGTTTCAGACTTTGCTCGGATCTCAGCGCCATTGACCCAGTTGACCCGTAAGGATGTGCAGTTTGCTTGGACAGCAGAGTGCCAGGATTCTTTTGAGAAGTTGAAGCGAGGCTTGATGACGGCTCCTATTCTCACGCTTCCAGACGAAATCGGAGGATTCTCAGTGTATTGTGATGCTTCAGGCAGAGGTTTAGGATGTGTTCTGATGCAGCATGGGAAGGTAATAGCTTATGCGTCACGACAACTTCGTGATCATGAGAGGAATTACCCAACCCATGACTTAGAGCTGGCAGCTGTAGTGTTTGCACTTAAGTTGTGGAGACACTACCTGTATGGAGATAGGGTGGAGATTTTCACCGACCACAAGAGTCTGAAGTATGTTTTCACCCAGAAAGATCTTAACATGCGTCAGAGGAGATGGCTAGAACTACTTGTGGATTATGATGTCAACTTGCAGTATCATCCTGGGAAGGCCAACGTTGTTGCAGATGCATTGAGCAGGAGAGCCGGAGTTTATTTCCTAACAGCGCAGCCAGAACTGTTGGCAGATCTTCAGAAGATGGGAATAGAAGTTGTTCTCCCTTCCAGTGTGGCATTGATGGCCAGTATGCAAGTTCAGTCTACTATAGTCGAGAGGATCCAGATGGCGCAGTCAGCAGATTCAAAGCTTCAGCGACTCAAAGCAGAGTGCGAGGCAGGACGAAGACCAGAGTTATGTATCCATGAAGACGGTACCCTTCGACATAGAAGGCGTCTTTGTGTACCCAGTAGAGATATCAGACAGGAGATCATGACAGAGGCTCACAGTTCGCAGTATTCCATCCATTCCGGTGGCACGAAGATGTACCATGATATCCGCCAGCACTTTTGGTGGAATGGCATGAAGAGGGAGATAGCTCGGTTTGTCTCTCGGTGTTTGGTTTGCCAACAAGTTAAAGCTGAACATCAGAGGCCGGCTGGACTTCTTCAACCATTGCCAATTCCAGAGTAGAAATGGGAGCATATAACCATGGATTTTGTGACTGGATTACCTAGATCCCCGGCAGGCAGAGACGCTATTTGGGTTGTCATAGACAGGCTCACGAAGGTGGCTCACTTTCTCCCGTTCAGAGTGGGTCAGTCGACGGCTCAGCTAGCGGAGATGTATCTTCGGCAGATTGTCAGATTGCACGGAGTACCAGTCAGTATCACCTCGGACAGAGATTCGAAATTCATGTCGCACTTTTGGCGCAGCTTGCAAGAGAGTTTGGGGACTCATCTCCAGTTCAGTTCAGCGTATCATCCGTAGACCGATGGCCAGTCGGAACGCACGATCCAGACTCTTGAAGACATGTTGTGGTCCTGTACACTTGACTTCGGTGGTTCATGGGAAGATCACTTGCACCTGGTAGAATTCTCGTACAATAACAGTTTCCAGGCCAGTATCCAGATGGCACCATTCGAGGCGCTGTATGGTAGGAAGTGCCGATCCCCGTTAGCATGGGATGATGTCGGAGAGAGACAGATGCTCGGTCCAGAAATAATTGCTCAGACAGTTGAGGTGGTCAGAAGAGTCCGAGATCATCTTCGAGTTGCACAAGATCGCCAGCGCCATTGGGCCGATTCTCATCGGCGCCCTCTCGAGTTTTCGGTCGGCGATCATGTATTCCTGAGGATTTCGCCGAACCGTGGCGTCATTCATTTCGGCGTACGGGGCAAGCTTAGTCCTAGGTATATAGGACCGTTTGACATTCTGGAGCGAGTAGGAGATGTATCCTATCATCTCGCTCTTCCACCATCGCTACGTGAGGTGCATGACGTATTCCATGTATCCCAACAGCGACGGTATATCCTGGACCCGAGCCACATCTTGGATCATTCGGAATTGGTTGTTGGTACCAACCTTTCGTATGAGGAGAGGCCCGTGTCTATATTAGACCGAAGAGAGAAGACACTCAAGAACAAGACTATCAAGTTAGTCCGAGTTGCTTGGGGTCATCACTCTTTGGGTGAGTCAACGTGGGAGCGTGAGGATGACATCCGATCGCGATATCCCGACCTGTTTGACTCATGAGGTATAATGTCTTTCTTATGCCTCATGCCATCGATTCCTTGCTTGCATGATTGATTATTTGTCTAGTTAAAACTTGCTTGTGATTAGTATAGCTTGTTCTTGCCACTCTAGCCTCTTGATTAAATTCCGAGGACGGAATTCTTTTAAGGTGGGTAGAGTTGTAATGCCTGTAGTTCGTATTACGTATCTTGAAATACGTGTACGTATTTGTTCTTGTATTGCATATCTCTTAGCTTGGCCCGGTTTATTTTGGGTTGGTTCGGCTAGACTTTGGTTGCCTTGGTTCATCATGAACCAAGGGAAGAACCCCTACCTACCACCACCATCATCCTTTATTAACCCATTCCTTTATTCTCTCTCTTCATTTACTTCTTCTTCTCCCACCATTACTTCTTCAACCACCAGGAGAGTGAGAGAGAGAGAGCTTAGGCAAGTGCATCTTGCTTCATGGAGGAACACAAATTTTATTGTTCTATTCTCTTCTTCACAGCATTCTAAGACACTTTAGTGCTTGGCATTTTCAATTTCCATGGCTAAATTCTTCTAGATCTAAGATTATAGTATTTTCAGATTTCTTGGGTTTTAATCTATTTAACTTTATTATTTCTAAGTTTTGATGGTTCCATGTTGTAGAGAATTTCGTTCTACCCCATTTTGACCTATGGAAGTCCAAATTTGGACTCACGATGAAGGTTTTATGGAGCTTGGAAGCTATGGGTTCCATGGCCATCCTTCTCAGACTTTCTGAAAAGATGGGTACCCACTTACTCAGCCGCATAGATGGGTACCCACTTACCCAGCCGCATGAGATTTACTTGCTCAGCCGCATGGGTACCCACTTACTTAGCCGCATAGATGGGTACCCACTTACCCAGCCGCATGAGATTCATTCACCCAGCCGCATGAGATTCATTCACTTAGCCGCATGAGATTCATTCACTTAGCCGCATGAGATTCATTTTACTCAGCCGCATAGATGGGTACCCACTTACTCAGCCGCATAGATGGGTACCCACTTACCCAGCCGTATGAGATTTACTTGCTCAGCCGCATGGGTACCCACTTACTTAGCCGCATAGATGGGTACCCACTTACCCAGCCGCATGAGATTCATTCACTTAGCCGCATGAGATTCATTCACTTAGCCGCATGAGATTCATTTTACTTAGCCGCATAGATGGGTACCCACTTACTCAGCCGCATAGATGGGTACCCACTTACCCAGCCGCATGAGATTTACTTGCTCAGCCGCATGGATACCCACTTACTTAGCCGCATAGATGGGTACCCACTTACCCAGCCGCATGAGATTCATTCACTTAGCCGCATGAGATTCATTTTACTCAGCCGCATAGATGGGTACCCACTTACTCAGCCGCATAGATGGGTACCCATCTACTGCCGCATGAGCCCCCAATTCACCCTTGGCCGTATAGTGTCTAATTTGATTATTTTTCTTGTCCTATTTGGCTGGTTTATGGTCAGAATTTCTTCCAACTCCCAACATGAAAGTTATAGATCTTATCCTTGGCTTCAAGAATATGTTATTAACTATTTATGCAACTTTTCTCATTTATAATGTTGTAAGGATGGAGCACGATAGTGGCCCGTCATGGCGCACTCTTGATAAGTAACCCTGACATGATACACCTCGATATGTTGTTGAGACAGCTAGCACGACATGACAAGTATGAAAGACCTGGACACCGTAGGCGATTGTGTTTGTACAAATAAACTGGTACTGTCTTGCATCATGTCTAGGATGGGGATCCCTGAGTACCACGGTCAGGGGTGCCTACTGGAATTGACTAAGGCTAATTAACTAGAATGATTCAGTAGTCATGAAGAGATTCCCAGCTACAGGCAATCCCGTTATCTGGGCGCATTAAGTGGACTTGTAGCCTACCGACGAGTAGGGCACATTTCCAGCTACAGGCAATCCCGTTATCTGGACGCATTAAGCATGGATCTAGATTGAGCCGATGTGGATTCATACTTAGGGTATACGTACTATGGTACGACATATAGGAGGATGACCATGTGACCATGACATGCAATTCCAATATCGAGATAGGGTTAATCTAAGCAACTTAAATTGGTAGAAGCATTGGGAGGGAACAGAATCTCGAGATCGTACATCACCAGCCGCCCTGGGTCCCGTCCTGGCGCGTCGGGTTAGCTGCCTCGGATACTGTATAGTCATCCGCACTAGTGGAGTGCAGTATCTGATTTATGACTGCCGAGCCAGCTCTTCCTATAGGAGAGCTGGAACCGTTACTACTTATTCTAGCGCGGTGGCCTTTCGAGGGATCGGTGCATTTCGTGCTTGCTTGTATATAATGGTTTGGCTAGCCCTGTTGGAATGCGATACGATCTGAGGATTCCTATATATATATACATATATTGCATTACTGGAATAATCCAGACAAATCATAGAAAGCCGTAGGATTGATTGGCCGCTTGTAAGCTGACTTGTTTGTGATATGTTTTCTTCTGTTAGCAACTGAGGAACATGGACTATCGTGGTGTGTGGTCCAACCCATGTCCTTGTTTGGTTGTTGGGTTGGGCAATTGTGCTGCGATAGGCTATGGACCGAAGTCGCGAATCAGAAGCCCTTTTACATGCCCATGGTTATAGGATATATCTTATCTCGGTACGATATTGGCACCGTTTGTCCTTGTTTGGTTGTAAGGGTGTCGTATTGTCTCGATGATATGGTATAAGCCTATAACTCATGAATCAGGTCTTATTTAACTTATTGGATTTATCTCACTATTTTGTGCTCCCTTGTGGTACTTGCTATTCGGGGTCTGACCCCGCTGGTTTTGATTGACCAGATTTTGTAGCAGTTCCAGAGGATCCAGCCTTCCACCCGAACAATGGTGCACACCAGGAGTATGGGCGCCAGGGACCATGAGTGGGTTTCTTCTTCACCGCTCTGAAATCTTCTATTTTGTACTTGACGTTTAGCCACCGGCACTTGTTTAGCCGGCAGTTCTGGACACTAGTTTCCTTTGCATAATTGTAATTAAATCAGACTGCAGCTGACTATAGTTATGTACTATTGACTCTCGGAACTAGCTCACCATTTTGTATAGCTAGACTCATGAATCATTCTGATGAAGCGTCGGGGACGCCTTACTGCTTTGTCTTATATGATCATTATTTACTGCTTCTTGTTTTGATTGATTGAGACATAGATGCTCTGTGGGACCATAGGAGACCTGATTGTAGCATGCACCCCCTAGTCTCTTGACAGCCACGATCGCCGTATGACGTTTATATACCTCATACGGTGTAGCTGGCCTAGTCCGTCTCAGTATTCCGGTACTGGGGCGTGACAACCGGCATACATGATGTGTTTCATGTATCCCAATTACGTGGATATGTCCCGGATCTGAGTCATGTCCTCGATCATTCTGAGTTAGTCGTTGGTACCGACCTAACTTACGAGGAACAACCCGTGTCTATTTTAGATCGGCGAGAGAAGGTACTCAAGAATCGGACGATAAGCCTTGTCCGTGTTTCTTGGAACCATCACTCTCCGGAAGAGTCAACCTGGGAGCGCGAGGACGAGATCAGATCTCGGTATCCGCATTTGTTTGACTAATAAGGTATATTTTTGTACCTTATTGACACGATTCCATGCTTATCTGCACCTGTTTGTTTTGTACTTTGTGATGTATGATAATAACTGCGATGATAGTTAACTTATATATGATTATGTCCTGCTTGCCCTGATTTCACTATCCTGTCTTGGCTGGAATTCCGAGGACGGAATTTTTCTAAGAAGGGTAGAGATGTCACTCCCCGATCCTGGAATACGTATTTTAATACGTATACCGACAAATTGTATTTACCTTATATTTATACTATATTTATTATGTTGTATTTCTCCATGCATCTTCCAAAATAATATTTCGTAATTTATTTTCTGCATTTGGGCCTACAGTTATGGCTCATTTGGGTAACCTATTCTTGGTTCACCAATGGTTCATCATGAACCCATGGGTCCAAGATCTATATATATAACTCATCTCATTCTCTCTCCTCTCATTTACTTCCTCTCATTTATTTCCTCCACCAACCAAATACTTCCTCCATCAACCAAGGCAAGTACCAACTTGCTCAAGAGATGGATCCATAATTTTGTCAATGATTTCTTACAAAACTATTTGCCAAAACATGTTCTTCTCCTCAACCTATACTAGTTTAGAACTTGGAAGTTTCCATTTTGAAGCTTTGATTTTTGTAGATCTAGGTTTACTTTATTTTCGGATTTCTTGGGTTTTGATCTACTTAATCTTGTTATTTCCTAGTTTTGATGGTTCCATGTTGTAGAGGATCTCGTTCTACCCCATTTTGACCTAAGGGAGTTCCGATTTGGGTTCCGGATGAAGGTTTTGTGTAGTTTGGAAGCCATGGTTGCTTGGCTCCTCTTCTCGGACAAGTGGAGAAGAAGAGCAGTACTTGACCGCATGAATCCTCATGCGGCAAGTCTCTGGCCGCATGGCCTTTCCAGCCGCATGAGACTCGTCCGAGCTCAGCCGCATGGAAAGTCCTTCCTAGCCGCATAAGACTTGCTTGAGTACTTGACCGCATGAATCTTCATGCGGCAAGTAATTGAGCCGCATAGCCTTGTTCAGACTCAACCGCATGAGCCCCTGTTATCTTGAGTCGCATGAACTTCATGCGGCTAGCTTTCAGCCGCATGAGTTCTTTTGCACCCAGCCGCATATGCGCTACTGTTTTGGGCCGCATAAGGCCCATCCATCATCCAGCCGCATATGTATCGCCCATGCTCAGCCGCATAGGACTTTATCTGATCATAGCCGCATATGATATTGAACCCCGGCCGTCTGGCGATTGCTCCCTTCGTAGCCGCATAAGCTGACACCCCTTCGTCTGCATGAACCCGCCTTTTCAGCCGCATGCGCCTTGGGCTCCCTGAGCCGCATGAGCGTACAGTCCCAGCCGCATGAACCTGTATTGACCCAGCCGCATGGACTCACTCCCCTTGAGCCACATGGACTTTTGTGCCCTATCTGGTTACCTTATTATTATTATTATTATATATATATTATATGCCCATTTTATATCCTTACGCCTTTTGTTCCGAGCATGATATGAGCACTAATGTGACCCCGGAGAACAAAGTGTTCCTACCTGATACATGTACCTGAATGTCCCAGTTCTTGTTCATGCTCGGCAAATGACTCGTAACTCCACGTGGCGTATTTGCAATGATATATTACACTAAGGAGGGTAGAACATGTTGACATACTGATTGACATAGATCCTCTTTGGGGTACTCGTACTAAAGTACGACTTTAGGAGGATAATCATGCAGGCCACAGCATGAAAGTCCAAGATTTTACCTAGGGTTAAATTAGGCAACTAAATATACTAGATGCATGGGGAAGACAAAATTCCGAGATCGTGTTACACCAGCCGCCTTGAGATACTGTCTTGACGCGTCGGCTGGTCTCCACGGATACTGTGTCATCTGCAACGAGTGGATGACTGTATCCGATTAATTCCTGCTATATATTATATGTTTTAGCAAGGTGGCCTTACGAGGGACCTGTGCTCAATCATACCTGTCTACGCGAACCCCTGGGTTGGCTAGCCTTGCTGGGAAGATACGATCTGAGGATTCCTATTAACATGATGCGAGGATAACCTCGTTCCACTAGAAACTCGTAGACTTGATTGGCCGTGAAAACGACTTGCTTGTATCCTATTGCCTTCCGTGAATAACTGAGGGAAGCGGACTGTCATGGTACGTGATCCAACCCATGTTCTTGTTTGATTGTTGGGTTGGTTATCGTACTATGATAGGCTGTGGACCGAAGTTATGAACAGCTATTTCTGGTTGTGATGTGCTACTTCTGTGAATGACTGAGGAACATGGTCTATCTCGGTACATGATCCAACCCATGTTCTTGTCTGATTGTTGGGTTGGTTATTATGCTGCGATAGGCTATCGACCGAAGCCACGATCAGGAGATTTTATTGTTTATACCTTTTTTTAACTTATGTGAAAGTTATAGAGTACGACACGTCCCGACTCCATGCGGCACCTTTTGTCCTTGTTTGGTTGTAAGGGTGCCATATGGGTTCGAGGATGTTGCGCCACCCTATAATAGTAGCATAAGTATTACTATTATCAATCATTCTATTTAACTGGGTTTTTAAATCTTAACTCTTGTGCCCCTTTGGCGGTACTTGCTATTCGGGGCTGACCCCGCTGGTTTTGTTTGGACAGATCTCGTAGCAGAGCCAGAGGACACTATCTTCCTCCCTGACATCCATGGTGCATACTAGGAGCATGGCAGTTCGGGGACTCGATTGGGTTTCTTCTCCACCACTCCTGCTTATACTTTTGCGGCGTTTGGCCACCGGTATCTGTTAGCCGGATTACTCGATATTTTGTGTCAGTACATAATTGTAATTAAACAGACTGCAGCTGTGTATGATTTTGTACTCCTGACTCTCTGAGATAGCTAAATTATAAAGCTAGTCTCTCATGATCATTTTGATGAAGCGTCGGGGACGCCTTACTGCTTTATCTTTAATGTTCATTTATTTGTTGATGTGATTTGATTGATTGAGACATAGAACTCTGTGGGACCATAGGAGACTTGATTGTAGCATGTACCCCCTAGTCTCTCGACAGCCACGATCGCCGTATGACGTTACGTACCTCATATGGAGTAGCTGGCCTAGTCCGTCTCCGTATTTTGGTACTGGGGCGTGACACCCAGAACGACTTCTTCTCGTCGTCAACCTCCCCCATCCTCTTCTGTTCCTACCACTACAAAAAAAGTTGGCTTTTGGGACAACACTTTCAGGAACGCTAGTTTTAAACGTCCTAAAAAATTATTATTTGGGACTGCTATATTTTTTTGTAACAAAAAACAAATTTATTGGTGACAGATTGGAAGATGGACCTCTTATTTGGGACTATTAATATTTTTCGTTCCAAATAAATTTTGAGACCGTCTCAAATAATCTCAGCGGGAATGACAATTATTTGGCGGCCTAAACCAAATTTTTTGGAAATTTTTTTCCCTTACTCCTAACCATTGGATCTCCAGAATGAATCCACACCGTTCATCCACATATATTTTCAATACAACAAAATATGTTAATAACGACATTTTCTTTACGACACTTTTTAAATAAGTGTCATTATTTTGTTTTAGTGATGGCACTCTACTAAAACGTGTCGTTATAATTAAATATTTATTATCATCTATGACACCTTTTTAAAAGTGCCGTAAATATAAATTCAACAACACTTTTAAGACCATTATAAAATGTCATATATTATTATATACTAAACACAATATTTTTAAAGTGTTGTCCCAAATTTTATTTCCCACACTTTTTTTTTATTTTACCGCTCTTTCTCATAATTTGGGTGCTACAGTCTGATAAATCCCTTCTCATGTCCCACTTTTCCCATTTTTCTACTCTTTCTTCCTCTTTCTTCTCTCATATTTCCCCAAAATCTGGGCACGTCGGTGAAGCCTCGACGCGGGCGGGGACCACCTCGCCGAACCGGGCCACCGACCGCTTCTGGCAAGTCGAGCCTCTGCCGACCTGCACGGACGTCGCGCCAGCGCCAAGCGTCGCCGGTTAGCACCTGGTGCCTCCATTAGTTTTCGCAGTCGCATCCGCCCCTTCAGGAACATCCGGGCTGGCCAGAGCCGCTTCGTCTTTGCGCCGATGTAAGCCTCCTCGCCGCCGGAGCTCTCTCCCCCTCCTCTTTTTTTCTTCTTCCTCCTCCTCCCCTTCTGAAAAAAAACCCTAATTGGAAGTGGCGACTGAGAGCTGCGGAGGAAAAAGATGACGACGATGGGAGGCTCTCGCTCGCAGGTGAACAAGGCCCACAAGAGCCGCATTGCATCGAAAGCAGCAAGGAACCCCCACAGGAACTCCTCTCTCAATGGTGCGTGCTTCCAAATTTTATCACTTTCTTTTTCTCTCTCTCATTTTTTAAAGTGATTTAGTTGCTTAGTGCTGATTGACTGGTTTGGTAACGGCCATGTTTCTTTGTGTGGTACAGACAAGGGGGGATGCGTCACGAAGCCCGTAAACTCTGCCAAGGGCACCCGTGATGCCCGTGTCAACCGCAAAAAGATGGTAATTGCTCTCCTCCATTGCAGACCGAGCTCGTTAGATCTTTATGTTTAATTCGACCACCTATTGCCAATGCTCTGAAAAATGTCATGTCGTGTCGAACCGTGTCATGCCGCATCCGTGTCCGTGTCCGTGTCCAAACAAACTAATGATGCTGAAGTGTCTCATACTCCTAGTCAAATAATTAAGTAGAAACTTGGGGAAGTTCAAATTTTTTATATAGCGGATCGGTATCGGCCAATATTGCAAGTTTTCTTTCAATTCCAATATTTTACTAGATGACGTATCTAAGTATATTCGAAGGCTATATGTGTGTGTCGAGTCAACTTCGACTAAGCAATTGTGCAATAGAGAGTTACTATCTCTGTCCAGTACAAATTTGTCTTCCTAATCATATTCTGCAGTTTAGTTCATCATCATGCACCTACTGTACTATTTCCAGATGTAGAAGTAAAAGATTGGCCAGTCTATACAATTGCTATATAATTTTCCACAAAAAAGGAAGATACTTATATAGTACATTGGTATGCTACAGAGAGATATGAAAATTGAGCAAATCTGCGTTCCAAGAGAAGAAGGGACGTGCACACAAGGCTGATGAGCAAATACAAGCAAGTGCCAGAGTGGTGGTTCATCTGCATCCTCATTGCCAACATTGCCCAAACGATCTTCGCTTGCGAGTACTACATCGACCAGCTTCAGTTGCCACGGTGGGGCGTGTTGCTAGCCTGTGGCATCGTAATTTTCTTTATGCTCCTCATTGGGATCATCACTGCAACCACAAATCAGGTATTTGGTCACTACACTGCTCAATCAAAGTGATGTCCTAATTAAATAGTTTTCTCTTAGGTGTTGGCTAAGTTGAGTAATTAGTAACTTTTTTCCTGGGTGAAACAATTATACAGAACTGAAAAGGAATATTGCTTTTGCTAATTGCTAACGTGAGAGAAGATATGGCCCTTAACTGAACTGAATAGAAGACATGGGTTCATGTAGCAGACCCAAATATGTGGGATAAAGGCTTTGTTGTTGTCTTGTAGTTTTCATTTAGATAAGCTAATAGAAACTGATGATATCTTATGGGTCTTTATTCAACATGCATATGTTACCTCTTTCACTTCTTCACCATATTTAATTGGTGCAGACCTATGTTGCGTGAGTACGAATGCGGATATGGGTAAGGATACAATACATATATGGGATACATGCATTTTCAAATAGGTTCACTTAAATCACCACTGTTACACGAATACAGATATGGACACGATACAGATAAGGGCACCATTTTGTCTTGTCCGACATAGGTGCAGACCCTAAGCTTTGCCTAGATTCTTCATCCAAACTTATCAATGTCCTGAATACTGATTAATTGTAAGGATGTACATCATCTTCATCTATTCTATAACTAGCCTTGTTTTTGTGTTTAACTTGTTAGTGCCTTTTCTTTTTGAAAGTTCTATTAATGATTAGATTAACATCTGCAACATTCTTTCATGTGTTTAAAGTTATTATCTTGTACAAATATTATGATGCTTTTATATTTTTCCCTTCTCATCCTCTACTTGAATGAGAGGCTTTTATGTTGTTGTGGAACTTCAGATTAGAGTATGAACTACATATTCTGTTCCTTCTATTTTCCTCTTTGTAATTGAAACTTATCGGCTTCTTAGAATCTAATGTGGTTTCTTTAATTTGAATTGCAGTCACTCATTTATGGCAGACCAGGTTGTCTTGACAGGATGGAAGATGAAATTGCTAACATAGCTAAAAGCATTGTGAATGAACAAAGCCCAATGCAGTAAGTACTCTCGTCCTTGCATAAATCTTGTGCCAACTGTTTGTGGAACTGCCTATGTGTATGGTTGGCAGTAAAAAACTGTTGCCAAGATTGCTTTTGTTTTCTTTTCATTGACTCAAGGGAAGAATCAAGAAATTGATGGTGGTTTTCTTATGCAGGTTATATGTCATCTGTGGCAAGCTTAAAAACTGATTGAGCATAATGTGTCACCATACTTTACTTTTAATGTATTATGCTTCCCATCTTCTAATCTATTTTATGCGATACTTGTATTAGGAATGTTCAAAAGTGTATTTTTTTTCTTGAAAAGATTTTGATATCCGAACTGAAGATGCTCTTGGATGGTCAGTTCCACAAAGAGATTGATGCCTTATACCAGGAATACAAAATTGTGAGTAAAAAAAAATTGTCCATTGCTTGCTATGCTCTACTTTTCACTCTTTATTATTGTATTATATCATTCTTTAATGAAGACATGCTGACATGTAGTCTACTCTTGATGCACAGCTAGGCAATAATTGTTTCTTGAATCCTGAGAAATCTTTACCATCTTCACTTGATAGACAAGAGAACTCCAGTGACAAGTTTAATGATCTACAGAAAAATGTTCGCTACTTTATGAGAATTGAAGGTAAAATTTTTAAATCTATTAGTGCATAATATTTGATAGGCTCGTGATCATAAAATAATTAAGATAATTAACAATGGAAGGATTGGCAATAACTTGCATTCCCGTTTTACCTTTTCCATTTATTGCATCATGGCCCCAAATACTTTTGCCATGAATAATCTTTCTGAAACTCAAATTTGTGTCTTGTAAGTGAACTCGTGGACATGCTTATCTATATGTCATACAGGGCCATTTATATAGCACATTTTTCTTTGAATAATCTACATAGTAGTTTTTTGCCTATAAATTAGGTAATATGGGTTTCTCCTAGCCATTTATATAGGCTACTGTTAACACAATTAGCTAAGAAAAAGAATCACTCTGCAGGGTTTCCTTTGTTATCTCAAGTTTGTCATCCAAGCAAGATAATACCATAGCTGATGAATTGGTGGTTGATCTGTTGAAGTATTTGAACAATATCCTCTTTGGTACTGGTGATCATTCTTGTTGTTCCAATTTTTTATTATTTTTGGGTAAATGCAGGTATGTAGGCAACATCCATCTCCAAGTCACATTTGCTCTTCTTCTTGAGGTCTCCTAAAGTTGTGGTGCTATTGAAGGGTGTAAGCTCATTAAGAAAGATAAGGTTAGTCTCTCGTCTACACTTTCTTTTTGAGTGTATAGTTTCCTATAATTGTGTTTTCTCTCTTGGGTATACTTGTCTAGAATAACATCTGGTCATATAGCTATTTGATATTTGCAATATAATTTTGACATGTCCACATCAATATGTTATGCTAGATTCTCAATATACAATCTTGTATTATTTTTTTTTCCAGTATGTAATCATCTTATGGGAGGCATATGTACCTTATTTTATTAGTCTAGTGCCTGAATCTTGGTGCTCAAATGCTTGAACTGATGTAATACGCCTTTTCATATAAGGATTGCAGTCGGCTTTGCAGTTTTGAGTGTTGCCATGAGTCAGTGTTCATTATGAAACTATATTGGAAATTTGAGTTTTTTTTTCTTCTGTTACTTGATTTTTTTTTTTATGTTATAACATCACTTTGAATTATAACTTTGAATGAGCAAAAATTATAACGTCACTTTGAATTATGACTAGTTTTCTTACTTTTTTTTGCAGGTCCATCAAATGAGTTTAGCTGATTTTACAAAAGGTGGGAGATGCCACTTAATGGAAAATCATTTTGGGTTCTTTTTGGTAGATAATGCTTAATGATGTGAAAAATTTTAGACTTTGTTTTGTAAATGATGGAGATGAACACTTAATGATTTCTCCAATTTTGTGTTCATTTTGTGAATCATGGGAGAACATCTAAATGATGTAGGACGCTTTGTGTTCATTTTGTAAACAATGTGATATAGCATGTAATGATGTTGTATGAAAACTTTTTTTTGTTAATGCCTTCCATAGAATACAATATGCATTTGAGCTTAAATAGTTATATATGGTTTTTGTTATATATGTATGAGAACTGGAACAACTGTTGTAATTTTTTATTTTCAGTGTATGTTTTGTATGCACAGCAGGAATCAATAATTCCATAAGAACTGGAACAACTGTTATAATTTTTTGAGTGTATGTTTTGTATGCACATCAAGGAATCAATAATTCCATAAGAACTAGAACTGCTATAATTTTTTGGGACGGATCTGTTGTACTGTACTAAAAGTGAACTATATTCTTTTGGGACATTTGCCTAAATTATTAGGACGGACACTATCCGTTACAAATATCTATTTTATCAGTCCCTTAACAGTATTTAGGACGGCAAAATTCGTCCCTTAAGCTTTTGCCACGCCACCCTAATAACACCGTTTGAATCCGTCCCAACTGTCGTCCCAAATAATATTTAGGACGGTAAAAGCACTTTTTAGAACGATTTTTTGTTGTCCTAAAAGGTCACTTTTTTTGTAGTATACTCCTTGATCTTCTTGAAGTTTCCGGCGAGGTTGCTCCACCACTTCCTTCATTACACCGGCTCCTCTGTCCACTCCCCGCAGTCGACAGTGAGTCGACACCGTCGCCCACTTCAGCTCCAGCACCGCCATCGATGTGGTCCTCGCTTCAGCAAATTAAAACCAAAGAAATTAGCACCATTTTTTTACCGATAATTTGAAATCAAGAAAAGCATTGAATAAAATTATTATTTTTTATACATTTTTTAGCATAACTACAAATAAATTATATTTTTTTATTGAAAAACTTATTTTTTAAAAAAAATTACCGAACAAATTCTTTAAGTTCCTTTCTTAAAACTATTTTTCAAATGAACGCAAAATTATTATTTTTTTTTTTTACTTTTAAAACAACTTTATAACAAATTTTATGATTTTTTTAAAATAAAATTTTAAAAAAAACTATCCAAACAATCCCTACCCTACCCGATTCGATAGCACCCCAACCCAAGGATACAAAATCCTGAACGAGAAACTTCAGTAGCTCCAGGCCACCGAATCATGCGCGTCTTGCAAAATCATGAAACTTTAGGGGTTTTAATAGGAATATCCTAAGCACACAGCTAGAAAGTAGAAGAGCTTTGCTATGCCTACAACCAAAATTTATAACTTTTCTACAACCGGACACGTGTCGGATTTCGATTGGAGGAGGGAAAAAAATGGTGGGGCCGGGTGGAGCCCATGTAGCAGGAGGATGAGAGTGGTGGTGGGACCCATGTGTAAGGGGTGGAAGAGAGTAGTTGTAAGAAGGTTGTAAAAATTTGGTAGTAAACTTAGCATTTTCCAAAGTAGAAACCATCCGACACAATATAAACAGCCCACCGCTAGAAACCAGTTGGCAGTCTAGGCACGACACCACCAAGGTGCCCTCATTCCCAAAATACCCACCAAATTCCAATAAACCAATCCAAATTCCATTCCCAAAATGCCCCTATCCTAATCTATAAATTGCCCATTCCGAAGCCTTCTCAGTCTTCCTTCCTTTGCTTCATTGGCTGCTCTCAAATCTTTCAGAGTTCCCTTTTCCTTTTTCGAGCTAAGTATTGCTTTCTATTTCTCTTGTTTTTTTTCTCTTTAAAAGTACAGTTTAGGGTTTTCTACTTCCAAAATCTCATATTTCTGTTCTGATCCGGTTAGAACCCTAATCCAGCTTCAAATTCTGATTTTGAAGCCGACGCAACTCCCAAAGACTAGATCTTTAAGTAAACCCAATCCCAAATCTGATCTTTAGCTCTTAATTTTGATCACAAAGAGCCTAGTTCAATGTCAAAATTAGATCTTTAAGCAAACCCAGTTCCCAAAATTTGATATCTAGGCAAACCCAATTCCCAAAATCCGATCTTTAGGTGTTAATTTTGACCACATAGAACCCTAATTCACTCTAAAAATCTCAAAATTCGATCTTTAAGCGAACCCATATCCCAAAATCTGATATTTAGGTGTTAATTTTAACCGTATAGAACCCTATTTTAGCATCAAACTTTGATCTTTAAGTGAACCCAATTCCCAAAATCCAGTCTTTTATGTTGTTAATTTCGATCAAGAAACCCAATAAAAATTTTCTCATCTTGAGTTGATTTTCTTAGAAAGTTATATCAAAATCAATACTGAACTAATGATCCCCATGTTCTAGCATTTATGAACTTGGCAACTCTCACCTTCTGCTTCCTCCACTCCTTCTCTGTTGTCTTCCTCTACTGGTTCTACGTCTTCTCATGAATTGAAACCCATTTTTCGAACGAATTATACACTTCTTCTCTACCTTACCAATCTATAAAGACCTCACGAGAAAAGAATCTGTTAAAGAAAGAGAGACGATCCGATGTCTTCGTCGCGTGCCCGACAAACCTCGAGCTCCGAAGGAGGATCCCCGAAGCTCGACGCCGACCAGAAGAAGAGGAAGAGAATGATCTCCAACAGGGACTCGGCGAGGAGGTCCCGGCAGAGGAAGCAGCAGCACGTGGACGACCTGATCAAGCAGAGCGCGCAGCTTCAGAGCGAGAATACCCAGATCGCGATGCGAGTCGATCTGTGCTCCCAGCATTACCTCAAGGTTGAGTCGGAGAATACCGTCCTGAGGAACGAGGTGATGGAGCTGACCGAGAAGCTGCGGTCGCTGAACTCGGTGCTGCAGTTCGTCGAGGACTTCAGTGGGATGGAGCTGGAGAAACCGGAGATTCCGGACCCGCTGCTCAAGCCGTGGCAGCTCCCTTGCCCGGGCCATCCGATCATGGCGTCGGCCAACATGTTCCAGTTCTGAACTGTTGGTCTTTTGGAGACTCTTGGCTTTGTTGTTGGCTTGGTATGTTGCTTATATAGGAGTTTGCCCTTCGTGGCTTGTTAGTATTTAGTTTCTTGTTTCAATGTGGTGTTCAGTTCTTTCATTTTGGTGTTCTAGTTCTTTTGCTAGTTTGATGTCCTAGTTCAGTTTGCAAGTTTGTGTTGAACCTTAAATAAAATGTTGTCTTATCGTGTTACTACTGTTGGATATGAATGGTTGATTTCTGTTTCGTAACGTTGTTCTTTCAGTCTCAATTGCACAATATTATTTCCATATTGTTGGTGAGCGATGTTAGGCGATTTTGAGCAACTAGAATTACAGTATAATTAATTTTTATGTTATGGGAAGTACTTGGTTTCTTTATGATGTTACTATACTTGTTTTTTTATTGTTTGATTCAGCATCATATGTTGGTTTTTGTTTACTGTAGATTATAGTAATCGTTTAAATAGACAATGTTTGATGTACTAATGGTTTGATGATGCTATTCATAATTTAGAATGAATTTTGCCTTCTCTGTGGAGTTTTAGTTGAGCTAGTTATTTGGATTGCAACCGAAATCTAAATATGGTAAGATTAAAAGTGTTTTGTTATGATCTTTTTGTTTATGTTATTCATTGGGAGTATTATCCAAACCATTCTTCAAAAATTAATATTCCCATTATCGCTCTTGGATGCATATTGTTCGCTATCAGGAGGTCCGAATTAAGAGCGAAAGAATTACTCGATATTCTTGTTGAATAGCATTTGCAGCACTCTTGATTCTATAGTACGAAGAGGGGTTGAATCTTGTTTAAATTCGAGTTTTGTTTGTATTTTGCTTCTCCTTAGTAGTAGGATAAGTTTAGATCTCAGTTTGAAAGTAGAATTGTTAAATCCCATTAGCATATTCTTGTTTCCTTATTTCAGTAAGGTCATATTCTATTCTTGATGGATAGTTTGAAACTTGTTTTCAGAATCAATTTTGTATTATTTTGGTTTCTTGTCGTTGGTTAATTGTTCATTGTGCCTAACTAGGATAACTCCCTTAACCCTGAGTATTTTTTTCTTTCTTAATACTTTCGGTTTAAGTTTGGATAACAAGCATGTTCTATGTGAGCAAGAGCTATGTCTTTTTGAATATAAACAAGGAAGAGTCGATCAAATATATGGATTCCTTGAACAAAATCATTGGTGAAACAAGTTCCAGTGGATAGAGTTGTTGGTTTTTATTTACTAATATGCATGTCTAGTAGGTTATAGTGTGTATTTACTTATAGAGAGAGTATTCTTCAAAGTAAGGATATGAATTTTAACCTTTGAATGCAATGTATTTGAAGGTGCCTGGAGTTGTGCAGACTAACAACATTTTGTTACTTGTGGTCACTCTTGTTTGGCATACAATCATCTCTCTTTTTTGTGCATTCTTCAAAACAAAGTTCCTCATTGAAATTTGTCCCGTGTTTGTGTGTCGGACACCTTGTTTTGTCCTTCCCTCGGTACGGTATGTCTTTAATTCCGTTCATTCTTTCAGTACCGGAACCTCGATCCTCTTCTATTGAGATGCTGGAATTAGGATCAATTTTGGAAAGAAATCAACATAAATTGATCATCAGTAATCTGAACGAGCTTTACAGTGTTGCCTGCCGCCTTCACCAGCTTCGGATGTTACTAGTTGCAATTTGTTTATCAGTATCTCTACTGAAGCAGCTAAGGGTTGGGTCTTCCGTCCCTTGTTAGCAATTCGGCAAATGAAAAAAATTCAGAACGACAAAAGTACGAGTATAAATCGGCACAGTGCAAATAAAATACGTTCAAAAATTCGATCGAAAATTTGCAAAATAAAAATATTGAGGTTAGAAACTCCACGTTCTTAAATATGTCGTCAAATTTGGTTAATTAAACATGTTTCCACCACATTTTTTTGGCTAAATTTTTCAATAATTTATACGGAACACGTTTATGATATGCTTAAAATTTACGTACTGATTTGAATCTGTCAGAAGTACACAAGTATTATACATTTCTAAAAAATACGAAAACAATTCGCGTATAATAGGAGTTTTATTGGGGTGATTGCTAACAAGGCTTCCGTCTACATCTTTAAAAATATCTGTCCCCAGCTCAGCCATGACTGCTCCTTTTATCTTTCAAACTGCACTATGTTCAATATGAGATGGTTTGTTTAATGGAGAGTTGCAATCTTCAGGCAACTTAGTATTATATCACATATAGTCATGTACTAAGTATTTGATCTTTTATCATCACTCACTCTTTTATCTTCAAAAGTATATATATATATATATATATATATATATATATATATATATATATATATATATATATATAGGAAAACTTAGATGGTGAAACTTTTGAATTCCGAAAATACCCTTACATACTTATACTAATTAAAAATAGTTCATTAATTTTAATAAAGACAACTTAGTAATTAGGAAGACTACCCTTTGGTCTTCCTAAAGAGTCTTCATAAACTAATTAAGAAATGTTAAAATACGTGCAAGGCACGTACACATATGCTAGTACTATATAATAATCAAAATGTCTTTTCACCCTAATTTTTTCTACCATATGTTCTTTCTAACTTTACTAATTATATAATTATAAGGCTTAATTGCACTTTGCTACCCTCAACTATTACCATTTTTCAACTTTGTACCCTAAACTATTTTTTGTAACATTTTGGTACCCAGATGTTATTTTGGACTAAAATGCCCCTACCCCTAACCCTCCCCCCCTGCACGCTCCGGCCGCCCCCCCTGCTCACTCCGCCCCCCCCCCCCCCCTGCTAGCTCCGCCCCCCCCCCCCTGCTCGCTCCGGCCGCCCGCCCGCCCCCGCCTCTCCCCTAGGCCGCGGCAGCACGGGAGGAGGGGGGCTGGGGAGGGAGGGCCCCGGGAGGCTGGGCAGGGGGTGGCCGAAGCTAGCGAGGGGGGGGGGGGGGGGGGGCCGGAGCTAGCAGGGGGAGGGGGTGGGGCGGCCAGAGCTAGCGGGGGGGGTGGCCGGAGTGGGGAAGGGGGTGGAGGGAAGGAAGAGGGAAGGGCATTTTCGGAATTTTTGAAAAATTAGGTATCAAGTTGAAAAAAAATATTAGTTGAGGTACCAATTTGTTACGAAAAAAAGTTTATGGTATCAAGTTGAAAAGGCGGAATAGTTGAGGGTAGCAAAGTGCAATTAAGCCTAATTATAATTGTCTATTAAATTATAATTGTCTATTAAATTTAACGAGGATAGCTAGGACATCTACTATATAATAGGAAAACTTAGATGGTGAAACTTTTGAATTCCGAAAATACCCTTACATACTTATACTAATTAAAAATAGTTCATTAATTTTAATAAAGACAACTTAGTAATTAGGAAGACTACCCTTTGGTCTTCCTAAAGAGTCTTCCTAAACTCAGGGCCGGCCCTGAGTTAGTGGAGGCCCTAGGCAAATTTTTAAAATGGGGCCCATATATAATATATAAAAATTGAACTAAAAAATAATAGAGCGAAGGCTAGAACCTAGGACCTCTTATGTACAAGTATAACAAACTACCACTTCACCACAAATGTTTTGTGATAAAGGAGTGTCACGTCCCGCTTCCCATATTTGAAACGGTGACGCCATACACATCTCCAGGCTACGCGCCGAAACCGCGATTGTCGCCTGTAATCATCAGCAAGATGGAAAATACCAGAAATTTCATAACATTAAGCATATTGTACAGGGAACTTTTCCAACAATTCTTATACAGATTTATTACAAAAGCAAATTGCATAATGACTGAGAAGTACTCGTCCTAGCTATAAGCAATGGTTCACTCCTCGAGGTATTGCGGCGATACTTCAGCAGAGACGTCTTCTTCTTCACCTAGTGAACAAAACTAGGTCGTTTAGAAACGACAAGCAAGTCCTCGGTCAAGGGCGATGAAATATAAATAAATAAAATTGAAATATGCGATTTTCTTTAAAAAGACTTGTGCAACTGCATATGTGTATGTATATAAATATATATATATATATGCCCTTAATTTTACTAAAATGACACATGTAATCATCATCCTACTCCAGGGATTGTGAGATTTCCGAGCTTCCCTTGAGCTTTCTGTAAGATTTGCTTCCCTTGAGCAAACTGCCTACCTAAAGTAGGTATGAGTTACCCTTGGAGTAAGATGAAATGCAATTGAGAACAATAATCTGAATAATTCTCTAGATGCTTCCCGTGAACAATCCCGTTAACCTGGGATCGGGCTGTGAATTCCGAGCCTCCCTTGGGCTAAACATCTATTTGATGTTACTGTCGAAATAGATGAATTGATTTCCGAGCCTCCCTTGGGCTAGTACTCTCTATTTGAAAATAGAAGTACGGATTTCCGAAATACTGATCAGCTTTTATTGTTATTATGTTACGGGATATCTAGGAATATTCAGTTGTTCTTCCCGCCCAATGCTTCCTATATATGAAACTTTCTAAAATTTTCCAAAAGTCAGGAATTTAACTATCTCTAGAATTTCTCAAAAATTTTGGCAGAGTCTCCTTTGTAATTAGGAGCCTCGAAAATTTACAAAACACAATATAATATGAAAATCGGGTTCGCCGACCCCTTCGGTGGAGCAAATCTCAACACCGGACCACGCAGTAAATATAATGGGCTCGCCGGCCCCTTCGGTGGAGCAACTCTCAACACCGGAACCACGCAAGTAATAATTGGGGCTCGCCGACCCCTTCGGTGGAGCAACTCTCAACACCGGACCATGCAGTTTATATAAAAAAATAAAGAAGGATAAATAATTAGACACCTTTTACCTTTTTGCCAGCGAGGGAATAAGCATATTTTACCTTTCTTTAGCAATCAGTCGGAAGGCGATTTTTGCAATTAGCAAGCAATACAATGATAGCCATAATTTTCCCTTGCAAGTTATACTAGGCAACATGTAGAGACTTAAAATGAAAACATGTACATATATATATTTATATACTAGGTAGATAGTATGTAGATACTATACATATACTTGCATATACTCATATATCATGTATATAGATAATAGGTATGTATATATACATTATGTAGATAGTACATATATATATAATATGTATAGATGTATTTGTAGATGATATGTATGTATATATATATTATGTAGATAGTACATATGTATACAATATGCATAGATGTATTTGTAGATAGTTTATATACAATATGTATGTATATATATATTATATAGGTAGTACACATATATATACAATATGTAATATGTATGTATATATATATAGATAGCGTACACATAAAGGAATTAAGAACGTAGAAAAATAACAAGTCCTCATACTTTACCTTCCCGTGAATGGTTCTGTTGTTCAGTTCACATGTGTATCAGACTTACCCTGGGAGAGTCCCATATGTTCACATGTGTTTGTTTGTTCATGAAGAGTCCAATAGTTCATGTCCATAAATCGCAAGTCCAAAGTCCGTGTTCAAAATCGATCCCTCTATTTGTGTCTATTCGATTTCCACTTGTTCGGAATATATTACCATAAATGTATAACACTTTCGTTTATGTCTATCAAATTAATCATTCACTAGAAATTAGAATTTGCATCATTTTAATATATCGTGACTTGATTTAAATATTATTAAATTCAGAATTAACTAAACAAAATTCAGAGATATTATCTTAACTTATATTTAAATCTTATGATATGAATTTTCAGATTTTTAGAAGATTAAACCATATACTTCAATTTTCTGGTATTACCAAATTATTTATGAAACTATAATTTCAGAATTTTTTTCATGAAGATAAAAGAATAAATAAAATTTTCATTAACCTAGATGGAAAAAAAAACTTGAGAAGAAGAAGGAGGTGAGGACTTGCTTTCTTACCTTAGCAAGCAAATAAGCAAGCAACAATTTATTTTGGTTACCGCAATTTGCTATATCTAAGTGCTATCCAAGTTCAAGAAAACACAGTTATTAGCAATGTAATGATACCCAAAATCTAACTTCCAAATGTCATTACGTACCAAATAATTATTATTATTATTATTTTTTTTTTATGCTTTACAATATTGTCTTGATATTCACTACATACAAAATTAAACCGAAGTATTAAATTTAACTCATACTTGCACTTCTCAAATATAACAATTTTATGAAATCAAACTATAATTTCTAATGTAACCAAAATAATGATGGAAAGAAAATTTTGAAAGGAAAGTAAGGGTGAGGACTTGCCTTGGGTTCTTGAGTTGGACCTAGGATTTCTCCAAACTTCTTCTAAATTAACCCCCCCTAATATTGATAGTTTTAAATAAATAAATAATTACGGAAAATTATAACAAAATTCAAGGATAAACAAAATATTGGAGAAGAAAAATTTATACCTAAGATGGAGTTGGGGTTAGGGCTTGGATTTCTATTCTTCTTCATCTTCTTCTCCAATTCCACCTTCTCTTGCTCAATCTTTTTCTTCTTCCAATCCTCCTCCTCCTTCTTCTTCCCCCTTTTTTTTTGAAAACTAAGGAGTTAGGGTTTGGTGATGGTAGTGGTGATGATGGAGATGGAGATGATGGTGGTTGGAGTTGGAAATAAAGGAGGAAGAAGAGGGGAAAATTTACCTAGGGTTCCCTTCTTGGGAAGTTGGAGTAGAGGGGAAGGAGGTGAAGAGGGAGTGGAGGAGGAGGTGGTGACCGGGGGGCGGCCGGCGGCGGCAGCGGGCGGCGGGCGGCGGCAGCGGGCGGCGGCAGCGGCAGCGGCAGCGCGCAGTAGCAGCAGTAGCGGGAGTAGTAGAGGGAGGAGGAGGAAAAAGGAAGGGTGAAGGAGAGAGATGGAGAGGAATGGGGAAAGGAGAGTGAGAGAGAGAGATATATAAAGAGAGGGAGAGAGGGAGATTTCGAGAGAGGGAGAGAGAGATCGAGAGAGAAATAGAGAGTTCGGGAGAGGGAGAGAGGGGCGGTGGAGGTGAAGGGGGCTGCTCCTCTCTCTCTCTATTATATATGTATATAATTTCTTTTCTTTCTTCTCTTTTTTTTTTTTCTTTGGGTTTTTTTTTTTCCTTATAAAAATTTCAGAAAAATAAGAATAAGAATAAAATTATTATTATTATTATTATTATTATATCAATTATTTGTTTAAAAAAATTTTGAGCAAAATATTTAAGAAGATGGAATTACAATAAAATATTAATATATTAATTTTTGGAAAGCAGCTATGACACTCTACCCACCTTACAAAAATTTCGTCCTCGAAATTTAAATTTAAGGATAAGTTTTTCAAAAACGATCACAGAGAAAACAATTATTCTACCCACCTTACAGAGGTGAAGTAGTAATTTTATTAAATTATATCTTGAAATATAGTTATAAAAGCTTCACGAAAATAAGAACAATCCGAGAATAATAGAAATCATCAAGATTTTTGAAATTCCATAAAACCAAATAGAATTGGTCATATACCATGTTGTTTCAAACCATAACCATGTATGATTCTTGAATTCAAAATCATATTTCTTATCCTCATTCTCTGACGTGATATAGTAATCTTCTGCCTCGCCATTACGCATATGGCTGCAACAAGATACCATTTCACTACTAGGATTCATGGCTGCAGCTTTTGCTACCACGCCAACGATATCCATAAAATGATTAGGGAATATGACTGTGAAGTAACCATACATGTCAGGGAAAAATCCAATCAATTTGAAATCAAATTCAAATAGAAATTCAATTCAAGTTGCAATATCATCAATATCACTTATATAAAATATTAAAACTCAGAAATGATCTCAAAGATTTTGTTATTAGGGAAATAGAAGTCTCATCTCAAATTTTCAACTCAATGGTTTCAAAATTCAAAATGAGAAATATGAAATCAGAATCTAAATGTCAAACTCCTTGAAATCAAACACAGAATCATTATCTCGGGCTCAAAATCTTGTGAATTCATGTATTCGATAATGTTGTGCCTCGCCAACGTAGGTGGCTGCACAACTTCTCTTTTCATGATACAAAAGAACATTCGGCTCAAGGTACAACAAGTATTCATTCGTATAAATCCATCCACAATATCCTGGTCAAAGCATTACCTCATAGAATAGAGTCAAATGAGTAAATGAGCATGTATATTAGAGAAGGGACAATTACTGAAATTAGGAATGCTATAGAAAGATAGGATTGAATGAAAAGATTGAGGATATGATCTAAATTTTCAAACAATATTGGGGATAATGCAAGAAAATAGTCGAATGGGGGAGATAGGTGAATAATAGGGAATTCAACAGATGAAGGAGAACGGGTAGAGACTCAAACAGTGATAAGTTTAAGAGGTTAAGGAATAAGAACTAAATTCTAATCCAATTATTTACATAGTACTACGTACAACAATCATTATACAATCACTTAGACAAGCTACTGCTAGTACTAACTTATCCAATATTCATTAAGGAGATACATATATATATATTCTTACCCCTCACTATTCAAAATATTTGAATTCATGGTTTACTAGAGATACCCATACTCAGCCCAAGATCCTTAAGGAATTTCTAGGTCCTTAATAGCTCAAATAAGAGTGCTAGTCAAATCCTCAAATACATACTAATCTGGCCTAGAAGGTCATGTCTGCCCTTGTGTTACCCATAACCAAGTAAGGATAGTTAATGGTTCATACTTGCTATAGGAATTTTATCTAGCTAAGCATACCAAGAATATAGTCTAACATACACCAATCAAATTGGTATTCTCTGTTCTAAGGTTCCTTAAGACATTCCTTAAAGTCTGTGCCTTAGCCCATAGGATTCCAAAAATCTTGACCTACCGTCATGTCTTATCCTGCATAGGTTTTCCTAGAAGATTGGTAGGTTCCTCATCCTTAAGCTTTCGGTTTTGTAAAACCTGCAACCTATTTTAGGTCCTTTAACCTTGGGATCCAATACGGAAATCAAAGTTCTCCGTCTAAGTCTAGAACCTACGTCTTATCTAAACCTATGGTTCATCGAAGATTTTCCATTCTTGCTGACCTGCATGGGCCACCACTAAAAGACGTGTCACGTCCCGCTTCCCATATTTGAAACGGTGACGCCATACACATCTCCAGGCTACGCGCCGAAACCGCGATTGTCGCCTGTAATCATCAGCAAGATGGAAAATACCAGAAATTTCATAACATTAAGCATATTGTACAGGGAACTTTTCCAACAATTCTTATACAGATTTATTACAAAAGCAAATTGCATAATGACTGAGAAGTACTCGTCCTAGCTATAAGCAATGGTTCACTCCTCGAGGTATTGCGGCGATACTTCAGCAGAGACGTCTTCTTCTTCACCTAGTGAACAAAACTAGGTCGTTTAGAAACGACAAGCAAGTCCTCGGTCAAGGGCGATGAAATATAAATAAATAAAATTGAAATATGCGATTTTCTTTAAAAAGACTTGTGCAACTGCATATGTGTATGTATATAAATATATATATATATATGCCCTTAATTTTACTAAAATGACACATGTAATCATCATCCTACTCCAGGGATTGTGAGATTTCCGAGCTTCCCTTGAGCTTTCTGTAAGATTTGCTTCCCTTGAGCAAACTGCCTACCTAAAGTAGGTATGAGTTACCCTTGGAGTAAGATGAAATGCAATTGAGAACAATAATCTGAATAATTCTCTAGATGCTTCCCGTGAACAATCCCGTTAACCTGGGATCGGGCTGTGAATTCCGAGCCTCCCTTGGGCTAAACATCTATTTGATGTTACTGTCGAAATAGATGAATTGATTTCCGAGCCTCCCTTGGGCTAGTACTCTCTATTTGAAAATAGAAGTACGGATTTCCGAAATACTGATCAGCTTTTATTGTTATTATGTTACGGGATATCTAGGAATATTCAGTTGTTCTTCCCGCCCAATGCTTCCTATATATGAAACTTTCTAAAATTTTCCAAAAGTCAGGAATTTAACTATCTCTAGAATTTCTCAAAAATTTTGGCAGAGTCTCCTTTGTAATTAGGAGCCTCGAAAATTTACAAAACACAATATAATATGAAAATCGGGTTCGCCGACCCCTTCGGTGGAGCAAATCTCAACACCGGACCACGCAGTAAATATAATGGGCTCGCCGGCCCCTTCGGTGGAGCAACTCTCAACACCGGAACCACGCAAGTAATAATTGGGGCTCGCCGACCCCTTCGGTGGAGCAACTCTCAACACCGGACCATGCAGTTTATATAAAAAAATAAAGAAGGATAAATAATTAGACACCTTTTACCTTTTTGCCAGCGAGGGAATAAGCATATTTTACCTTTCTTTAGCAATCAGTCGGAAGGCGATTTTTGCAATTAGCAAGCAATACAATGATAGCCATAATTTTCCCTTGCAAGTGATACTAGGCAACATGTAGAGACTTAAAATGAAAACATGTACATATATATATTTATATACTAGGTAGATAGTATGTAGATACTATACATATACTTGCATATACTCATATATCATGTATATAGATAATAGGTATGTATATATACATTATGTAGATAGTACATATATATATAATATGTATAGATGTATTTGTAGATGATATGTATGTATATATATATTATGTAGATAGTACATATGTATACAATATGCATAGATGTATTTGTAGATAGTTTATATACAATATGTATGTATATATATATTATATAGGTAGTACACATATATATACAATATGTAATATGTATGTATATATATATAGATAGCGTACACATAAAGGAATTAAGAACGTAGAAAAATAACAAGTCCTCATACTTTACCTTCCCGTGAATGGTTCTGTTGTTCAGTTCACATGTGTATCAGACTTACCCTGGGAGAGTCCCATATGTTCACATGTGTTTGTTTGTTCATGAAGAGTCCAATAGTTCATGTCCATAAATCGCAAGTCCAAAGTCCGTGTTCAAAATCGATCCCTCTATTTGTGTCTATTCGATTTCCACTTGTTCGGAATATATTACCATAAATGTATAACACTTTCGTTTATGTCTATCAAATTAATCATTCACTAGAAATTAGAATTTGCATCATTTTAATATATCGTGACTTGATTTAAATATTATTAAATTCAGAATTAACTAAACAAAATTCAGAGATATTATCTTAACTTATATTTAAATCTTATGATATGAATTTTCAGATTTTTAGAAGATTAAACCATATACTTCAATTTTCTGGTATTACCAAATTATTTATGAAACTATAATTTCAGAATTTTTTTCATGAAGATAAAAGAATAAATAAAATTTTCATTAACCTAGATGGAAAAAAAAACTTGAGAAGAAGAAGGAGGTGAGGACTTGCTTTCTTACCTTAGCAAGCAAATAAGCAAGCAACAATTTATTTTGGTTACCGCAATTTGCTATATCTAAGTGCTATCCAAGTTCAAGAAAACACAGTTATTAGCAATGTAATGATACCCAAAATCTAACTTCCAAATGTCATTACGTACCAAATAATTATTATTATTATTATTTTTTTTATGCTTTACAATATTGTCTTGATATTCACTACATACAAAATTAAACCGAAGTATTAAATTTAACTCATACTTGCACTTCTCAAATATAACAATTTTATGAAATCAAACTATAATTTCTAATGTAACCAAAATAATGATGGAAAGAAAATTTTGAAAGGAAAGTAAGGGTGAGGACTTGCCTTGGGTTCTTGAGTTGGACCTAGGATTTCTCCAAACTTCTTCTAAATTAACCCCCCCTAATATTGATAGTTTTAAATAAATAAATAATTACGGAAAATTATAACAAAATTCAAGGATAAACAAAATATTGGAGAAGAAAAATTTATACCTAAGATGGAGTTGGGGTTAGGGCTTGGATTTCTATTCTTCTTCATCTTCTTCTCCAATTCCACCTTCTCTTGCTCAATCTTTTTCTTCTTCCAATCCTCCTCCTCCTTCTTCTTCCCCCTTTTTTTTTGAAAACTAAGGAGTTAGGGTTTGGTGATGGTAGTGGTGATGATGGAGATGGAGATGATGGTGGTTGGAGTTGGAAATAAAGGAGGAAGAAGAGGGGAAAATTTACCTAGGGTTCCCTTCTTGGGAAGTTGGAGTAGAGGGGAAGGAGGTGAAGAGGGAGTGGAGGAGGAGGTGGTGACCGGGGGGGCGGCCGGCGGCGGCAGCGGGCAGCGGGCGGCGGGCGGCGGGCGGCGGCAGCGGCAGCGGCAGCGCGCAGTAGCAGCAGTAGTAGAGGGAGGAGGAGGAAAAAGGAAGGGTGAAGGAGAGAGATGGAGAGGAATGGGGAAAGGAGAGTGAGAGAGGGAGAGATATAAAGAGAGGGAGAGAGGGAGATTTCGAGAGAGGGAGAGAGAGATCGAGAGAGAAATAGAGAGTTCGGGAGAGGGAGAGAGAGGCGGTGGAGGTGAAGGGGGCTGCTCCTCTCTCTCTCTATTATATATGTATATAATTTCTTTTTCTTTCTTCTCTTTTTTTTTTTTTCTTTGGGTTTTTTTTTTTCCTTATAAAAATTTCAGAAAAATAAGAATATGAATAAAATTATTATTATTATTATTATTATTATTATATCAATTATTTGTTTAAAAAAATTTTGAGCAAAATATTTAAGAAGATGGAATTACAATAAAATATTAATATATTAATTTTTGGAAAGCAGCTATGACAAGGAGAATCATATTATATATTAGTTCTATTTTTAATATAAGATTACTAATATATGTACACATTTAAATTAATTTTTTTGGGCCCCCAAATTTCATGGGGCCCTGGGAGGTCGCCCTGGCCGCCCTGGGCCAGGGCCGGCCCTGCCTAAACTAATTAAGAAATGTTAAAATACGTGCAAGGCACGTACACATATGCCAGTATATATATATATATATATATATATATATATATATATATATATATATATATATATATATATAAAAAAAAAAATATATATATATATATATATATAAGCTTTCTTGTGCAAATTACTACCAACTCATATGCAGCCATATACCAAGTATTGATTATTTATAAGGGCACAATCCAAATTTGATCAGGGCTAGTCAATTCCTGGCAGTCCAGGACTGCCACAATTTCTGGCAGTTCTAGATACTTTATGGACTGCCAGAAAATGTGGCAGTCCAGTCAAACACGAGATGAATGTGGCACATTTTCTGGCAGTCCATAATGCTACTAGAACTGCGAGAATTTGGTTAGCCCCTGATCAACTTTTGCCGTGCCCTTATAAATAATCCAAGTATTTGATGTTGTACCACCTACAGGTTATTGTATACATATCCATGATAAAAAAAATATGTTGCTACGCTCTCACGGGAAACTGGAACTATGAGAGTTTGATTTTACTGTATATACGATGTTTCTAGTTTTTCAAATCAAATTCTTGTTGGATTTCATGTTGGAATAGGAACTTAGGCAAGGGCGGAACTACCCAAGGATTTGGTGGCTCCAGTCCACCATTTTTTTTTTTTCATATGCTTTTTTTTCGTATAAGTCAGCCCACATCCTAGTCTACCCTAACTCGAATTTTTTGTTCGGTCCTTTAATATAGGATTTGACGATCATTAACTTTACGATTAGACTAACAGCTGACGCTACTTGTAATTGTATTTGCAGTGCTAATCTTCTCCCTTCCAAAGGATTTTAGTTTTTGTGTGTATAAATTTCCTATATCTATTGTATTTTTACTATTTTATTTCAAATTTCATGAATTGTTTACAAGTTTACCAAATTATTGAAAAATAAGTTATGAGTCTCCTCTGTTTTGATTAGGATTATTTTAACTTAATCCAAGGAATAAGCTAGTTACTAGACGATTTTGCCCTTGATCTATGTTCAACCTCCAAAATTTATTTTTTTTCCCTCTTTTTATTTCTAAATTATTTGGTTATAAAAAAATCCTAAAATTTTCGTTGGAGGGTTGGAAGAAGATCCCAAAATATTTGTATAATCATCTTGACTAATTTTTGGTGGTTAATTTAGGAAAACAATAAAATCTTCAAATAAATTCGACTTTGCACCTCTTATTCTGCTTTTTTATTTGGGCTAATTAGCATTTAGACCATGAATTTTATACCAATTTAGAGTTTAAACAAACCCCCGGCTTGGCCCTGGCCATATACACATTATCAAGTCTTAAATATTATGGTTCATCACTTGTAGCTCATATGAAAAATATCATCGACACCAGACGAAGCCGGCAGGGTTCGAACTCTCCAACCGTAATGACGTGTAGGTGGATGTGGGTTGTAAAAAAAAATTCTTAAATATTATGTTTCATCCTAAAGATTCATTAGAGAAACATTATGCTTCATCCTATATATATTATTATTGTTTTTTTAATCTTTTATCCTATATATATTATTTTTGTTTTTTTTATGCTTCATCTAATTACTTTTGCAGCAAAAATGAAAAATTTTGAGTTGCACCAAACTTGTTACCATAATGCATGAAACCCACACTTTTAACTTAAAACATAAATGATTAACAGTCAACTCCTTTGACCCCTACATGTTGACACTTGTGAGATCAAAATAATCTCACGTAGACACTTCTGAGACCAACTCCTTTGGTCCTATGTAATTTCACACTCAGATGTGCATCGATATATGATAAGTGGGAACAACCAATTGAAGGTATTTTGGTCTATTCATTGACAATTTTCTTCGTAAATGGGAGTTTCATGTATTATGGTAAAACAAGTGGAGTGCAACTCAAAATTTATCTTTTATGTTGGTAAAATAAGTGGTATGTAAGTAACTCAAAATTTATAAATAAAAAAAGGCTTAATTGCAACTTGATACCCTCAACTATTCTTGTTCTTCAACTTAATACCCTAAACTTTTTTTTTTTTTGTAATAATTTAATACCTGAATATTTTTTTGGACGAAAATACCCACGCTCAAACTTGAAAAATACAACCCCCCCCCCCCCCCCTCCCCCACTCCGGCCACCCCCTCCCTCCCATCCCGCCCCCTCTCCGGCCACCCCTTCTCCCGCTTTCGGCCACCCCTCCCCCTCCCGCTTCCGGCCGCCTCCCCCCCCTCCCGCTCCGGCCGCCCGCCCCCGCCTCTCCCCCCAGGGCGCGGCAGCGTGGGAGGAGGGGGGGCTGGGGGGGGGGGGGGGAGGGAGGGAGGGGGGGGAGGCGGCCGGAAGCAGGAAGGGGGGGGGGGGGGGGGGGGGGAGGGGTGACCGGAAGTGGAAGAGGGGGGTGACCGGAGTGGAGGAGGGGGAGGGATAAGGGCATTTTCGAAATTTTTAATAGTTTAGGTATGAAGTTGAAAAAAAATAATAGTTGAGGTATTAAGTTGTTGAGTAAAAAAGTTTAGGATATCAAATTGAAAAACCGAATTAGTTGAGGTTACCAAAGTACAATTAAGCCTAAAAAAAACCTAAAAAAAAATAAATTATGTGGCTGCTAAGATTCGAGCCCAGGTCTTCACGGCCACAACGTGAAATTCTCACCACTAAACTACAGCCACAATTATGTTAATGCGTTAATAACGTTCTTACTTAAACCCAAAACTAATAATGATTAACATGGTCGACAAACCCTCTGTTTTCGATTAATAGAGTCCACCTACAAAATATCAAACCCATTCCCTCCATAAAACATGTCCTTTTTTTTTCTATTGGAAACAAAATATTGTTTGGTCCAACTCGAGTCGGTCGGTTTCGAGAAGTTCAAGTTAGTCGTGCTTGAGTTCGGCTCCGGCAGTTCGAATTCGGATCCATTCATGACGGATCAATTTTAATCAGCTACACTATCGACCGATTCGAGTCTAGTCCAATCCGTCGGGAACGCAGTGTGACTCGAACTGGAGTTGGTCCATGATGTAAGATATTGAATTGGGCACATATGCCAAAAAAGAGAATTCTCATGTAAGACCTGAACCAATTTCAATTATCTACACCACATGATCCCACCTCCTACCGGATGTGGAACTAAATTACCAACTCCATTGTCACCCCCTATTTGAGGGCTTAATCGGAAACGAGATACAATCAAACACAATCAAGTATCTTAGGGGATGTTTGGTATGCGAAATACTATATAGCCGAAAATTCTATATTTCCGGAAATCAAATTTCAAGTAATTAAATTCACTGAAAAAATACATTCCCATGTTTGGTGACTATATAAATATTCCCCGAAAAAAAATAAAAATGATAAAAAAACAAAAAAATGAAAAGAAAAAACCCAAAAACGATAAAACGAAAAAAAAATCCGACCAAAATACAAAAAAAATACAAAAAGGCCAAAAAAAAGACCAAAACGACAAACGTGGGAAAAAAAAGTCAACCAAAAAACAACAAAAAACGATAAAAAGCAAACAAAAACGACAAGAAATACCAAAAAACAACAAAAGCGACAAAAAAACAACAAAAATGGCAAAAAATAACAAAAACGATAAAAAAGGATAAAAACGACAAAAAAACGACAAAAAAAAGGACAAAAAGGTACAAAAAATAAAAAATTACTAAAAAAGATAATTAAAAAAGTACTAAAAACGACAAAAAGATAAAAAACGAAAAAAAAAACAAAAACAAAAAAAGGACAAAAAACCGGTAAAAAAGACAAAAAAGTGACAAAAGCTACTAAAAATGACAAAAAACGACAGAAGACAACAAAAAATGACAAAAATCGATAAAAATGACAAAATAGTGACAAAAAGTGACGAAAAAGGACAAAAATAACAAAAAATGACAAAAATAACAAAAATGACAAAAAAAAGACAAAAAACTACTAAAACGGCAAAAAAGAGACCAAACCGACAAAAACGACAAAAATCGGTTTAAAACGTCAAAAAAGTGACAAAAAAGACGAAAAATGACAAAAACAAAAAAAACGACAAAAAATTGACAAAAACGACAAAAAAGAGGCCAAATCGACAAAAAATACTAAAGACGACGAAAGACAACAAAAAGACAAAAACTGGTAAAACGACAAAAACTAGTAAAAACGACAAAAAAAAGACAAAAAGCGACGAAAAAACGACAAAAAAATAACAAAAAATGACAAACGACAATAAAGAGAAAAAAACCAACAAAAAAGAGAAAAAAAAAAAAGAGAAAAACGAAAAAAAAAGGATAAAAAGGAAAAAAATGACAAAAACAAAAAACTACTAAAAGAAAAACAACAACAAAAAATATGACAAAAACGACAAAAAAAAAGAGAAAAACGACAAAAATATAAAAAAACGATTAAAAACGACAAAAAAGACTAAAAATGACAAAAAGCGACAAAATAAAAAAAAATCGATAAAAAACGACAAAAATGACCAAAAAGCGATAAAAACGACAAAAAAAACGAAAAAAAGGTCAAAATGATAAAAAAAAAAAGTAGAAAAAAGTTTAAACAATTTTTTTTTGTTTGGACAAACAAAAAATACCCACCTATTCTTAAGGGATATGATTTTCACGTTTTATGAGTAAACTATTTATCCGAATATTTTTAATTCCCGAAAATAAATTTTTTATAGCACAAACAAACGTGATAATAAATTTCCATCCTAAATTTTTTCGATAATAAAAATAAAATATTGCGTACCAAATGCTCCCTTAGGATTTAGGTTTAGATTTGGGTCGAATTTTAGATGGTGAGTCAGATCTGGTTATAGTGCAAGTCCATATCAGGATCGGAGGGTCGGGTTTAGATCATCAGGTTTCGGTTTGGGTTTGAGACGGGCAAGGGAGATTTGGATTCCGTACCAATATCTGATAATGTTCCATAATACCGATACAAATAGAAAACTAATGAGATATTGATATTTTTTCGTACAAGCTCTCTTATTTGCGTTGACGTTAGGCATTAATCATTATGGAGCATTCTGAGAGATTGAATTGGATCTAAATAGACATAGAGTCTAAGTAAGTGGGGACCCAAATAAGTAGAAGTTAATTCATGCTAAAAGAAATAATATGACGTCCCCAGTCTTTTTGGATACGAGTCTTCCTTCCTAACTAACAACACGGTATCAAAATATTTTATACAAAAATATAAACATTAAATATAGGCTAATTATAATTTGATATTCTCAACTATTCAAAATTTTCAACTTATATACTAAATTTTTATAGATATCAACTTAACACCCTTAAATTTAAAAATAACTAATTACTCCCGTACCCCTCTTCCCCACCCACCCTCTCCCACCAGATGCACCACCCCCGGCCCCACCCCACTCCCCCTCCTGCACCCACCTCCCCCCCCCCCCCCCCCCCCTCCCCCGACCCAACCTCCCACCCTCTCTGCCCGCGGCGGCAGCAGTACGCGTGCGACAAAGAGAGTAGGGGGGGCTGCGGGGTTGTAGCCGAGGGGCGGAGGGAGGTAGGAGGTGGTTCAGCCGGTAGGCGGAGGAGTGGGGGGAGAGGAGAGGGAACGAGCGTAATTTCGTCCTTTTTAAAATTTAGAGTATCAAGTTGATACCTATCAAAGTTCAGTATGTCAAGTTGAAAAACTTGAATAGTTGAGAGTATAAAGTTATAATTTAGCCTTTATATATTGTCACAAACCAAAAATTTTCAGTTTTTTTGCAAATTAATTATATATTCCTGAAAATATTAGGTAATTTCTATATATTTTATGTCAGAAAAATACAAGTTTTTAGAATACATCACAATCCATACAACAAAAAACTGCTAGGAGTGAAATATATATTAGCAATGTGCAAACAAAGAAATGACAAAGGAAAAGTTCATACTTAAAAAAAAAAACAAAAAAAAACAAAGGAAAAGTTCATACAACAAAGAGTAGCTATAACACCATGCACGTCCCCCCTCAGTCCTCGTAGGTGCGGCACTCGTCGGTCTCGGGGTTGTCCTTGCAGTAGGCCTCCAGCGGGTCGTCGCCGCCGCCCTTCGCCTTGTCGCGGGCGTGGCTCGCGGCCGCGCTCAGCTCCTCCACCTCGTCCCACGCGGCCACGCACTCCCCGCTCGCGGGGTCGCCCGCGCACGCCTCCTCCGCCTGCTTGATGCTCTCGGACACCTTCTCCGATATCCCCGGGGGCGTCGGCGCGCTGGCGATCGGTCGGACGGGCGCCGTGCCGCGGCGTCCTCCGGCCCCGCGGTGGCCGACCCTGGCCCTCTGTTGGGTCCTTGGGGCGATGGCCACTCCCCTTGGGGAGGGGAGGCTAAAAATACTACTGGAGAGAGCTGTGGCCATTACTCTCTCTTAGAATGGAGAAATGTATGGGGTTGCCCAGTAGGGAAAGGGATGATAAGTGTGGTTTTGATGATGTGGGTGTTATTCTGTGGACACACATTTCTTATCATTGGATGACCAATGGAAAGGAACCACGTTAGCATGATTAGTTCAAGATATTCTCCCATACAAAATTCATCATCTTACAACTTTAAAACGGCTCAAAAGTCTAAGCCGTCATTGTATTACGGTACATTTTACTTTAAAAAAATAAATTATATATAAAAAAATATTGAAAAAAGTTTAAATTTGTCAACATAGAAAATCGAACCCAACCAAACAAGAAAACTACCGCACACCTTAACCACATGAGTTAGAAGAGATATTTGACTATAATTGGATAATATTTTTTTATCCGTTATTATACGTACAAAGCACGTGCATTTACTAGTCTTCATAAACACTTCGGAAAAATAAATCTTAATTTGTTTAGTTTTTCATAAATATCATTTCATCAATTTCATAAGGCTTATATTACCTAAGGGTGTGTTTGGTAGGAGGAAAAAATGGAAGGAAGGAAAGTATATGAGGGGAAAGTGGGAGGAAGGAAACTTTTTTTCTTGTTTGGTATGAGAAGAAAAGTGGATGGAAGGAAAAGTGGAGAGATTGGTTTTCCCTCATAACCTAAGAAAATCAATCATCCCAAAAGTGGGAGGAAAAGTGGAAGGAAAAGTGCATACCCATCTTAATTTACAATTATACCCTATAGAAATTAGATTATTTTAAAGTAGTTCAATAAAGTCAAATGGTAAATAAATATTGTTAGTTGAGGATATAATTGGTAAAGTCTATATTTTTTATTTTTCTTCCTTCCACTTTTCTTTCCATACTAAACAAAGGAAAATATATCACTTCCATTTTTCTTCCATTCTACCAAACACAAATGAAGGAAATAGTCATGAAGGAAATAGTCTTTCCTTTCCATATGAATGGAAAATAAATCTTTTTGATTTTCCTTCCTTTTTTCCATCCTTCCTACCAAACACAGCCTAAATTCTTGGGATAGAAAATAAAATTTTAAAAGTAAAGGAAGGGTATTACCGTCCAAAAACAAAACGTCCAAACAACATTTACAGGAAAGCAAAACTATTCGGAAAGGAGGCATTGTATTTTACTTTTCCACATCAATGAAAAAAAATGAAACCTCTCGTATTCCCTCCCAATTTTCAATCCTGGACATACCGCACATGGGTAAGAGATCCAAAACCTATTCACAAACATCCAAAACTTGAACCAAACGCCCCCTAAAAAAAATTATCATAAAAGAATCGAGGAAGATTGATTAACTTATGACATAAGAACGACTCGAACTTAGACGACACATAAGTTCATACTACCAGTGAACACCTTTCAAGTTCTCAAGTACTGTAAAGAGTCTAAATAACATTCCTTCTTTTTTATTCCATATAATTATGTACAAGGACACAGTTTCAAACCATCTTCTACTATATAATAATGCTTCAAAACAGTTTAAAAGTGAACCATCTAAACCGTAATTATATCATGGTCCATTTTATTATTAAAAAAATAAAGTAAAAATTGTTAGAAAATAAATAAATTTGTTATATATATTCAACGTGGGAAATCGAACTCAACCAAACAAGAAGAATACCTTCCACCTTAACCACATAAGTTCGAAGAAACATTTGACTGTAATTGGATACTATTCTTATTATACGTGCAAAGCATGTGCATTTACTAGTTCCTTTATAAGGACTCTTAGGCATCGTTTGATTCACGGAAAGGAAATCAATTCCCATGTATTTTCCATCGGGATGGGAAAGTAGAATTCCTATCAAATTTTCTTTCCTATGTTTGGTTGGTGTAGGAAAGGAAAGAAAAAATATATCATTGTTCCAACAATATCCAATGTCAACATAATTATAATGAAGAGTTAATTGGTAAAATAGGTAATAAATCAAGGCTACTTTTGTCATAATGTTTGGTAATTAATGTTGGAAAAGGAGGAGGGAAAATGAATCCCATGGATCATGAGAAGAACCATTTTCCCTCCTATTTTTTCCCATGTCAGGAAAGTGTTTTCCAAATTTGTGGCTACCAAACAAAGGAAAAGAACATGTTTCCTTTCCGGATTCCTTGAATCCGTGAACCAAACGAGGCCTTAGGGCTGCAAACGAGCCAAGCCGAGCCAAGCTTTTGTAAGCTTGAGCTTGGCTTGACTAAAATTAATCGAGCTCAAGCTCGAGCTTGATAAATTTTTTATTTTAGAGCTTGAGCTTGGCTCGAGCTTGTTTATCTTAAGCTTGAGCTCGAGCTTGGCTTGATAAGCAAGCTTGATTCAAACTTGATAAGTTCAAAATCAAGCTCGTTAATCTTGATTTCAAGCTCACTCACCTTTATTTCAAGCTCATTAAGCTTGATTTCAAGCTTAACGAGCTCGATGTCAATTTAGTTAGGTTTGAATTCAAGTACCTGTAATATTAACAATTTATTTATAAAAAATTAATTAAAAAGTTTCTTAATATCAATTATTAAGGACATAATTATATAATGCACACAAATATATATAATTAGAATTCAACAAAGAACAAATGAGCTTCTAAACAAGCTCATAGACGAACTTCTAAACGAGCCAGCTCGCAAGCTCATAAACGAGCCAGCTCGCGAGCTCAACCAAGCCGAGTACTTCTAAGCTCGAGCTTGGCTCGTTTATTAAACGAGCTTGAAAATGAAGCTTGAGCTCAACTTGTTTACTAAACGAACCGAGCTCAAACAAGCTTTTATCGAGCCGAGCTTCGGACAGCTCGCGAACGGCTTGGCTCATTTGCAGCCCTAGGACTCAGTAATCAGTACGAAGAGGGCTTAGGTTCAGTTCCATATAATTATTGAATCCCACTCCAGGTGCCTAGTGCCCACCGAGTGTACACAGGTTGTCTGAAATGGGAGCATATCTGTTCTCCCATTTAATTCATGTCCAATTCTGTACCCCTTTCTAATTTCTATTACATGTGGGCATCCATATATCTACTACCAGGACCCACATGTAATAGGGAGGGGTGACAGAATTAAATGGGACAACATATCTGCTTCCGTCTCAAATGATTAGAAACATCAAGAACACTGATAATTAGAGTCTTACATTAATAACCGTCATAATGTTTGATGATATTTTGGTTGAAGACAAAAAAAGATGGTAACAGCTAATTAACCCTTCCTACAGTAGCATATGGATTTCAAGATTCACCACAGCTCATGTTCCAAAAGTTGATCTCATATGAGAGAACACTCAAGAATACCTCTTCAGCTTTCTTAACTTCATCACTTGGTGCCTTCTCCAGGCACCTATCAGCAATTCTCTGAATAGACTGGCAGTACTGACCGAAACCAGCATTACCCCATCTGCGGCAAGTATCGATGAGTTCTGCCGGAGTCTCGGAACCGCTTTCCAAGCAGAGAGCGAAGCTTTCCTGGTACACGGTCTCGATGGCCCAGAATGCTGTGACGGCCACGATGTAGCTGACCTCCGGGGACGCCAAGCTCTGCAGAAACCTGACATCGCAACCAGATAGTTAATTCACAAATCTGTTGCTCAGTAAACAACATTCCTAATACAATTTGGTTGTTCTAAAATTGCAACATGATCAAGACTAAGAGTTCGATCATACTTTTTTCTTAGGGGCTGTTTGGATAGATGTAACTCTTTGAAAGTGTGAAAGTGGCACTTGCAGCAAGTTGAGTTTCCGTGGACTTGCAGCAAGTGGCACTTTCCAAAATGTGTTTGGATAGAATATTTTTTGTCTGCTGCAAGTGGAAAAAAAATTGGTTTGGTGTTTGGATAGTTATGTAAGTAGAAAGTGGTATTTTTTTGGAGATGTGGTAAACCTAGGTATGGTTACCCCCCAATATATATATATATATATATATATATATATATATATATATATATATATATATATCAGCTCTCTCTCTCTCTTTACATTTTTTTTCCCAAAAAAAAATCCCCCACCACTCCCCTCCAAATTCTCTTACATTATATTTAAAAAAAAAGAAAAAAGAGTCTGCTATATATGTAGGTAGAAGCTAAACATTGGTAGGTCAATGAGTCCCGAATTTAGAGCTTCAACAAGTATACTTGTATCAACACTTTTATCACTACCAAAATAAGTCATATCAGCGACGAAATTAGCGACGCCGGATTAAAACGTCGCTAATATTTTTGTATTTAGCGACTGCATAAGTATGTGTCACAATACGTCGCTGATAGCGACAAACAGCGACATATTGCGACTACCTTTAGTGTAATAAAAACCAACGTCGTTGATTTGTCGGAAAACGTCGCCAGTTTTACTAGTTCAGCGACGTTTAGCGTCGCAAAGATTATTACGTCGCCGAATATTAAAATAATACCGACGCTTTGCGACATATTTAGGGACGTCGCTAATTTCTGCTAAATAGGGTTTCCTCGGTTTCTCTTTTCAATTCTCCCTCTCCCCAAATTTTTTGTTCTCGTCCCTCTTCCCCCCGACCTCGACGACAGCCCGACCCCCTTCCCTCCGGCGCCGCTCATCCTCCTCCTCCACCGCGAGCCCCTTCTCCTCCTCCTCCTCCACCGCGAGCCCCTTCTCCTCCTCCACCGCGAGATCCTCCTCCTCCACCACCGCGAGGAGACTGAAGGTAAACCCTAACCCTAATTGAGGTGTTTTTCGTGTCCAAAATGGACACGGAGACACATTACGACCATGTGTTCACTGATACAGTGTGTTCGTGAGGTTTTGGACACTTTGTGTCCATTTGTTGGACACGTGGACACCCGCAAGCATGCATATATATGTATCCCCTCCTCCTCCACCACCGAACTTGTCCTCCTCCTCCACTACCGCGAGGAGACTGAAGGTAAACCCTAACCCTAATTGAGGTATTTTTCGTGTCCAAAATGGACACGGAGACACATTACGACCATGTGTTTACTGATACAGTGTGTTCGTGAGGTTTTGGACACTTTGTGTCCATTTGTTGGACACGTGGACACCCCCAAGCATGCATATATATGTATTTCACCTCTGTACACTTAATCCCCTACATACACTTGTGTATTTTCGTATTAATTTGGATTTGCATATTGGGTTTGGGTTTCGATATAGTGTTTGATACATTGTTTCACCTTGCAACATTCCTACACTTATTTTAGACAACAAGTATATGAACCAATTAGTCAACATCTATTTGTTGAAGTATGGTACTCCATTCTTCGTAATTCTAGCTATATATGTCTCAAGATCCAGTACTCGAAAATCCCAAGAAGAAGAAGAAGAAAAGAATAAAATGACGTCGCTCAACACCCTATGACAACTCTTTGTAGAATTGTGTTAAAGTGTGAGTTCTACCGTATGAGTTCTATAGTATGGTTCTCTTTGTAGAATAAAATGACATTGCTCAACCCTATCGATCCTCCATACAAGTCTTCCTTCATCTATTGTCTTAAAGTGTGAGTTCTACAGTATGGTTCTCTTTGTAGAATTGTGTCTTATTTTAGACAACAAGGGTTTCCTATTTTTATAGGTAACATGGCAACATGTGTAAGGGAACATATAGGTGTGTGTTTGTGTTTGAAAGGGAGTGTCACAAGAGTAAGGCGTGAGCATGTGTTAGTATTTTGAGTTGTGAGAGTGTTTGTTCTATTGAGGTTAGTACCAACTGGAAAGTTAGGTTAAAAGAAACTGGGAACTATGGGGTGGTTGTATACATCATGTATATGTATGTGTGTGTCTAGTGGGAGAAAGGGGGAGGGTTAGCTAGTACCAGGTATTTGGAGAGGAGGGAGAGTTTATACTAGTATATATAGACTAATATCCTAAAACTTGACTTATACAACTTAGAAATGGCTAGTTTGACCAAGTTGGACTAGTTTAGCTTAGAGTTGACTCGGTTGGACTATACATAATATATAGACTAATATCCTAAAACTTGACTTCTACAACTCAGCCTATATGAAATATTGTAGACACGGGTGATATACCGCCGCGATAATCTCTGACACCGCACGCACAAACACGCGAAAGAAAAGTTAGCAATGCGAAAAGAAGATGACAGATAATCTCTGACCATTTAACGTAAAATGTCATGTGTACATATACTGCGGAAAGTGTAGACCGCATGAACTGACAATTGCATATCATTCACTACCTTGATGTATCTATCTTACAGAATTATGGAGCTGAATTACTATCTGCGGAATCGTACTTGGATGTACAACCGTCATCCTGATGACATGTGCGGTGTGCGGGATGAATTCATAGAGGGTGTACACCAGTTCCTGCAGTTTGCCAAGGCGTTCCCTCAGTACATGGACGGTACCAAAATTAAGTGTCCGTGTGTGAGATGTCGCAACTTGAAATATCATCCAGAAGTGGATGTCACGTATCATTTATACTCGAAGGGTTTCACGCCGAATTACTATCAGTGGAGCGAGCACGGAGAACTTGTGTCTTTAGCATCGGTGTACGAGCCTTATGTGGATGTCCACAACAACGCTCCTTACGACGATGGGTTGGTGAACATGGTTTTCGACGCGGCCGGGCCTAGTTTCGATCCGGATGATCATGATGCACCTGAGGAGGCACCGAACCCCGATGCTGCACAGTTCATGGAGTTGCTGGAGAATGCAAGGACTCCATTATATCTTGGTTGTGAGGATCATTCACCGTTGGAGATGGTTACAAGATTGTTGAGCATCAAGTCCGATTTTAACATGTCGCAAGATTGCTACAACCGTCTTATGGAGTTGCTTATAGAAATATTGCCTGAGGGTGCGAAGTTGCCTAAAGACTTCTACCGGTCTAAGAGGATGGTTAGATCGCTCTAGATGGGATACGAAAAAATCGATGCCTGTCGCAACGGGTGCATGTTGTACTACAAAGACGACAAGGATGAAGACGCCTGCAGATTTTGTGGTGTCGATCGCTACAAGGCATGTGGTAGAGGAAAGTTTGTCGGTGCCAGGAAGCCTACCTCTTTGATGCACTACTTGTCGTTGACGCCGCGGTTGCAGCGGTTGTTTATGGTGAAGGAAACTGCAGAAAACATGAGTTGGCATAAGCGGGAACATACCGAAGGAGTTTTGGATCACCCATCTGATGGAGAAGCATGAAAGCACTTTGATCGAGAGTATCCAGATTTTGCTTCTGATCCGCGTAATGTCAGATTGGGTCTCTGCTCCGACGGTTTTACCCCATTCGGACTTTCGGGATCACAGTATTCGTGTTGGCCTGTGATCGTCACCCCGTACAATCTACCGCCTTGGATGTGCATGAAGACTCCGTATATGTTTCTCACCGTTATTATCCCAGGTCCGAACAATCCGAAAAGGAACATCGATGTGTATTTACAGCCGTTGATTGATGAGTTGAATCAGCTGTGGGAAGTATGTTCCAACACGTACGATGTATCTAGAAAACAAAATTTCCGGATGCGGGCAGCACTTATGTGGACCATCAACGACTTTCCGGCCTATGGAATGTTATCTGGATGGAGCACGCATGGTCGTCTTTCATGTCCGTATTGCATGGACAGCACTAAGGCTTTCCGTTTGAAACACGGAGGCAAACCGTGCTTCTTCGATTGTCATCGACAATTCCTGCCGAAGGATCATCCGTACCGGAGGAACAAGAATGCTTTTCGTGCTGGCGTTGTGGAGAAGGCTAATCCCCCGCCAAGGTGGACCGGATACACGATATGGAAAGAGGTAAAAGATTTACCAAGAGCTATTGAGCAGCCTGCTACGGGCTACAAGTGTGACGGATTTGGTCGCACTCATAACTGGACGAAGAGGAGTATATTCTGGGATCTTCCATATTGGAGCACCAATCTGATTAGACATAACCTTGATGTCATGCATATCGAGAAGAATGTGTTTGACAACATAATTAATACTGTAATGGACGTAAAGGGGAAGACGAAAGACAATCCAAAGGCTAGATTGGACTTGGAAGAAATATGTAGACGTCCTGCATTGCATTTGATAGAGGACGGGAATAGAAAGTTGAAGCAGCCTAAGGCAATTTTCTCACTGGAGGAGGATAAAGTGAGGCTTTGTAGGTGGATTCAAGGTCTGAAATTTCCAGATGGGTATGTTTCGAACTTGAGAAGATGCGTCAACCTCAAGGAGAACAAACTGACAGGTATGAAGAGTCATGATTGTCACGTATTCATGGAACGGTTAATTCCGATTGCATTTGGGAAATTCTTACCGCAGGCAGTTTGGGATCCATTGACGGAGCTTAGCATATTCTTCAGGGACCTTTGTTCTAAGAAATTGCTCGTTGAACGTCTAGAAAAGCAAGAGAAGGACATTGCGGTAACACTGTGCAAGCTAAAGAGGGTGTTCCCTCCCGGATTCTTTGACTCTATGGAGCATTTTCCGATTCATCTTTCCTACGAGGCACATGTTGGTGGACCCGTCGAATATCGATGGATGTACCCGTTCGAGCGACATTTGAATCACCTAAAAAGAAAGGTGAAAAATAAGGCTCGGGTTGAGGGTTCTATTTGTGAAGCCTATATTCTCGAGGAGATTACAAATTTCTGCTCCTCCTATTTCAAACCTCATGTTGCTACGAATAGAACGAGGGCTCCGAGAAACGACGACGGATATGAAGAATTTAATGATAGAATACTGAAAGTATTCAATGCGTCCGGAAAGCCTTCGGGGAAAATGAAGAAGAGATATTTAAATGACGAAGAGCTAAGGGCTGCTCAGTTGTATGTATTACTCAATTGCGACGAGGATGAAGTGGAGAAGCTAGAGGGGTAAGTAACTCAGGATGATGAGTTTACGTCATCTCAATGTAATAGTATAAGCTAATATTATTGTACTAATCGGCGGTTGCTTCGTTATTTTCCAGCACATATAATGATGAGTTGAGGCTGGTTAGACCCTACCTAACAGACGAAGCATTAGAACAAGAAATGAGACGTCATTTTCCTTCTTGGTTGAGCGAATATGTAAGTAGCTCGGTAATTACTGGCCTCTTCTAATGCAACTGCGCAATAAATAACTTATTATCGCTTCTTTGATATTCAGGTCGATCGTCTAATTTCACCCGAGATTGAATTAATTATAACTCTTGCCAAGGGACCAATTACTTTTGTTAAATATGGCCAAGTTACTGTGTCAATGGCTTTCGGTTCAAGTCGACAAATGCTCCGATCAGAGACAGCTTCCTGGATCTTGATTCCACGAAAAAAAGTTGTTTGTGTATCAAGTCTTCGAACTACAATGACGTCGATCCAGGTAATGATTTCTTTGGCATCTTGCGAGAGATTGTGGAGTTGTCATATAATAATGGCAGAGAACCTGCAAAGATCGTGTTGTTCAAGTGTGAATGGTTCGATCCGATTGAAAATCAAGGTTGGAAAATTGACAAGCATGGTCTTCTGGATATAAACTACAAGCGTAGATATCAAGGCTACGAACCGTTTGTCCTAGCAACTCAGGCTCAGCTCGTGTACTTCACAGCTTATCCGAGACGGGAAGCAACGAAGTCTGACTGGTGGGCAGTATGCAAGACTAAAGCCAGAGATACTTTTGATGTTGACGAAAAAGCTTACCAGGAGGACGAGCTACCTCTTGTAACCAATATTGTCGATGTGGACTCCACGGAAGTTACGCATTACACGACACATAATGTAGAAGATGTAGAATTATCCGAAGAGGAAGACGAAGCCGACGAAGGCGAAGATGAAAGTGAAGATGAGGAGGAAGAGGAAGATGAGGTCGAGGAAGACGAACAAGATGATTATTCTGAAGATGATTGAGAGAGATATACTTATCTGAACTTAGATGTTTCTTCTAGAATATATTATCTGGACTTAGATGTTTATTGTAGAATGTATCATCATATGTTGTCTTGGTTATTATCTTGTCTTTGTTGTACTTTCATATTTCCAGTCTCTATTATTTGTTGTACTTTCATATTTCTAGTCTCTATTATTTGTTTTACTTTCATATTTATAGTCTCTATTATTTGTTTTACTTTCATATTTATAGTCTCTATTATTTGTTGTATTATCATGCAGATGATGCGTGCGCACCTCCGGAGGAGAGGAGGACGGAGATCTGGGCCGACGGTACAAAGTAGGTGTTTTGGTTTATAATTTTTTTCTTTCTGTTTTTATCATAATTTTACTTTTTTCATGAATATAATATGTTTGTATAGATATCGTCCCCCAGAGGTACAGAGACGTCTAGGCCACATGCTGAGGCATAATTATGGTGGTGCTTGGATTAACTACTCTGAGGCTCCGGACGAGAGGAAGGCCTTCTGGTTTACCGCGCTTCAAGGTTAAAATATATTTGCTTTTAACATGAATCATATAATTTTTGTATATTATATATAACTGATAAATATTTGGTTTGCGCTCTTCTAGGATATGTTTTTCTATCCACCGCACCGGGCCGAGCTTATCGAGGGGATGTTTCCTGCCGTCGCTGCCAAGCTGATCCGCGACTCTATCAATGATCAGAAGGATCGTGATCGTGTCGGAAAGCCGATCCAAGGTTGGATCACCCCTGATCAATGTAATGCGATGAAGGCTCGATTAGAGGACCCAAAGTACAAAGAGAAGTCGGAGAAGGCCAAGGCGGCTAGGCAACATGCCTCGAAGTGGTGCGGTGGATCGATTCCGATGACGGAACATTTCCGCCGTCTGGTATGTCTTCCTCTTTTAGAAATATTATTTTAATGCAAAACCGATAAATTATTACTAAGATAATATATTTAATTACAGGTAAGGAAGGTCGGTAACGCCGACATGGTGACCGTCTTCCTGGCCACCCATCGTCGCGGCGGTGACCTTATTGACGAGAGGGCCGAGCAGACTTATGTAAGTATTATAATACGTTATCTTAATTTAATACTTCGTGTCAATTTTAATATAACTTAGTAAATACGATGCAAATAAATATTCATATAGTTAGTAATAATAAGTACATTAATTAAAAATTAGAAATAATAAGTACATTAATTAGAAATTAGTAATAATAAGTAAATTAATTAGAAATTAGAAGTTAGTAATAATAAGTACTTTCTAGGCCGAGTATCAGAGGCTGCGGGAACGGGCGGCTGCTAGTGCACCTGATGCAGGAGAGGCCAATACTTCCTCGCAGCCCACTCAAGCTCCGTCGGCGGACGAGCTGTGGATGGCCGCCGCTGGTGGACTCCGTAGGGGTACGTACTACGGTACGGGATCCTATGGCGCCCTAGTTGCGACCCAGTCCTCTAGGACATCTCCTGCTAGTGTGCATGGTCCACAGCCGTCCCAGGAGTCTGCCCGAGTCCACCAGATGATGGAGTCTCTCCGTGACGACCTGCTACGACGGATCGAAGAGCAGTCTCAGCACCCTACGGAGGATCCTGCGCTGCTAGCACGATTGGATGCACTCGACCGCGGCATTATGGACCTCAGGGAGACGACTGAGAGGACAGAGCGCATCGTTGGAGGGTTAGAGCGCACGGTGACGGAACTGCAGACAGGACAGGTGACCATGGCCGAGAGGATGAGATTGGCGCAGGAGTCGATGGTCCAGAGCAGTGATAGAATGTTATCTATCATGGATGCATACCACCAGCGACTTACAGCGTTGGAGCGTGCTGGTCTTCCGGGTGCGCCTTCATCGTCGTCGACTCCGCCGCCTCCACCGCCTTCTTCTTCGACACCGACTCCACCGACATCACTGCCTCCATCGGTCCATCGGTATCGATTTCACTTGAGGAGTATGAGTTATTCTTATCCCTTCGTCGCGACGGTGCCCCTTCTGCACCAGATTCCTAGTAGTCCCAGTTAGGACTGTTTCTTTGTGTTTGTTTCATTCTTTGTTTGTGACTTAGATATTTGTTGGTTGTGTAGATTTGGATTTTTGGATACTTGGTTATTTGGATACTTGGTTATTTGGATATTTGGTTATTTGGTTAGTTGTTGTGTGATTGTTGTAAACTTGGTTATAGGGACTGAAATCTGTGTACACTGAGAAATGGACATTCTGAGAACTGGACATTGTGTGATTGTTGTAGACGTGGTTATAGGGACTGAAACCTGTGTACAGCGAGAAATGGACATTCTGTGATTGTTTGGATCCTATTCTACAGTGAGAAATGGTTATCTTTTTTAAACTGCAGGGAGAAATGGACATTCTGTTTTTTATTTTATTTTATTTTTTTTGCAGACTTAACGACGTTTACCGATGGCCACCGACGTACATTTACGTCGGTAAACGTCGGTAAATATGCGATATTATCCAGGGTACCGACGTTTTAGCGACGTCATTATATATCGGAGAACGTCGGTAAACGTCGGTGCCGTCGGTAATCATCCTAGGAATTCCCAGGATTTACCGACGTTTACCGACTTTTAACATGTCATTAAACCACCGACGATACGTCGGTATTACGTCGGCAATTTACCGACGCGTAGCGACACATTCTAATACGTCGCTAATACACCGACTTCACGACGGTAGACGTCGGCAATATACCGACGTATATATACGTCGACAACCGTCGGTAATTGCGACGTTTGGCGACGTTTAGAAGATTAGCGACTTACATTTCAGCGACTATCACAAAACGTCGGTAATTTCGTCGCTAAAAATATTTAGCGACGAAAATTGTTGTTTTAGCGACGTCTTTAGGCGTCGCTAAAACGACTTATTCTGGTAGTGTATGAAATTGATAGATATCCATATGTTGTGGAATTTGGACATCTTGGCTTCTTACACTGAGCTAACTGTGTTTTGTTACTGAAACCAATGATGTGAGTATGAGACCAACATAAGTTATCTGGAGAAAAACACAAAAGAAAGAAAGAAACAAAAAGAAAAGGAGGACAGAGTCTTCCAGTTTGCTTATCTTAACAGTGACTAAGATACATATTTCCATGGAGACGAGGAAGTAGTAACCCTTCCTTTGCTGCATAAGAAAGGTACCTGCAGTATTCCAGATTTGCCTTTTGGGGAGCAGTGGTATATAAGTGAACATCCCATTTCGAAGCCTCGCTTTTGAACCATGACAGCTCATCACTAAGAGAAGCTAGGCCACCTAAAATAACTTCCATGTCTGATGGCTCATCCGACTGCTTACAAGCCTTAAGAAGAACACTCGCAAGAAAAGGGACGAAGTCCCTAACAAATATGTAGTCCTGCCCCTGCAGTATCAAATTCAATCCAAGTAAGGAATCACGAAAATAACATGCTGCTGAGTAATACTAGTCAAGAAAGAAATCTAGCACACACAATGAAGAATACTTTTAACATGCTGAACACAGCTACTTAGTTCATTGCAGATACTAATACTAGCTGCATCACACAGTCATTTGGTAAAAGTGCTAGTTCTTACTATGCTGTGAAACTGACGTATCTTTCCGAAGCAAATATCTGAACGGCACCAGTATTATGTTTCCACTAAAAACAACATGTTCAAGGTAAGTTCTTCATTCTACCTAGGAATTGGGTTTCTCTAAATTTCTTTTTCCTGCAAGAATATGTCTCTACACTGTCACTAACCGGCCTTTCGAGAGAGTTCTTGAAGCAGAGGGGAAGGTCAACTAGCTCAGAGTCATTACAGGACTCACAAGGAAGAGACCAGGAAATAGTAGACCAGACGCCTATTAGCAAATTAAGATATACAAAATGATACAGGATAACAACAGTAGGGACCTCTTCCAAGAAGCATCAGGCTCCTATATTTGGCAAGGTCTTTGCTTCAAATTTGCAAGGTATTCAACATCCGAAGCTTTAGATTATGGGTGACCTGACCATATGAGAACAATAGATGCTACACTTAAAACGGAGAATGGAGAGTTTTAAAGACTGCCTCCAACTTCAAAAACGGTAGGGGACTCTCCTAGAAGCATCATGTAACTACATATGTCGGCCAACTGCATAGTTATAGAAGATCACCATCATCATCCGAGCCTTTTCCCATCAAAATAGGTACAGCTATTCCTATGAGGCATACAAAAACTCCTCAAAAGAGTAAACGAATTGACTGTCCAACTAATCTCAACTTATGCGCTGGAACCTTAAGTTCCTAGTGAAGGTAGATATGAGCAAGACAGGTCTTTGCTACAAAACCTTTCTGGTCATGTAGCTTAGGCTCGTGTAAGAAAGAGGTAAGATGATAAGACTTGTTTTTCCTCAAAAAAGATGGTTGCAATAGGGAATTGTACATTAAACAAAAGAGGAAAAGGAATATCGCTTCTATGCAATGCTAGAAGACCAGACTTCAAAATGATACACATTTCTATGCAATGCTAGAAAACCAGACTTCAAAATGATATGTACTATCTGGTCAAAAATCAACCTGCATTAAGATGTGCTTGAGGACAATAAATAAGATGGCAACTTAGTGAAGTGCACATACCAAGGACTCTGAGCAAACCAAATGGCTAGATCAGGTATACGTTTACTCTCTAAATTGCAGGAATTGTTAGATGACTAATAATTATTAATTACTGGCGACTTCGATAAGATCTGTGCTTAACTTTCTTTCGTACTTGCATAATACTAGAAACACCGGCAAGACATGAAACAACCACACACTTAAAGCATGCTATATCAATATCAAAAAGTTGGTGTGGAGTTCTTAGTGCCAGTTAGGATTGTGGTTACGTTTTATCTTGGACTTCATTTGGTACCAAACACAATGAGGGAGCCCTCCAAATGTGTGTTTGCTCAAACATACCATTCATTCTGGAGCTCTATTGGACATTTTTTTCTCTGCTGTGACATTCTGGCTAGTAACATCTACATACTAGGGATGCCATTCTTTTCTCTGTTCTGAACGTGGTACCAACGAATAAATGAACAAGAAAAGAAACACAAGGACACAAGATTTAACGTTATTCATGGACTTTCTCCTACGTCCACGGCTGCACACAAATTATCTTATTATTTCAAGAGAGTTACAATTACAAGAGATTGAACCCCTATTTATATCAAAAGATTAGGGCAACCATCTTCTTCACTATATTTACTGAACTACCCCTACTAATCAATTTGGGCTGGATGTACACTAGGGAATCTGATGAAAGCTCCACAATCTCTAATCTCTCTAATATTCTCTCTGGCTTATTGAGTTATAGAGATGAATCTAATTCCCTATTTGACATTTTGACTAGGAAATTGACACCAATGTTGATGTGTGTGTTCGTGCTTGTGCCATGGTGATGGTGTCATTGTGTTAGTGTTCTTGCAACATAGATCGTCATTCTAGTAAGACTAAAAAAATGCTCCTGTGTCCGTGTCGTGTAAGCATTGCACAAGTCATGGCAATATACTATTTTTTTTTAATGGAGAAAAGAGAGAAAAAATTATGAACCATATTACGTAAAAGACACCCATAGTATGTTTTTTTACTAAACCACAGATGTAAGAATATATATCTGAATTGTCTCCAAACTGTATTTTGAGGGACTTATTGAAGAACAGGCGATGCAAACTAGTTCACCAGTCATTGCAGGAGTAATAACCGCTCATAAAGAAGATCAGGAAACAATATATCAAATGCCTAGTAGCCAACTAAAATATACAAAGGATAACAGTAGCGACTTCCCCTAGAAGCATCAAGCAAGAAATAGTAGATTAAATGCCGAGAAGCTAAATTAGGTAAACAAAATGATACAGGATGACAAAAATACGGACTTTTCCTTGAAGCAACAGGCAGGAAATAGTAGACAATGCACAATAGCAACTACTACAACAACAACAAAGCCGTTATCCCAATTGTTTGGGTTGGGCTGTTTGAATCCTTTTCTTCCATTTGTTAAGGGTCATACCCTCTATAATACTAATAAAAATCAAATACTTTTAACACTTCAAATCATATTCGTCTAGGCCTACCTCTAGTCCTAGTGGCTCCATTAACTACTACCGGGAGGATCTATTGTTTTGTGTTGCACATGTCCAAACCACCTAAGAAGTAAGAAAAAGTAATCTCATCATGTCCTCAATTGCGTCAACTCTAACTTTTCACCGATACACTCATTTCTTATCATATCCTTAAATGTATATCATTCATCCATCTTGACATTCTCATTTATATTACAGTAACTTTCTGGATATGATTTTGTCCAATACTCTTGATCCAAAAATCATGACCGGCCTTATGGCAATCTATCTTGTACAATTTTTCTTTCAACTTCAAAGGTGTCTTGTAACCACAAAGCACTTTAGAATCACTTCTCAATTTCAACCATCTTGTTTCATTTATATGCATATAGCCAATTAATATGTACAAAATGGTAGAGGACTACAACAGTAGAGACCTTTCCTTGAAACATCAGGTTCCTATATTTGGGTAAGGTGTTTGCTTCACATTTGCAAGGTGTTCAACAGCCAAGGCTTTAGATAAAAGATTACGAGTGACCTAACCATATGAGAAGAATAGTTGCTACACTTTGAAAGAGAATGGGAGAGGTTGAAACTGCAAGGTCTGGTATCATTATCGGAATCGGACCCTTCCTATAGGTATCGTATCGGTGTCGGCGGTATTGGTGGTTTTGGATCGGAGTATCAAATTTTTTGGTAGCGGAAAGCAAATAATTATTAAAAAATATTTTATACATTTAGTCATAATTTTTAAGTGCTTTATGTGTTGTTTTTGTAGTTGTTTTGAAATTGAATGAAATAGTAGTCACCCTTGCCGATTGGTTTATACCTGCGATATATAAGTTTTTTTTCGTTTACATGCTTTTACAACCTTACTATGCTTTTACACCCTTGTTGATTGGACTTTTTTGCTTCTTTTTTTGCCGAATTGACTAGAAAAGAGACCTCCAATGTCGGTATCGGATCGGGACATGCCAAATGGTGTCGGTATCGACCGATACTGCAAACTATGGTATAAAGACTTTTTTCATATTTCAAATGCATAGTTCCAGAAGCTCACCATCATCATCATCATCACCCGAGCCTTCTCGCATCAAAATGGGATCAGCTATGCCTACGGAGCATTCGATTCAAAAGCTCCTCATAAAGAATTGGCACCCCGACTGCCAAACAAACCTCAACCCTATGTGCTGAAATCCATATTCCTACCTGAGGTAGTAACGAGCAATATAGGGCCTAGCCGCAAAAACATTTTAATCATGTTAGGACTTGGTGTTTCCTTTTAAAAAAATGGTACGAACTACTATTAAACAAATACGGAATGATGATGCTCCTATTTTGCACGGACACCGATACGACACGGTACATTCACTGTACATGTTATTGTGGGCCGTGTCCGACACGTGTCCGACACGACATGGGCCAAATGTCGGAGCCTCCTTGTTTTCTAGGGTTAGGGAGGGTCCTGGATCGCTTGGTTCCGGCAGCTTCGTCGTGTCAGTGCCCGTGTCCTCCGAGCTGCCGTCTCGATGTGTCAGTGTCCCTGGAAAGTGAGACTGCTCCAGAACTACTCCCGTGTCCGTGTCGCGTACGTGCCGGGGAAGCATTCGGTACGACGACGACACGCCGACGATTATACTCGACAAAGAAGAAGGAAAAAAAACGTTGGGAAGAGGAGAAGAAATTACGAGCCAGCGCTTGAAAGCGGCTATGTCGACGGTCCCTTCACGGATCGCGAGGATGAACGGGTGCCGCGTGGCCCGCTCGTAGATCGGACGGTGAAGGTTCGTCCACGTAGCCGTCGTGCTCTTCCCGTTGGCGTCTCCGTTTCCTCCTCTCTCCATTTTCCTCTCTTCTTCCTCTCGTCAGTCAACGGTCGACCACTTAAAAATCTAGTTCTTACCGGGTTGGATCTGAGTTCTTTTACAGATCAAAGCAAGACACTATCCATTTTCTAGATGGAAAAAGCTATTTTGCCCGCAGGCGGGCCAGTCCGTCCGCCTGCGTGGCACTTTTTCATTGACCTCTTTCTGTTAACGTGGGATTCACGTCGACGTCCTGCCAATGGAGAAATGCCACATGGCGGACGGACTGGCCTGTCCGTGGACCTCTTTCATGTTCAATATATATTTATTTTGTATTACTAGATACCACGAGATATTGTTATTAGATAATCTTAATCCAAGATTTTTTATAAGGACACATCAAAACATGATCAGGGCTAGCCAGGATTGGGGCTAGCCCATGTTTGAGAAGAAATTACTGGAACTATCCAATTTTTCTACTCAGGGGGCTGTCCCAAACAATCCCCCCCCCCCTCCCCCCCCCCCCCCCCTCCTCCCAAATTTTACTATCATTTGCAAATTTCACTCTCTTTTCAAAAATCCTAACTTTCTTCTCCTCCTCTTCTTCTTCTTCTTCTTCTTCTTCTTCTTCATCACCATTTTCCACTCCCCAAACTATACATCTTCTTCTTCATCTTCTTCTCCATAATTTTTTCTACTCTAAATCCTAGTTTTCTTCTCCATCATTTTCACCAAAATTCTAATTTTCCTCTACACAATTTTCATTCTCATCATTTTGATTCCTCACAAATAATGCATGAAAATAAATCCTAACATGTTTATTTCATTTTTTCTCACAAAAAATACATGAAAACAAACCCTAAAATGTATATTTCATTATATTATCAAGATGGAAATAAATCCTAACATATGTTTTCATTCGGCCATTTTGATTTTAGGATTGTCAGGAATTGTGAAGCCCATGACTTTAATTTTATTTTTAATGTCCCTGTTTTATATTGTTTGGTGAGCCTTTTGTTTTTAGCCCACAACTTGTTAATCATTTTTTTGTGTTATTAATTAATTACTAGTTAGTTATTTTTCAACCCAATGATTTAAGTCCTGGAACCCACAACCCGAAGCCCAAACACAATAGGCTAACCATTCTCCCACTCACCCGAGTTTCCCTTTCTGATCCGTCCAACCCGTGCCCACGTACTTTGTTTGGTGAGCCTTTTGTTTTTAGCCCACAACTTGTTAATCATTTTTTTGTGTTATTAATTAATTACTAGTTAGTTATTTTTCAGCCCAATGATTTAAGTCCTGGAACCCACAACCCGAAGCCCAAACACAATAGGCTAACCATTCTCCCACTCACCCGAGTTTCCCTCTCTGATCCGCCCAACCCGTGCCCACGTACTCCTCTCCCTCTCCACTACGTAACCCTTAGGAGCAGAAACTCTCCCAATCCACAGAAACTTCATTTTTCCACCATCACAATAACTCTTCTATCTCCCTAACCGTTCCACCATTCTCCGATCCGAGACCACCACCGCGCTCCCCTCGCCGCCCTCTCCGATTACAGACCTCTCTCCCCCACCTTCCGAGTCCGTCCCCGCGCAACCCCGCGCCAGTCCGACAGCCCGGCGTCTCCCGTGCGTGTTCTCGTGCGCGTGTTCCTGGGTAATCTCTTTCCTCATTTTTTCCATCTTTTGGTTGTTCACAGAACCATTTAGACCTTCTGGCCTTAGGTTAGTTTCTGTAGATTATTAAACTAAGTTCTGTGTTTTGATTATTTGGTTTCTGTGGTGTTAAATTAGCAATGTGGTAATAATATACATATTAGAAAACTTTATACATGCTTATTTGGTATTAATTGATTTATGGATTAACCTTAATAATTTAAAATATGGTTTAAATGATTTAATTGGCTTAAATAAAAGTTAGGATTATCATTTATTTTGTAATGTTAATTTGTAGAGATTCTAAACCTAATAAATGATTTAGTTATTTTATTTACAAAATAGTGGTAAATAATATTCATTTAAAAGTTATTATTTTAAATAAAAAATTTGTTAGAAAAATTGTATTATAAATTATATAATTCTCCTTTTAAAATGATTTCTAATCAAAAAGGTTTATACAGAGATTAATATAATAAAAACTAATATTTATTTAAAAATCGTTATTTTGGCAAGAAAACCGTATTTTATGCAAAAGTGCTATTTTAGTATTTAAAAAAAAATATTTTCCCTTTATTACGAAAAATGGTTAAAAAATGTATTTTCTAAGGAAAATCGTTTTATTAATATTGTTCGGTAAATAATTTCTCTCAATAATAAAAATGTTCATTAATGAATTATTTTGGTCTTGAATAATATTTTTAGTAACAATAACCGAAAAATAATTTCTAGCTAATTAAAATATTAGAATATTAGTTTTGGAGGAAAATCATAAATTTGGTAAAATATTAATTTATTAAATATAGTTAAAATATTATTTTCCTTATTTTGTGAATAATAGTCAAAAAATGGGTTTTTAGTAAATTATATTTTCGCGTAATTTGGTAATTACATAAAAAATACTAATTTCTATAATACGATTAAATAATAATTTTCTTACCCTTAATTATTACGTTAAAAACTTGTATTTTTACTAAAACGATTATTTTGTAACTTAGTATCTAAAATATAAATATTTTTCAAGGTTATTAACAAAATTATGTTATTTTCAACCTGACCAGACTTAGCCCTAATTAACTAGTTGGCGTTGCCCTTAAGGATTAGAGTGTAATTATTTCTAGTTGCTGAACCTGGTGTTACGAATCTGTAGGTTCGGGACCCTAAGCCCAAACGGTTATCTGCTACTCGTCGCTTTCCACGTCAAGGGACTATCTGAGGCAAGTTACGGTTATGTTTTCTTGCATTTTATTTAGTAATTGTCAAGTTGCATGTTTAAACCACATTGCTACACGGAACCCTCTCCTAGGGTTCAAATATTGATTGATATTGATTGTGGGATATTGGAAGAATAGTGTAACGTTTATGACCAATACCCCTCATATTGTATATTGTTATTGTCACGCCCCAGAACCAGAATACTGGAGAGCGAGGGAATGACTCAGCCAGCTACGTATTACGGGTAGATGAATACCGTATAATACGATCAATGCTGTCTAAAAGACGAGGGGGTGCATACTACATGAAAGTCTTACTATGGTCATTTCACATCTATTGTCTCAATCATTCAAATAAGAAACAGAAATAGAGAACATGTAAGATAAAGCAGTAAGGCGTCCCAAACGCTCAGTCAAAATGTTCTTGATATCTGGCTTTACAAAATATAGCCAGATGAGGTAGCAAAAATATACACAATTGTTATCAGCTGCAGCCTGACTTAGTTACAACTATGTAAAAGTAAGTACAAGACGATCCGACTAACATGTCGGTGCCAAACGGCAAGGTATAAAGTAAATAACAAAACGAGCGGGGAAGTAAGGAACCCACTCGAGTCCTCCTGCGATCATTCCTCTAGTATTGACCATCTTGGAGGTGGAAGTAAGCTGAGTCCTCGGGGACCGGCTCTAAATCTGGCCATGCAAAACCAGAGAGGTTAGACCTCTAATAGCAAGTACCGCAAGGAAGCACGATATGAGGGTTAAAACCAGTAATAAGAGAATAGGATATATAGATCTCTGCTTGCTACTAGGATTCACATAATGTCACGACACTTCGAACCAACCTCCCAACCAAACAAGGACAGAGGTTGGCCCGTCATGTCTCGACACTCTGATCATCTTAGTTAGTTAACAGAGTAGGTACAGTACACAGACAAATCAACTTAAACGGCCATCCAACTCCTACGGCTTACTACTGTGAGTCCCAAGTTATCCTGGAATTATGCAATAAGGATTTCTCAGTTCTTACTATGGGCAAGCAAGGCTAGTCTATCCAATCAATCAATTGCGCCAATCATGAATTAGACGAGTCCCAGCGGGACGCCCGTCATCAATATACAATATACAATAATATAAGCAGATACCGCTCCCTGCCCGTGTGGCAGATTTGTAGTATCTGTGGGAACCAGCCGGCCTGTCGGGCACTAATAGTCCCAAAGAGGGCTGCCATGTAAAAACTCGAAAATCCATACTCTCCATGTAATCATTATTTTATTTAACTTAGTAGCCTCTATGTTAAGCGAAATCCCATATCGTGGATCATGGCCATTCAGAATGAGTACTTCCGTACAAGGTACGATATGCCCAACTCTACAACGATACCCGTGCGGTTAAGTTGTAGGTCTTACATAGCGTAATGCAACAATTAAAACTAACCACGGAATAATCATGCCTTGACCATAGAGTACACATGCTGCTTTCGTAAAATGAATAAATAATTTGTAGCCTGCATGGATCTATATGTCAATATTCGGGATTGGCCAATCGATTGAAATATGAACGTGTCTTATTCCATTTAATTCAATAAGACGACTAGCCAGTCTCTTAGTTCCATCTAGGAACGCATGATCAATAATTAATCAAGATAACAATCCATGTTCATTAATGCCAAATTCGGGAAATAAAATTGGGAAATAAATAATGATTGGAAAATAAATAATCTCATGCGCCGTGGGAAATGATTGGGAAATAAGTAATCTCATGCGCCTGTGGTAAAGGTTGGGAAATAAAAAATCTCATGCGCTGAGGAATGATTGGAAAATAAATAATCTCATGCGCTGTGGGAAAGGTTGGGAAATAAACAATCTCATGCGCTGTGGGAAATAATTGGGAAATAAATAATCTCATGCGCCTGAGGAATAAAGATTCAAGCGGCTGTGGGAAATAAATCTCATGCGCTGTGGAAAATGATTGGGAAATAAATAATCTCACGCGCTGTGGGAAAGGTTGGAAAATAAACAATCTCATGCGCTGTGGGAAATGATTGGAAAATAAATAATCTCATGCGCCTGAGGAATAAAGATTCAAGCGGCTGTGGGAAATAAATCTCACGCGCTGTGGGAAATGATTGGGAAATAAATAATCTCATGCGCCTGAGGAATGAAGATTGGAAATAAATCTCATGCGCTGAGGAATGATTGGAAAATAAACAATCTCACGCGCTGTCGGAAATGATTGGGAAATAAATAATCTCATGCGCCTGAGGAATGATTGGGAAATAAATAATCTCATGCGCCTGAGGAAATGATTGGGAAATAAATAATCTCACGCGCTGTGGGAAAGGATTGGGAAATAAATAAACTCATGCGCCTGAGGAAATGATTGGGAAATAAATAATCTCATGCGCCTGAGGAAAATGATTGGAAAATAAATAATCTCACGCGATGTTGGGACTTCATGGCGCATGGCCTCCCGGCGCATGGCCTCCCGGGCGCATGGGGTTCCCGGCGCATGGGGTTCATCGTCCCCAAACAGCAAGTTCAGCCATGAAAGTCCTAAAAACTTGCTATGGCCATAACTTCCTCATCCGAAGCCGAAATCAAGCGAAACAAAAGCCAAAACTGAATGAAATTGAATTCTCTACAACATAGAACTATTAGTTTTCGAAAATAACCAAGTTTTAGAGATCAAAACCAAGAAAAACCGAAAATATATCAAACTTAGATCTATAACAAATAAGCCATGGAAATTGAAAATGCTAAGTGCTAAAGAGACTTAGAATCAAATAGGGAAGATGATGGAACAATAAAAATGGGGATCCATCAAGAAGCAAGTTGGCACTTGCCTTGCTCTCCTAGGTTGGTGGGAGAGTTAGGAGGAAAAAGAAGAGTAATAGTGAAGTAAATGAAGAGAGAGAAAGGAGATGGGCTTTAAATGAAAGAGTGGTGGTAGATGGGGGTTTATTTTGGTTCATGATGAACCAACATAATTAAACCAATCTGAGCCGAACCCATAGCAAAGCTAAAGCAGAGTATAAAAGCAGAAAGTAAAGTGCAGAAATAAAATTGCAGGAAATTAATTAACAAAAAATTAAAGAAATTTTATTACAGAATAATACATGATAAATATTAAATGAATACATTCCAGCAGTACATGTATTTAGAATACGTAATCTGGGAACGGGAAGTGACATCTCTACCCTCCTTAGAAAAATTCCGTCCTCGGAATTTCAGATCCAAGCATGATAGAACGTCAAAGCTAAACTAATCTAAATACAAGTAAATTGAGTAAGCAATCATTCTACAATGATAATAACAAGTAATATATCTACATCTAACAATCTACAACATTAAGCAATTCTACTTATAAGGTGACAAGCATGAGGAGTTAAGACAATCAAGGTATACAGAAGAAAATATACCTTGTGAGTCAAACAGGTACGGATACCGTGATCGGATATCATCCTCACGTTCCCACGTTGACTCTCCTAAAGAGTGATGACCCCAAGCAACCCGGACAAGGTTAATTGTTCGGTTCTTGAGTATCTTCTCTCTTCGGTCCAAAATAGACACAGGCTGCTCCTCGTAAGACATGTTGGTACCAACAACCAGCTCAGAATGATCAAGGACATGGCTTGGGTCCGATACATACCTTCGCAACTGAGATACATGAAACACGTCATGCACCTCTCATAACGAAGGTGGAAGGGATAAACGATAAGCAACATCGCCTATCCTCTCAAGGATAACAAACGGGCCCACGTATCGGGGACTCAACTTCCCGCGAATGACAAATCTAATGACCCCACGGGTAGGTGAGATCCGCAAGAATATGTAGTCCCCAACAGAAAATTCTAGCGGCCCACGATGCTGGTCTGCCCAATGACGATGCCGATCCTGCGCAACTCGAAGTCGCTCTCTAATTCCTTTAACCAATTCAACTGTCTGGACAATTATTTCTGGGCCTAGCATCTTCCTCTCCCCGATGTCGTCCCACGCTAGTGGTGACCTACACTTCTTACCATATAGTGCTTCAAATGGCGCCATCTGGATACTGGCTTGATAACTGTTGTTGTATGAGAACTCGACCAAGTGTAGGTGGCTCTCCCAAGATCCTCCAAAATCTAAGGTGCAAGCTCGCAACATGTCCTCTAAAGTCTGAATTGTTCTTTCTGATTGTCCGTCCGTCTGTGGATGGTAAGCCGTGCTAAATCTTAACTTGGTACCCAAGCTATGATGTAAGCTCTTCCAAAAATATGATATAAAACGGGTATCTCTGTCTGACACAATACTGACTGGGACCCCATGCTGTCTGACTATCTACTGCATATACAACTCTGCCAACTTTTCTGTAGATTGACCTACTCTAAAAGGAAGAAAATGTGCCACCTTCGTAAGCCGATCTACGATTACCCAAATAGCATCCTTACCACTTGGTGATCTCGGTAAACCGGTCACAAAGTCCATTGTGATATGCTCCCACTTCCATTCTGGGATAGAAAGCGGTTGCAATAATCCAGCTGGCCTCTGCTGCTCTGCCTTCACTTGCTGACATACCAAGCAACGGGAAACGAATCTAGCTATCTCCCTCTTTATCCCGTTCCACCAGAAGTGCTGCTTGATATCTTGGTACATCTTGGTCCCTCCAGGGTGTACAGAATACTGAGAACTGTGAGCTTCTGTCATAACCTCCTGTCTGATATCTCCACTAGGCACATATAGACGTGACCCGAACCTAAGTGTACCATCCTCATGAATCTGTATCTCCTTCTTGACTCACATTCTGCCCTAAGCTTCTGAATCCTTGGGTCCTGTGCCTGAGCTGCCTTGATCCTGTCTACCAAGTCGGATTGAACTTGTAGACTTGTTAGAACTCCTACATCACTAGGAAGTATAACTTCGATGTCCATCTCCTGAAGGTCTTCTAAGATATGTCTCTGTGTTGTCAACATAAATGCGCCGCCTCTCCTGCTGAGAGCATCTGCTACCACATTAGCCTTGCCTGGATGATACTGAAGCTCCACGTCATAATCCTTGATCAACTCCAACCATCTTCTCTGCCTCATGTTCAGCTCCTTCTGAGTAAAGATGTACTTCAGACTTTTATGGTCTGTGTATATGTCTACTCGGTCACCATATAAGTAATACCTCCATAGCTTCAAAGCAAATACTACTGCTGCCAACTCCAAGTCATGAGTCGGGTAATTCTTCTCGTGGTCTCGAAGCTGCCTAGATGCGTATGCTATCACCTTCCCATGCTGCATGAGGACACATCCAAGTCCTTTACCTGACGCATCACAATAAACAGTAAAACCTCCGGGTCCAACTGGTAATGTAAGAATAGGCGCTGATATCAACTTCTGCTTCAAATTCTCAAATGATGTCTGGCATTCTGCCGACCAGACGAATGGTACATTTTTCCGTGTCAATCGGGTCATGGGTGCTGAAAGCCTCGCAAAGTCTGATACAAACCTTCTGTAATATCCTGCCAATCCCAAGAAACTCCGCACATCTGCTACGGTCTTGGGTACTGGCCAACTTTCTACAGCTTCTACCTTCTTGGGATCCACTGCTACTCCAGCTCCTGATATGATATGACCCAAAAATGAAATGTGATCCGACCAAAACTGTCACGCCCCAGTACCGAAATACGGAGACGGACTAGGCCAGCTACTCCATATGAGGTACGTAACGTCATACTGCGATCGTGGCTATCGAGAGACTAGGGGGTACATGCTACAATCAAGTCTCCTATGGTCCCACAGAGTTCTATGTCTCAATCAATCAAATCACATCAGCAATTAAATAAACATTAAAGATAAAGTAGTAAGGCGTCCCCGATGCTTCATCAAAATGATCATGAGAGACTAGCTTCATAATTTAGCTATCTCAGAGAGTCAGGAGTACAAAATTATACACAGCTGCAGTCTGTTTATTTACAATTCTGTACTGACACAAAATATCAAGTAGTCCGGCTAACAGGTGCCGGTGGCTAAACGCCGCACAAAGTAAAAGCAGGAGTGGTGGAGAAGAAACCCACTCGAGTTCTCGAACAGCCATGCACCTAGTATGCACCATGGACGTCAGGAAGGAAGATCGTGTCCTCCGGCTCTGCTACGAGATCTGGCCAAACAAAACCAGCGGGATCAGCCCCGAATAGCAAGTACCGCCAAAGGGGCACAAGAGTTAAGATTAAAAACCCAGTTAATAGAATGATTGATAATAGTAATACTTATGCTATTATTATAGGATAGCGCAACATCCTCGAACCCATGTGGCACCCTTACAACCAAACAAGGACAAAAGGTGCCGCATGGAGTCGGGACGTGTCGTACTCTATAACTTTCACATAAGTTAAAAGGTATAAACAATAAAATCTTCTGATCATGACTTCGGTCGATAGCCTATCGCAGCACAATAACCAACCCAACAATCAAACAAGAAACTGGGTTGGATCATGTACCATGATAGACCATGTTCCTCAGTCATTCACAGAAGTAGCACTTCACAACCAGAATAAGTCTTCCGTTTATAACTTCGATCCACAGCCTGTCATAGTACGATAACCAACCCAACAATCAAACAAGAACATGGGTTGGATCACATACCATGACAGTCCGCTTCCCTCAGTTATTCGCGGAAGGTAATAGGATACAAGCAAGTCGTTTTCACGGCCAATCAAGTCTACGAGTTTCTAGTGGGACGAGGTTATCCTCGCATCATATTATTTAGAAATCCTCAGATCGTATCTTTCCAGCAAGACTAGCCAACCCAGGGGTTCGCGTAGACAGGTATGATTGAGCACAGGTCCCTCGTAAGGCTACCTTGCCAAAACATATAATATATAGCAGGAATTAATCGGATACAGTCATCCACTCGTTGCAGATGACACAGTATTCGTGGAGACCAGCCGGCACGTCGAGACAATACCTCAAGGCGGCTGGTGTAACACGATCTCGGGATTTTGCCCTCCCCATGCATCTAGTATATTTAGTTGCCTAATTTAACCCTAGGTGAAATCTTGGACTCACATGCTGTGGCCTGCATGATTATCCTCCTAAAAGTCGTACTCAAGTACGAGTACCCCAAAGAGGATCCATGTCAATCAGTATGCCAACATGTTCTACCCTCCTTAGTGTAATGCATCATTGCAAATACGCCACGTGGAGTTACGAGTCATTTGTCGAGCATGAACAAGAACCGGGACATTCAGTTACATGTATCAGGTAGGAACACTTGTTCACCTAGATCACATTAGTGCTCATATCATGCTCAGGACAAAAGGCGTAAGGATATATAGCATACACAAACATTCACCTATATATATATATATATATATATATATATATATATATATATATATATATATATATATATATATATATATATAAGCAATATAATATAAGAAAAATATAAAATATAAAGGAGCCCAGGTCAGGGCGCGCTGGGTCAGAATACGCAGGGTCAGACTGCGAAGGATCAGATCGCGCAGGGTCAGGTTGCGCAGGGTCAGGTTGCGCAGGGTTGGACTGTGCAGGGTCAGGCTGCGCAGGGTCAGGTTGCGCAGGGTTGGACTGTGCAGGGTCAGGCTGCGCAGGGTCAGGTTGCGCAGGGTTGGACTGCGCAGGGTCGGGCTGCGCAGGGTCAGGTTGCGCAGGATTGGACTGCGCAGGGTCAGGCTGCGCAGGATCAGGTTGTGCAGGGTCAGACTGCGCAGGGTTCGACTGCGCAGGGTTAGACGGCGCAGGGCCAGGCTTCGCAGGGCCACGAGAGAGCTGCGCCCTTCGCTAAAAAGCGCTGGGCCAAGAGAGAGCTGCGCCCTTCGCTAAAAAGTGCTGGGCCAAGGGGCTGCGCGCGCGAACTGCTACAGGGTCATCTTCTTCCTCTTGGCTGAGAGCAAGAACACCATGAGCCCTAGAACTTCTAAGGACCATAAAATCATCATCATAAGCCCAAATTGGGACTTCTATAGGTCAAAATGGGGTAGAACAAAATTTTCTACAACATGGAACAATCTAAACTTGAAAATAATAAAGTTTGCTAGATCAAAACCAAGGAAATCCGAAATGGGTTAAAACTTAGATCTACAAAAATTAAAGCTTCAAAATAGAAAATTTTAAGTTCTAAACTAGTATAGATTGAGGAGAAGAACATATTTTGACAAATAATTTTGTAAGAAAACATGAACAAAATTTATGGATCCATCTCTTGAGCAAGTCGGCACTTGCCTTGGTTGGTGGAGGAAAATAAATGAGAGAAAATAAATGAGAGGAGAGAGAATAAGATGAGTTATTATATAGAATCTTGAACCCATGGGTTCATGATGAACCAAAGGGTTCATGATGAACCATTGGTGAACCAAGAATAGGTTACCCAAATGAGCCAAAACTGTAGGCCCAAATGCAGAAAATAAATTATGAAATAATATTTTATCGAATATTTTTGGAAAATGCATGAAGAAATACAGCATAATAAATATCGTATAAATACAAGGTAAACATAATTTATCGGTTTACGTATTAAAATACGTATTCCAGGATCGGAGAGTGACAAAAACTCACACTTGCTGAGCTTGGCATACAACTGGTTCTCTCTCAGAACCTGTAACACCTTCTGGAGGTGATCTTCATGCTTCTCTTCACTAGTTGAATATACAAGAATGTCGTCGAGAAATACAACGACAAATTGATCCAGGTACGACATAAAGATGCGATTCATTAAATCCATAAAGATTGCTGGAGCATTGGTCAAACCAAACGGCATTACTAAGAATTTATAATGCCCATACTTCGACCTGAATGCTGTCTTGGGAATGTCTTCCTTCCGAACCCTCACTTGATGATACCCTGAACGAAGATCTATCTTGGAGAAAACTCTAGCTTTGCTCAACTGATCAAATAAGTCATCGATCCTGGATAGTGGGTACTTGTTCTTCACTGTTGCCGCGTTAAGCTTCCTGTAATCGATGTACAATCTGGATGACCCATCCTTCTTCCCCACAAGTACCACTGGTGCTGCCCATGGTGATATGCTAGCTTGGATGAACTTCTTCTCCTTCAGTTCCTCTATGTGCAGATATACTTTGGCCTACTCGAAATCCGCCATTCTATAAACTCGATCTGATATCGGTTTAGTTCCAGGTGCCAATTCTATACTGAACTCAATATCTCTAACCGGTGGTAGACCTGGAAGTTCTTCGGGAAATACGTCCAGAAATTCTTCAACTACCTTTGGAATTTGAACTTCTTCCATTGCCGTCACTACACTACCAAATTACAGTACTTTAGCGACGGCCATTTAGCGACGGAAATTTTCCGTCGCTATCACCGTCGAATCCCCGACGGATTTGTGACGGAATACCGATGGAAAGCAGTGGACAATTTTTTTTATTTTTTTATGTCCATATCCGTCGCTATGCCGTCGATAGGTAGTCGGCCATGTAGCGACGGTTTTATATCCGTCGCTAGAACGTCGCATATTTTGGCGGCAAAAGCCTAAAATATTGGCGCGAGATTTACTGACGACTTAGCGACGGAATAATCCGTCGCTACTCGCGCGAGATTTACTGACGCATTAGCGACGGAATAATCCGTCGCTACTCCGTCGCTAAATTTACGTTCCAGACTTAAGTTGAAACGACGTGGGGAACTTTTTCATTCCCCCCAAATTTCACTCTCTCTCTCCTCTCTCTCTCTCTCTCCCGCGGTGATCGATCGGCGACCCCCTCTCCTCTCTCTCCCGCGGCGGTGATCGGCGACCCCCCTCCTCTCTCTCTCCCAAAGGTATTCCCCTCTCCCTCTCCCTCTCCTCTCTCTCCCGCTCTCTCTCTTCGCCTCCTCTCTCTCCTCATCCTCCTCTCTCTTTCCCCCTCTCGCTCTCTCTCTCGCGCGCTGCTGCGGTGGTCGTGGGTGCAGCGGGCCGGGGCGTCGGGCTGCGGGGGCGGCGTCGACTGCGGGGGCGGCGTGGTGGCGGTGGCGGGGGTGTGGAGGGGGCGGTGGGCGGGGCGGGAAGCGTTGGAGGGATGGGGCGCGCGGGGGCGGCCGCGGGTGCGGGGGTTCCGGAGGGGGCTGGCCGTGCGCGGGGGCGGGGGTGTGGAGGGGTCGGTGGGATCGAGGGGCGGCAGCGTTGTGGGGGGGGTACGGGGGCGGGCTGGCCGCGGGGTGGGGGGGGGTATGTGTGGAGGGGGCTGGCCGCGGGTGGCGGAGGGTGTGGAGGGGCGGTGGAGGGGGCAGGGGTGGGAGGGGGCTGGAGGGGCGGGCAGCTGCCTCCTCCTCTCCCACAGACACACACACACACGGACAAACACACACACACGGACACACACACACGGACACACACACACACAGACACACACACACACACACGGACACACACGGACACAGACACACGGATACACACACACACAGACATATATATATATATATATATATATATATATATATATATATAGGCATAATTTTAAGAAATTTATTAATAATATATATATATATATATATATATATATATATATATATATATATATATATATTATATATTTGATTAGCTAAGGTAGAAGTTTAGCCTAATTAAGATTAGTTTTGACAGAGTTGACTTGGACTCCTAATTTGACCTAGAACTAGCCTAGTTAAGGGGGCCGGGCATTGTTGGGGTGGCTTACTGCATCCATATTGCACCTGCCCAGCTCATCATCCCTTGTGTGCAGTCAGATGATACCCCTACACAAATAAGTACTTATCAAAAATCTGTTGTTTTCTGTGTATGGAGTGTTTTTTTGGCATGGGATGATGGCTTTCGAATTACATTGGACTAAAAACTGAGAATTAGTACATTGTTTGTGTTTACTGATTTAAGGATGATTAAATCATTAGGTTTAATCCTATGTCATGTCTGGGTTTAAGTTATATGTTATGATTCATGTTGGCATGGGGATTTTGGTTTTTGAATTTGAGACCGGGAGTTCTAGTCATCCAGCACCGGTAGCTAGTAATGCCGAGAGTGCCTTTTGATGCAGTCCTGGCAAGGGACGACGCCTCTCCTCGCACCAAAAATCTCGCTTTTCGGAGGTGGTTGCGTGAAAGTATCACTGAGCGTTTGCGTGAGCAGCGTGGCAAGCATTAGCTATTAGTACTTATTTGTATTGGACTATTTTTATTGGGTTGTTTTTGTTTTAGACTATTTGTATTGGACTACATATATGAATTAGAACTGTGTCAATCTCTGGATTATATTGGACTACGACACCGCGGTAACATAGTTCCTGCAGCCATTCGACTGGCGAGGCAGAAACTATGTATCCGTAGATAAAGTGGACTGTCCTCCGACCCTCATCCCTCGGCAATGATGATACGACAACCAACCGGAGAGGATACTCCGAGAGATCCATCTGGGTAGGACGTATACTCTGAGAGATCACCCTTACAGAAATGATATCAGTAGTGGGATCGAATGTTGGAGAAGATATTATCACAGTATACCTCCTCTCCTCCACGATGGCTCTAGACCCATCTGCTCGTCCCTGCTTCCACTTCTTATTTGACTCTCTCAGCCACACATGATATCCAGCTCAAGTGTAGTGTAGGCGGAAAAGAAGGGGACAGGAATAGGAGGGGGAAGCAGCACAGCCGGTGGCATGACCCGGAGGAAGTACAGAGGTTTTCTTCAACATACGTAGGAGGACTATAAGGATTTATCTTTTCACAATATGTCATCTTGTCAAAGACCCTTAATGTGACAACCATGTTACCGCGGTGTCGGAAGACTAACATGTCATAATTTTCTAAGCCGTGTGTTTTGACATAATCATCCCAACTCTTTCCTCCTGTGTCATAATCTCGCATTATTACATAGAACTGAAATCCGGTTGGGAGGATTATGTCAAAACACACGGCTTATAAAATTATGACATGTTAGTCTTCCGACACCGCGGTAACATGGTTGTCACATTTAGGGTCTTTGACAAGATGATATGTTGTGTTTACATATATCCTTATAGTTCTCCTACGTATGTTGAAGAAAACCTCTGTACTTCCTTCGGGTCATGCCGCCGGCTGTGCTGCTTCCCCCTCCTATTCCTGCCCCCTTCTTTTCCGCCTACTCTACACTTGAGCTGGATATCATGTGTGGCTGAGAGAGTCAAACAAGAAGAATGGAAGCAGGGACGAGCAGATGGGTCTAGAGCCATCGTGGAGGAGAGGACGTATACTGTGATAATATCTTCTCCAACATTCGATCCCACTACTGATATCATTTCTGTAAGGGTGATCTCTCAGAGTATACGTCCTACTCAGATGTATCTCTTGGAGTATCCTCTCCGGTTGGGTTGTCTTCTGAGCCATCCGTTCTCACACTTAAAATACAGGGATTGGATTCTGTGTTTCATATTTTCGGCGATCCCAGGGATTGGATTCTGTATTTTGTTTTTTGGTTTCTGTATTTTGTTTCCAGCTCTATTTACATTAATCTACGGTACGACATGGTGATCAGGACATATATAGTCCCTGCAGCCATTCGACTGGCGAGGCAGAAACTATGTAGTCGTAGATAAGTTGACTGTCCTCCGACCCTCATCCCTCGGCAATGATGATACGACAACCAACCGGAGAGGATACTCCGAGAGATCCATCTGGGTATGACGTATACTCTGAGAGATCATCCTTACAGAAATGATATCAGTAGTGGTATCGAATGTTGGAGAAGATATTATCACAGTATACGTCCTCTCCTCCACGATGGCTCTAGACCCATCTGCTCGTCCCTGCTTCCATTCTTCTTATTTGACTCTCTCAGCCACACATGATATCCAGCTCAAATGTAGAGTAGGCGGAAAAGAAGGGGACAGGAATAGGAGGGGGAAGCAGCACACCGGCGGCATGACTCGGAGGAAGTACAGAGGTTTTCTTCAACATACGTAGGAGAACTATAAGGATATATCTTTTCACAATATGTCATCTTGTCAAAGACCCTTAATGTGACAACCATGTTACCGCGGTGTCGGAAGACTAACATGTCATAATTTTCTAAGCCGTGTGTTTTGACATAATCATCCCAACTCTTTCCTCCTGTGTCGTAATCTCGCATTATTACATAGAACTGAAATCCGATTGGGAGGATTATGTCAAAACACACGGCTTATAAAATTATGACATGTTAGTCTTCCGACACCGCGGTAACATGGTTGTCACATTTAGGGTCTTTGACAAGGTGATATGTTGTGTTTACATATATCCTTATAGTTCTCCTACGTATGTTGAAGAAAACCTCTGTACTTCCTCTGGGTCATGCCGCCGGTGTGCTGCTTCCCCCTCCTATTCCTGTCCCCTTCTTTTCCGCCTACTCTACACTTGAGCTGGATATCATGTGTGGCTGAGAGAGTCAAACAAGAAGAATGGAAGCAGGGACGAACAGATGGGTCTAGAGCCATCGTGGAGGAGAGGACGTATACTGTGATAATATCTTCTCCAACATTCGATACCACTACTGATATCATTTCTGTAAGGGTGATCTCTCAGAATATACGTCCTACTCAGATGTATCTCTTGGAGTATCCTCTCCGGTTTGGTTGTCTTCTGAGCCATCCGTTCTCATACTTAAAATACAGGGATTGGATTCTGTGTTTTGTATTTTCGGCGAACCCAGGGATTGGATTCTGTATTTTGTTTTTTGGTTTCTGTATTTTGTTTCCAGCTCTATTTGCATTAATCTACGGTACGACATGGTGATCAGGACATATATAGTCCCTGCAGCCATTCGACTGGCGAGGCAGAAACTATGTAGCCGTAGATAAGTTGACTGTCCTCCGACCCTCATCCCTCGGCAATGATGATACGACAACCTATCACTATATCTTATATAGTAGTAGATGATGTCTTAGTATTACATTATGTGAGTTCATCTTGATTCTGTTACGTTCTTCAAATACTATATACGATAAGATCATATACTACACCATATGTACAGAACATAGATGATTCACACTAATGTATGCTAGAATGAATTTTGGGTTGTGTATTCTGAGCCATCCGTTCTCACACTTGAAGATAAATTTTCAGTATAACGACGGATATTAGGTTACTCTTCAGTATAATTGATGTCTTTTCTTGGATAATTGGTGTGCATTAAATTCGTATGTGCATATTTCGTCTATGTGATTTTTGGATATATACCTACGCTGGGTTATAAGCGATGATCTGATATACAAAGGAGGTGCTGCCAAAATTTTTGTAGACATTTGGATACATTGTATGTTCGGATATTTTTTTTATGTTTGGATAATTTAATGTTGGATATTGGATATATTGTGTTGGTAATATTTTGTTGGATATTGGATACGTTGGATATTGGTGTCGGATATGGATATTTTGCATATGGATATATGGTGTTGGATATTGGATACGTTGGATATTCGTGTTGGATATGGATATATGGTGTTGTATATGGATATTTTGCATGTTTGATATTGTGTTGGATGTGTTGTACAAACAGGAAAGAGTCTGTTTGCAGTATTTTTTTTTTCAAAAATTAGAAGTTAGCGACGGACTGGCGACCACTCAGCGACGGATAGTCCGTCGCTAACTGGAGAAACTGAGTTTAGCGACGGAGTGGCGACGGAAAAACCGTCGCTACCTGGAGCATTTCAATAAAGCGACGGATTGGCGACGGACCATCCGTCGCTATCTGTAGGAGTTTAATGTATCGACGGATTGGCGACGTAATATCCGTCGCTACCTGGAGAATTTTACATTTAGCGACGGTTTAGCGACGGAACGTCCGTCGACCTAGTTCTGTTTGATGTCCATAAATTTTGCTGTTAGCGACGGATGTTTTGTCGCTAATACGCTTTTACCGACAAATTTACGACGGATTAGCGACGGATATTGCGTATCAGAAAATCACTGATACGGTTTTGCCGACTCTTTAGCGACGGAGTATTCCGTCGCTAAACCTATATCTTGATACATGTTTTGACGAAAGCTAGTCGGTAATCCGTCGCTATATATATTTAAATGAGCCGACGGTATTCCGTCGCTAAGTCGTCGCTGAGCGACGGAGTAGCGACGGATATGTTTTAGCGACGAGGTTATTCCCGACGGCTGTTTTACCAAAATATCCGTCGGTAATCCGTCGATATTTATTTTTGGCGACGGAATACCGACGGATAAGGCCGTCGGTAAATCCATGTATTTTGGTAGTGCTACTCCCTGCTCTTGTTGAGTTGCTACTGATCTGACTAAGGTGAACCGCTTCATGCCTGGAATATCAAAAGATACACTCCCTCTACGACAATCTATTGTCGCATGACTGTCTTTCAGCCAGTCCATGCCTAAGATAACGTCGAAATTTCCAACAGGAAATTCTATCAACCGGGCGGGTAAGGAATGCCCGCAAACTACAACGCTACATGCTAGGATAACTCTACTAACTCCTACGAGCCCATTACCAGTGAGTATATTTAACCTTCCTGGCAATGCCTCGAATTCTATTCCTAGCCGTGTTGCAAATTGTACAGATATAAATGAGTGTGATGCTTCCGAATCAAACAATGCTACTGCGGGATAAGAGGCGACGAGAATGTTACCTGCCACAACATCTCTCGATGCCAATGCCTCTTCCAAGGACAGAGTGAATGCCTGCCCTCGACCTCCTTGTTGGTTCCCATGTTGCGGCCTAGCCTGGTGCTGCTGCTAGCCCCTGCCGTGGTGATGCTGGGGTGGTCTATGCTGATGTTGCTGCATCGGCGGTGCCTGCTGCCGAAACATTTGAGCCTGTGGCATTAACGGGCGCTGTGCCAACGGTCTTACTGCTACCGCTGGTCCTCGATACTGGCCTACCCCTGGTGCTGGCAGAGCAGGAAATTGCTGCACTGGTCCTCCTGACCTCAAATTCATGGGACATGTGGTAACCCGATGATCTGGATTTCCACATATCAAACACAGTCCGTTCAATGCTCGACACACATCTCTAGTGTGTCCCATCTTCCCGCAATAAGTGCAGCCCGTCGGGGATTGCTGGTTCTTCTTCTGTTGCTGCTGCTGCCTGGGTAGTGGTGCTGGCCCTCATATTGCCATATCGTAAATGCGAATGCCAAGGGATGGTGCTGTTGTTCGGGGCGTTGCTCCCCCTCCTCCTTCAATCTGACTGTGTGATCTCTTCTGACCTCCAGTCCATGCCGTGATCCTCTGAACGGTGATCTCATGCCTCCGAGTGGCCGTCAATACTTCGTCAAAAGTCTGATAATTGTGTCCCTCTATCAACTGCAAGAGTTCAAGATGAAATCCTTGCTGAAACCTCATAGCCCTCTGGCACTCTGTGGCTACCATCTCCGGGGCGAACCTACTCAATCTGCAGAACTCCGTTGCATAAGCATCTACCGTCTTGCCAGCCTGTCTGAGGTTGATAAACTTCTGTTGTAGCTCAAACTGTGCCACAACTCCATAATACTTCGTCTTGAATCTTGCAGTAAAATCGTCCCAAGCAACAGGACGTCTGATGCCTACCTCCTCTGATTCCCACCAATCACGTGCGAGATCCTGAAGTAACAACTTCACCTGATCCACACGTTCTTCTGCCGGCACCTTAGCGGCTGTCAAAATAGCCTCAATGTCCTTAAGCCATGCATATGCTGAAATGGCATCTTTCGTGCCCTCGAAACGGCGGGGGTTGTACTTGCAAAACCTGGCTGATGCTCCTGAATCTGTCCTCGTCCCTCTTTCCAAAGCTGTCTGCAATCCTTGGTTAAGTAGTACATTCTGCTCTTGTAACTGAGCGTGCATACGCTGCTGGGCTAACATCTGATGTTGCTGAGTAGCCATCATCCCTCTCATGATCTCCAGAAGAGCCGGTGTGTCCATTTCTGCAGGGGTAGGTGGAACTGTTGGTGGTGGTGGAACCTCCGGATACTGTGATCCAGCTGCTGCTTCCACTATTACTTCTTCTTGGATAGTCTCTTGAGTTAGTACCGGCCCTTATTCATGACCAACATGGTCAGGTTGTCTGTGTTGCCTTTGTTGTTGTTGCCCAGTCCTGACAGATGCGGACGAGGTGCCCCTAAGAAAAGGGACAAGAGAACAATCAAACGATCGGACATGAAGGATCAATGAAGCCAAAGGATATGAGAAGGTCAAGCTAGGATTGAGAACAACAAATCATGAGATCAAGGGGGAACATGTGTGATTGAGACATCCTAAAATCAAAACACCCCACAAGTCTGTAATCAGACCTGCATGGGCCACCACTAAAACATTGTCACGCCCCAGAACCAGAATACTGGAGAGCGGGAGAATGACTCAGCCAGCTACGTATTACGGGTAGATGAATACCGTATAATACGATCAATGCTGTCTAAAAGACGAGGGGATACATACTACATGAAAGTCTCACTATGGTCATTTCACATCTATTGTCTCAATCATTCAAATAAGAAACAGAAATAAAGAACATGTAAGATAAAGCAGTAAGGCGTCCCAAACGCTCAGTCAAAATGTTCTTGATATCTGGCTTTACAAAATATAGCCAGATGATGTAGCAAAAATATACACAATTGTTATCAGCTGCAGCCTGACTTAGTTACAACTATGTAAAAGTAAGTACAAGACGATCCGACTAACATGTCGGTGCCAAACGGCAAGGTATAAAGTAAATAACAAAACGAGCGGGGAAGTAAGGAACCCACTCGAGTCCTCCTGCGATCATTCCTCTAGTATTGACCATCTTGGAGATGGAAGTAAGCTGAGTCCTCGGGGACCGGCTCTAAATCTGGCCATATAAAACCAGAGAGGTTAGACCTCTAATAGCAAGTACCGCAAGGAAGCACGATATGAGGGGTTAAAACTAGTAATAAGAGAATAGGATATATAGATCTCTGCTTGCTACTAGGATTCACATAATGTCATGACACTTCAAACCAACCTCCCAACCAAACAAGGACAGAGGTTGGCCCGTCATATCTCGACACTCTGATCATCTTAGTTAGTTAACAGAGTAGGTACAGTACACAGACAAATTAACTTAAACGGCCATCCAACTCCTACGGCTTACTACTGTGAGTCCCAAGTTATCCTGGAATTATGCAATAAGGATTTCTCAGTTCTTACTATGGGCAAGCAAGGCTAGTCTATCCAATCAATCAATTGTGTCAATCATGAATTAGACGAGTCCCAGCGGGACGCCCGTCATCAATATACAATATACAATAATATAAGCAGATACCGCTCCCTGCCCGTGTGGCAGATTTGTAGTATCTGTGGGAACCAGCCGGCCTGTCGGACACTAATAGTCCCAAAGAGGGCTGCCATGTAAGAACTCAGAAATCCATACTCTCCATGCAATCATTATTTTATTTAACTTAGTAGCCTCTATGTTAAGCGAAATCTCATACCGTGGATCATGGTCATTCAGAATGAGTACTTCCGTACAAGGTACGATATGTCCAACTCTACAACGACACCCGTGCGGTTAAGTTGTAGGTCTTACATAGCGTAATGCAACAATTAAAACTAACCACGGAATAATCATGCGTTGACCATAGAGTACACATGCTGCTTTCGTAAAATGAATAAATAATTTGTAGCCTGCATGAATCTATATGTCAATATTCGGGATTGGCCAATCGATTACAAATATGAACGTGTCTTATTCCATTTAATTCAATAAGACGACTAGCCAGTCTCTTAGTTCCATCTAGGAACGCATGATCAATAATTAATCAAGATAACAATCCATGTTCATTAATGCCAAATTCGAGAAATAAAATTGGGAAATAAATAATGATTGGGAAATAAATAATCTCATGCGCCGTGGGAAATGATTGGAAAATAAGTAATCTCATGCGCCTGTGGTAAAGGTTGGGAAATAAATAATCTCATGCGCTGAGGAATGATTGGGAAATAAATAATCTCATGCGCTGTGGGAAAGGTTGGGAAATAAACAATCTCATACGCTGTGGAAAATGATTGGGAAATAAATAATCTCATGCGCCTGAGGAATAAAGATTCAAGCGGCTGTGGGAAATAAATCTCATGCGCTGTGAAAAATGATTGGGAAATAAATAATCTCACGCGCTATAGGAAAGGTTGGGAAATAAACAATCTCCTGCGCTGTGGAAAATGATTGGGAAATAAATAATCTCATGCGCCTGAGGAATAAAGATTCAAGCGGCTGTGGGAAATAAATCTCACGCGCTGTGGAAAATGATTGGAAAATAAATAATCTCATGCGCCTGAGGAATGAAGATTGGAAATAAATCTCATGCACTGAGGAATGATTGGGAAATAAACAATCTCACGCGCTGTCGGAAATGATTGGGAAGTAAATAATCTCATGCGCCTGAGGAATGATTAGGAAATAAATAATCTCATGCGCCTGAGGAAATGATTGGGAAATAAATAATCTCACGCGCTGTGGGAAAGGATTGGGAAATAAATAATCTCATGCGCCTGAGGAAATGATTGGAAAATAAATAATCTCATGCGCCTGAGGAAATGATTGGGAAATAAATAATCTCACGCGCTGTGGGAAATGATTGGAAAATAAATAATCTCATGCGCCTGAGGAAAGAAGATTCATGCGGCTGTGGGAAATAAATCTCATGCGCTGAGGAATGATTGGAAAATAAACAATCTCACGCGATGTCAGTAATGATTGGGAAATAAATAATCTCATGCGCCTGAGGAATGATTGGGAAATAAATAATCTTATGCGCCTGAGGAAATGATTGGAAAATCTCACGCGATGTCAGTAATGATTGGGAAATAAATAATCTCATGCGCCTGAGGAATGATTGGGAAATAAATAATCTTATGCGCCTGAGGAAATGATTGGGAAATAAATAATCTCACGCGCTGTGGAAAAGGATTGGAAAATAAATAATCTCATGCGCCTGAGGAAATGATTGGGAAATAAATAATCTCTTGCGCCTGAGAAAATGATTGGGAAATAAATAATCTCACGCGCTGTCGGGACTTCATGGCGCATGGCCTCCCGGGCGCATGGAGTTCATCGTCCCCAAACAGCAAGTTCAGCCATGAAAGTCCTAAAAACTTGCTATGGCCATAACTTCCTCATCCGAAGTCGAAATCAAGCGAAACAAAAGCCAAAACTGAAAGAAATTAAATTCTCTACAACATAGAACTATTAGTTTTCGAAAATAACCAAGTTTTAGAGATCAAAACCAAGAAAAACCAAAATGTATCAAACTTAGATCTACAATAAATAAGCCATAGAAATTGAAAATGCTAAGTGCTAAAGAGACTTAGAATCAAATCACTACCAAAATACACCCATTTAGCGACGGATGTTTAGCGACGGAACTTTTTCGTCGGTATTAGCGACGGTTTAGTGGCCGCTCAGCGACTGAATTTCGACTACAAGCCTTTGCCATTTTTATTTTAATTTTAGGAGGAGAAAAAGTCGCTCAGCCGTCGCTAGACTGACGGTAACATAGCGACGGATCTTCCGTAGTCGCAACACAGTCGTATATTTGGCGGGAATAGTGTAGAAAATTGGCGGGACATATTTTCGACGACGTAGCGACGGATAGTCAGTCGGCACTTATCCAAAAGGGCGACAACCGGGCGACGGATATCTACCAGTCGCTAGTCCGTCGCTATATTTACGTTCCAGACTTTAAATGAAACGGCGGGGAGAACTTTTCGCATTCCTCCCAAATTTACTCTCTCTCCTCCCCCTCTCTCTCTCTCTCTCTCTCTCTCTTTCTCGTCGGTGTCGGCTTCGGTGATCAGCGTCGGTGTCGTCGTCGTCGTCCTCTCCTCTCTCTCAACCGAAGGTAACCCCCTCTCTCTCTCTCTCGATCTCTCTCTCTCTCTCTCTCTCGCGGTGTCGTGGGCTGGACGGCGCGCTTGGGGCTGGGCCGTCCGGGGCTTGGCGGCTGGCTTGGGTCGGGGGCTGGGCGGCGGGCTTGGGGCTGGGGCGTCGGGGTCTGGGCGGTGGGCTTGGGGCGGGGGCGTCGGGGTCTGGGAGGCGGGCTTGGGGTTTTGGGGCGTCGGGGGCTGGGCGGCTTGCTTGGGTCGGGGTCTGGGCGGTGGGCTTGGGGCGGCGGCGTCGGGGGCTGGGCGGCTGGCTTGGGGCGGGGGCGTCGGGGCTGGACGGCTGGCTTGGGTCGGGGGCTGGGCGGTGGGCTTGGGGCGGCGGCGTCGGGGGCTGGGCGGCTGGCTTGGGTCGGGGGCTGGGCGGTGGGCTTGGGGCGACGGCGTCGGGGGCTGGGCGGCTGGCTTGGGTCGGGGGCTGGGCAGTGGGCTTGGGGTGGCAGCGTCGGGGGCTGGGCGGCTGGCTTGGGGCGGGGGCGTCGGGGGCTGGGCGGCTGGCTTGGGTCGGGGGCTGGGCGGTGGGCTTGGGGCGGCGGCGTCGGGGGCTGGGCGGCTGGCTTGGGGCGGCGGGCTTTGGTCGGGGGCGGCGGGTGGCTTTGCTTCTCAAATTTATCTGAGTTTATATATTGGCTAAATAATGTGTTATCCATATTGGGTGTTTCATTAGTTTGGTGGTGTTTGGATTAGTAAATGTGAATATATATGGGGTTTGGATTCATGGTGTATATGTTCACTGTCTCAAGGACAGTGCGAGTTCTATCAGTTGTGTGCTTCTGTATAGATGTATATATCTATACATCTAGCTGTGATATACATATGTGTATGTGACAATCTCAGTTAGCGACGGACTAGTTACCGGTTAGCGACGGATATTTCCAGCTCCATTAATTGCATTAATCTACGGTACGACATGGTGACGGATATTCCCTGCAGCCATTCGACTGGCGAGGCAGAAACTATGTTGTCGTAGATAAAGTTACCTGTCCTACGACCCTCATCCCTCGGCAATGATGATACGACAACCCATCACTATATCTTATATAGTAGTAGATGATGTCTTAGTATTACATTAGTGAGTTCATCTTGATTCTGTTACGTACGTCCTTCAGATACTAGATACGATAAGGTTAACATATACTACACGATATGTATACAGAATATAGATGATTCACACTAATGTATGCTAGAATGAATCTTGGGTTGTGTTCTGAGCCATCCGTTCTCACACTTAAAACACATAGGAATTAGTAGTGTGAGAGCGCCGGAGAGAGTGAGAGCGCCAGAGGGGGGAGGGGAGAGAGAGAGTAAAATGGTACGACATGGTGAAGTAGTACTGTATTTTGGCTCCAGTTCCAGCTCCATTTGATCTACGGTACGACATGGTGATCAGGACATAGTCTCTGCAGCCATTCGACTGGCGAGACAGAAACTATGTAGCCGTAGATAAAGTTGACTGTCTTCCGACCCTCATCCCTCGGCAATGATGATACAACAACCTATCACTATATCTTATATAGTAGTAGATGATGTCTTAGTATTACATTATGTGAGTTCATCTTGATTCTGTTACGTTCTTCAGATACTAGATACGATAAGAACATATACTACACCATATGTACAGAACATAGATGATTCACACTAATGTATGCTTGAATGAATCTTGGGTTGTCTTCTGAGCCGTCCGTTCTCGCACTTGGCAAAAAATCGAATTGGTAATACTTTATCGACTTTCGAAAATGTACTCAAATTACATGATAGTTCCTTTAGTTAGCTTGCTTATGTTACAATTATATTATTTGTGACTATCGATCTTACCAGATGGCACCCATGACCCGAGGAGCGGCACGTCGTTTGAAGAAAACAGTGAATGCTGAGGTGGCTTCTCCTACAGTTGAGAAGGAAGTGGCACCGGTTGCTAGTGAGACCGGAAGTTCTATTCATCCAGCACCGGTAGCTAGTGAGACCGAGAGTTCTCTTCAATCAATCTTTGCAAGGGACGACATCTCTCCTCGCGCCAAAAAACTCGCTTTTTCGAGGTGGATGCATGAACGTATCACTGAGCGTTTGCGTGAGCAGCATGTTTCTCATTAGCTATTAGTACTGATTTGTATTGGACTATTTGTATTGGGTTATTTTTGTATTAGACTATTTGTATTGGACTACTTATTGAGTTGTTTTTGTATTAGACTATTTGCACTGTCCTCCGACCCTCATCCCTCCGCAATGATGATACGACAACCAACAAGAGAGAATTCTAGATCCATCTCAGTATGACGTATACTCTGATAGATCACAATTACAAGAATGATATCAGTAGTGGGATTGAGTGCTGGAGGAGATATTATCAGAGAATACGTCCTACTCAGATGGGTCTCCTACCGTTACTAATTTTTTCTGACAGCATAGTAGATGTGCTCCGTCAACAGATTCTTGCTCCGAACCAAAACTTTGTCCCGGAGCTCAAGTAGACATCCTTCGTGTAGAGCTCGAGTGAGAGGTTCCTGACAGCATGGTGGTCTCATTTATCAAAGTATCCGTGCTCATCCCACATTGGTTGTGGGACGAGCACGGATACTTTGACAAAGGAGACCACCATGTTGTCAGGAACCTCTCACTCGAGCTCTATACGAAGGATGTCTACTTGAGCTCCGGGGCAAAGTTTTGGCTTGGAGTCAGATTCTGTTGACGGAGCACATCCACCATGCTGTCAGAAAAAAATAGTAACGGTGAGAGACCCATCTGAGTAGAACGTATACTCTGATAGTATCCCCTCCAGCACTCAATCCCACTACTGATATTATTCTTGTAAAGGTGATCTCTCAGAGTATACGTCCTACTCAGATGGATCTCTCAGGGTATCCTCTCCGGTTGGTTGTGTTCTGAGCCATCCGTTCTCACAGAGGGTCTTATTTTGAATTCTATATTCTGTATTTTGGTTTCTGTATTTTATATTTTGGTTTCTGTATTTTGGCTCCAGCTCCATTTGTATTAATCTACGGTACGACATGGTGATCAGGACATAGTCCCTGCAGCCATTCGTATGTGCATATTTGGTCTATGTGATTCTTGGATAATTGGTGTGCATTATATATTGGTTTGGTTTATGCATATTTTTGTGAACAGGAAAAGTGTTGCACCATATGTACAGAACATAGATGATTCACACTAATGGTGATCATGACATAGTCCCTGCAGCCATTCGACTGACGAGGCAGAAACTATGCAAGTAGCCTTAGATAAAGTTGACTGTCCTTCGACCCTTATCCCTCGGCAATGATGATACGACAACCTATCACTATATCTTATATAGTAGTAGATGATGTCTTAGTATTACATTAGTGAGTTCATCTTGATTTTGTTACGTCCTTCAGATACTAGATACGATAAGAACATATACTACACCATATGTACAGAACATAGCTGATTCACACTATTGTATGCTAGAATGAATCTTGGCTTTTGTTCTGAGCCGTCCGTTCTGATCAAGTATCTTCCTTCTCCTCGTCCTCCACCATGGCTCTGAACAAATCTGCTCCTCCCTCTACTTCCCTTCTTCTTATTTGACTGCCTCAAGTGTAGAGTCGGGGGAGAAGAAGTAGACAGGAAGAGGAGGGGAAGCAGCACAGCTGGCGGCATGACCCGGAGGAAGTACAGAGGTTTTCTTCAACAGCCGTAGGAGAACTATAAGGATATATCTTTTTAGCGACATGTCATCTTGTCAAAGATCCTTCATGTGAATATCATGTTAGTCTTTCGACACCGCGGTAACATGATTGTCACATTAAGGGTCTTTGACAATGTGATATGTCGCTAAAAAGATATATCCTTATAGTTCTCCTACGGCTGTTGAAGAAAACCTCTGTACTTCCTCTGGGTCATGCCGCCGGCTGTGCTGCTTCCCCATCCTCTTTCTGCCCACTTCTTCTCCCCCGACTCTACACTTGAGTTGGATGTCGTATGTTGCTGAGAGAGTCAAATAAGAAGAAGGAAAGTAGAGGGAGGAGCAGATTTGTTCAGAGCCATGGTGGAGGAGAGGAGAAGGAAGATGCCTGATCAGAACGGATGACTCAGAACACAAGCCAAGATTCATTCTAGCATACATTAGTGTGAATCATCTATGTTCTGTACATATGGTGTAGTATATGTTCTTATCGTATCTAGTATCTGAAGGACGTAACAGAATCAAGATGAACTCACTAATGTATGCTAGAATGAATCTCGGGTTGTGTTCTGAGCCATTCGTTCCGATACTTGGCAATTAAGCCATTCGACTGGCGAGGCAAAAACTATAAGGCTACTTGCACGTTCTTCCAACTTTAAATTACAAGATTACTATATTAGGTTAAATAAATCACTAACCTCATCACGGTGAGTCTTGGTGTAGCACTCAAATGTGGGGCACCTGTAATCTATGTGAGTTCATCTTGATTCTGTTACATCTTTCAGATACTAGATACGATAAGAACATATACTACACTATATGTACAAAACGTAGATGATTCACACTAATGTATGCTAGAATGAATTTTGGGTTGTGTTCTGAGCCATTCGTTCCCATACTTGGCAATTAAGCATGTGAAATAGAACTGATTATGTTTAGTTTGTCTTACGATACAGATTTTCACATCCAAATTGAAATGGATCGTTACTTCGTTGATCGTACATGGGTGTACTATAGCAGATCAACCTCCTGGACCGTAGGTACTTATAAGTATTGACCGTATCGGATTAGTATCGATCTATCGTTTTGGTATGGGCCGTATCGGTTGGTATTGGTCTTAGCGAATTGGTATCGTCCTATCCGATATGTATCGGCCGTATAGCTAGGATTCATATTGGCCTTATCGATTTGGTATCTGTCATATCCGATAGGTATCGGCCGTGTTGGATTATTATATACCATTTTGGATTAGTTTCGTAGAAGGTTTAGTAACAACTGTACTTGGATTTCTCTCTTCTAGAGCTAGATTACCATTGCAAGAGAGTCACGAGAGCGTAAATGGCCAGTTACAGAACATACATACTTCCTTTTCAATCTCGCTTTTCCTGATAGAAAAGGAAGTATGTATGTTACTGTAACTGGCCAATCACGATCTGGTGATTCTCTTGCAATGGTATTCTAGCTCGAGAAGAGAGAAATCCAAGTACAGTTGTTACTAAACCTTCCATGAAACTAATCCAAAATGGTATATAATAATCCAACACGGCCGATACATATTGGATATGACCGATACCAAATCGATAAGGCCAATATGAATCCTAGCTATACGGCCGATACATGTACATATCGGATATAGGACGATACCAATTTGTTAAGGCCAATACCACTATGATACGTCCTATACCAATCCGATAGACCGATACAGGCTTGATACACTAGATACTAAGTACATCTGGCCTATACCAGCGGATCCATAAATTACTGCACGATAGGCCCAACGACTCCAGTTACATCCGGTTATTGGTGAGTACATGATTACATAGTAATTTTGTTAGTCTTGTGATACAGATTTTTACTCATGCTACCAACGTCACAACTTTTCCAGTGCTGCTCCCTCTAATGATGATGAACGCAAAAAACCAACGTCACAACTTTTATAACTTGAGTAAATTTCTTTACCCTATATGAAAATTTCTGTTGTCAGAAAGATGGCTCCTAGGACTCGTCGAGGTGGTGCTGCTAGTCGAGGAAGGGGTCGAGGCAAAAAACCCTTGGAGGTCGACACGGAGGAAGTCTCTGTCGTCAAACAAGAGCCGATGACTGTTAAGGAGAAGGTGTTACCAAAGGTCGAGGTCAAGGAAGAACCGATGACCATCAGGGAAGAGATTGCTCCCAAGCTTGAAGCTAAGGAGGAGCCACCGTCAGAGAGTAGTAGCATCGGGACCGACCCTCCTGTCCCTACAGAAGACCTCAACCAGATTGAGCCTTCGTATGCAAAGTGGCTGATAGAATGGTACATGCCTCAACGCAACTATCATCCCTGGCTGTGAGGATTCATCGTCTGACTTGTAGTCTTTGTTGAGGCCAAAGTCGATTTTCCTATGTGTTTTAGAATATTTGTGAAAATTTTGGAATATTTGTGCTATGATCGGTCGTCAGGATTGGATATTAGGTTACTGTAACTGGCCAACTCTTTCCTATGTGTTTTGAAATATTTATGAAAATTTTGGAATATTTGTGCAATGATCGGATTATAACGATGGATATTAGGTTACTCTTCCGGATAACTGATGTCTATTTTATATTAATTTGGTTTGGTCTATATGATTCTTGGATAATTGGTGTGCATTAAATTCGTATGTGCATATTTTGGTCTATGTGATTCTTGGATAATTGGTGTGCATAATATATTTGGTCTATGTAATTGTTGGATAATTAGTGTGCATTATATATTGGTTTGGTTTATGCAAATTTTTGCGAACAGCTAAAAAGATGTAATTTTTTTTCAAAATATTCTCAGTTAGCGACGGACTTATGACCGTTTTGCGACGGAAGTCTCCAGTTTCCGACTACTTTTCGACGGTTATGCCGTCGCTAACTGGATATTTGAAATTTATTCCCAGGTAGCGACGGATGATCGACGGAAAATCCGTCGGCATGATTTATTGTTCGACGGACTAGCGACGACATATCCGTCGCCCGTATTCTGGAAATAACAAGAATTTCCAGAACAAGGTCGACGGTTAATCCGTCGCTATGCGGTCGATATATTGCGACGGCGTAGCGACGACATATCCGTCGCCAAGTTGCTGGAAATGACATGAAATTCCAGAAGCTGGCCGACGGCTTTTCCGTCAGAAAGCCGTCGCTAATCCGTCACTTGATATCGACGGTATCGACGGATTAGCGACGAAATGATACGATCTGATACGCCTTTGCGACGGGTTAGCGACGGCTTTGCTCGTCGGTATTGTGTACACAGTTCAGTACTTAAAAGCTGAGGTGGACGAGATTCCATCGGCAATGCGTCGCTAATGCTTCGTATTGTGACGTCGACTATCCGTCGCTTTTCCGTCATGTGACGACAACTTAGCGACGGATGGTTATTAGCGACGAGGTGATTGCCGACGAATTTTTTGGCCAATATCCGTCAGTAAGCGATCGCTAATGGTAATTACCGTCGTCTTAGCGACGGATGCGGCCGTCGCTAAATCGATAAATTTTGGTAGTGAATAGGAAAGATGATGGAACAATAAAAATGGGGATCCATCAAGAAGCAAGTTGGCACTTGCCTTGCTCTCCTAGGTTAGTGGGAGAGTTAGGAGGAAGAAGAAGAGTAATAGTGAAGTAAATGAAGAGAGAGAAAGGAGATGGACTTTAAATGAAGGAGTGGTGGTAGGTGGGGGTTTATTTCGGTTCATGATGAACCAACATAATTAAACCAATCTGAGCCGAACCCATAGCAAAGCTAAAGCAGAGTATAAAAGCAGAAAGTAAAGTGCAGAAATAAAATTGCAGGAAATTAATTAACAGAAAATTAAAGGAATTTAATTACAGAACAATACATGATAAATATTAAATGAATACATTCCAGCAGTACATGTATTTAGAATACGTATTCTGGGAACGGAAAGTGACAGTTATTGTGCGAGCTTACCCCTCTTACACACGTGATAAGCCGTATCGCGTCGCTAAGATGCTATTGTACAACCCAAGTCGGTCATAGACGTTACATATTCAAATCACATTGTTTCAAGTATTGAATTGTTAAATTGTTGAAAAATATTGTTTTAACTGTTTAGCTTGCACTTTTCCGTTATTATTTGAAATGTGAGATACATATTCGTACTTGCTCCCTCCTGACTGGAGACCCAACATTTTTAGGTGACAGCGACGAAGAGGAGCTACCTTATTACATTTTCTACGAGACAGACTTGGGTCCCGCAGAGGCTGAACCAGGAACCCCAGAACCCTAGAATGTTGGCTTAGCACTTTCTTTTATTTTCTTTTCAAAAAACAGTTGTAATAATTAAATATTGTTAATGTTTGTTTTTTTCAGACCCTTTTCCAATTCAATAAAATATTTTGATTTTTGTTAGATTTCTGTATGTTGTGTTTCACTGCTTGATACAGCTTACTGCCACCGTCTCACAACGATGCAGGCCGGGCATGATCCGACTAGACCCATTATATTGGGATCGAGTCATGACATGTTTTTAGTGGTGGCCCATGCAGGTCGGTCTGTAAATTGGTCTAGTCGACTTAGTCTAGACCAGCATGCAGTCCTGCAAATTGACCTAGGCCTTGAAGAGACTTTAGGAAAAAGACTCTAGAAACAATTAGAATACTTAGATGTTATTCACCCTGTTACATCATAGGGCCGAAATTATATATTTAAAAATTTATTTTTGCTTGCTTATAGTTTCGTAGGTTACCTTACTTATGTTTGTACCTAAACCTTTCAGATCATGACTTATGTTCCAAAGCTATTCCTTGTTGGCTTTGCTAAACCATTTCAACTTGACTTTCTTGAATCAATAAGATTTACCTTTTAGCCCAACTTACCTAGCAAATTCTCAAACTTTTCTTGGACAAGAAATTATTTCAATAAAGATCTGTATTCTTTAAGTGATTTTGCCGAGAATATTCTCATTGGCTTCTTCTACTCAACTCGAAGCTCTGATGCTTCTGTCTTATCTTGTGTCCAACTCAATTAGTCAGAATCAGATTTGATTCATTCTGTAAGCTTAACCTTTGGAAAGAAAAATATCGGAGAACATATACTCATCTGGACTTCAAACCAACCTCTTGATTCTCAAGAGCTACTGGAACACATTTATCTGATAAATTTTCTTGATTCCAGAAGAACGGACATCTACATCTTTTTCTATCATGATTAGAACTTTAGAATTCTTTAAATTTTTCGGAAGCTCCTTTGAAATTCTCATGGACAAAGTTGAGAAAATATTCAGGGACCTAATATGGCTTCGTACATTTGCGTTGTAGTCATTTGTCTGAATTATGAAAACTGCAATTTTACTGCAGCTAGTAGCGCACTGGCGAGGCATAGACTCTAAGTTGAAGTGATTTCAGGTGTTCATAGGTTTTCAGATATTATTGAGACTATGTCATAAATTCAACAAATTTTTCCTTATGTTGCTCAACCATGAAATGGATAAAGTTGATAGACTACTCGGTAACCTATTATTATTCAAGTTATGGAGCCAAAAATTTACTGCAGTCAGGTGCACTCTGGCGAGGCATGAATTAGAGGCAAAGTGACTTCGGATATACTTGGTTTTCGAATATTATTAAGACTATATCCATATGATGGTTGTCCTTTTTGCACCATCAAATTATTCTGACTTTTATCCAGTTAGAGGATTTGTATTTCTAGCAGTTGTCTCCGCCTTCAGAAATGTCTTATCTGATTACATTCATGTCATAGTTATTCAAATCGCTCTCGCTATCCTACTATCATACAACTTGTTGGCTTTTCCTGAGTCACAAACCCTTATACCTCAACCCAATTTAATTTGGAATTTTTAGTCCCTCATCTCAGAAGATTCCATTACTTTTGCCTCCTCAATAAGCTGTTGACGTTCGTTTCTTTGTTGTCTTTCCTGTTTCACGAGACCTCATTTGATTTTTCTCCCATCTTATGATCATTGATTATATTTTAATCGTACCTAGACTTTACTTGTGCCTAAAACGATCACAACAAAATTTCTAACTCTATCTCAGATCATATCTAGATAATTCTGACCGTGCCTATATTTTATCATTGTACCTAGTCATCATGCCTCGAATCTGATCATGCCTGATGATTTAAATCTGGAACGATCTATAGCAGGAATTTATCGAGTACCTGAGTTATGAGATAAAGATGAGATAAAAATGAACATTTGTGATTTGAATCAAGGAAGGTATAATTAATTATGTGAATACCAAGCAAATTAATATTGTAGATTAGAGGTGATTAAATGATAAGCATGGAGATGCACTTTAGGAAGGTGTATGATGAATCAGAAAATATATAAAGAACGACTGAAACAAGAAAATTAGGACTTAATGCGTAATTAAAGTAAGGATAAAAATCGTATGAATTGAAGAGTGTAAAAGATTTTAAATCAGAAACCAGAGATACAAGGATTGTAAATAATACAAGGTTGAGAGATGTAATAAGGTATAATTTTGACAGAGAAAAATTTGGTCAAATGATACAGTAAAATTAAGATGAAGGATTCGAGCTTAAGCATGATAATTAAATTTTGTTGAGATTTCGGGATCAAATATGGAAAATGAGGATTTAGAATCAAGATATACACATGTTGATGAAATGGACGTCTAAATAAATTACAGAATGATCGCATATGAGTAAGGAAGGATAAATTTTACTAATCATGACAAATTTGAGTATAGAAATATGATATTGGATTTTGAATGTGATATTGGGCTACTGAGACTTGATACTAGAGTATTACGATAATATGGAGTGTACCAAATTATGATATTTTGGTCAAGAATGAATAAGAAGTATAAGAATATGATTGGAACACATGTAGTGGTATGTTTTAGAATTAAAATTTGAATATATATTGACAAGCTGAAGGAATTACAAAATATATTGCGAAATATTATATGTGTTTAGTGAGAAAAGTTAGGAAGACAAAATTTCCAAGATTATGACAGTGATTGATACTTCAGGGATGACAGCAGAAATCCATAATTTTGGATAATGACTCTGTTTCTAAGGAGGGAAGAATGTTAATTGAAAATAGTGGATAAGGTTAATGAAGATATTGCACTAGATGGATTTTGTTATGGGACAGTTAGCCTAGCTAGGCATATGGCTGTTGAGAAAAAATATCCAGACTGGTTTGAGGCATGATTGCATGATTGTACCCCGACCCTTACCTTAAAATTTCGAGGACGAAATTTACTAAGGAGGGAAGGTTGTGAAGCCCATGACTTTAATTTTATTTTTAATGTCCCTGTTTTATATTGTTTGGTGAGCCTTTTATTTTTAGCTAACCATTCTCCCACTCACCCGAGTCTCCCTCTCTGATCCGTCCAACCCGTGCCCACGTACTCCTCTCCCTCTCCACTACATAACCCTTAGAAACTCTCCCAATCCACAAAAACTTCATTTTTCCACCATCTCAATAACTCTTCTATCTCCCTAACCGTTCCACCATTCTCCGATCCGAGACCACCACTGCGCTCCCCTCGCCGCCCTCTCCTATTACAGACCCCTCTCCCCCACCTTCCGAGTCCGTCCCCGTGCAATCCCGTGCCAGCCCGACGGCCTGGCGCCTCCCGTGCGTGTTCCCGTGCGCGTGTCCCGTCTCCGCGTGTCCGTCCGTGTGCGTACACGTGTCCGTGCTCGTCATTTCCATCATTCCCGACGTTGTTCCGAGTCCGAGGCCTCCCCTCGGTACTCCTTCATCAAGCTTGAGTAATCCCTTTCCTCATTTTTTTCATCTTCTGGTTGTTCACAGAACCATTTAAACCTTCTGGCCTTTGGTTAGTTTCTGTAGATTATTAAACTAAGTTCTGTGTTTTGATTATTTGGTTTCTGTGGTGTTAAATTAGCAATGTGGTAATAATATACATATTAGGAAACTTTATACATGCTTATTTGGTATTAATTGATTTATGGATTAACCTTAATAATTTAAAGTATGGTTTAAATGATTTAATTGGTTTAAATAAAAGTTAGGATTATCATTTATTTTGTAATGTTAATTTGTAGAGATTCTAAACCTAATAAATGATTTAGTTATTTTATTTACAAAATAGTGGTAAATAATATTCATTTAAAAGTTATTATTTTAAATAAAAGTTTTGTTAGAAAAATTGTATTATAAATTATATATATTCTCCTTTTAAAATGATTTCTAATCAAAAAGATTTATAAAGAGATTAATATAATAAAAACTAATATTTATTTAAAAATCGTTATTTTGGCAAGAAAACCGTATTTTATGCAAAAGTGCTATTTTAGTATTTAAAAAAAAAATATTTTCCCTTTATTACGAAAAATGGTTAAAAAAATATTTTCTAAGGAAAATCGTTTTATTAATATTGTTCGGTAAATAATTTCTCTTAATAATAAAAATGTTCATTAATGAATTATTTTGGTCTTGAATAACATTTTTAGTAACAATAACCGGAAAATGATTTCTAGCTAATTAAAATATTAGAATATTAGTTTTGGAGGAAAATCATAAATTTGGTAAAATATTAATTTATTAAATACAGTTAAAATATTATTTTCCTTATTTTGTGAATAATAGTCAAAAAATGGATTTTTAGTAAATCATATTTTCGCGTAATTTGGTCATTACATAAAAAAATACTAATTTCTATAATACGATTAAATAATAATTTTCTTACCCTTAATTATTACGTTAAAAACTTGTATTTTTACTAAAACGATTATTTTGTAACTTAGTATCTAAAATATAAATATTTTTCAACGTTATTAACAAAATTATGTTATTTTCAACCCGACCAGACTTAGCCCTAATTAAGTAGTTGGCGTTGCCCTTAAGGATTAGAGTGTAATTATTTCTAGCTGCTGAACCAGGTGTTACGAATCTGTAGGTTCGGGACCCTAAGTCCAAACGGTTACCTGCTACTCGTCGCTTTCCACGTCAAGGGACTATCTGAGGCAAGTTACGGTTATGTTTTTTTTTTGCATTTTATTTAGTAATTGTCAAGTTGCATGTTTAAACTACATTGCTACACGGAACCCTCTCCTATGGTTCAAATATTGATTGATATTGATTGTGGTATATTGGGGGAATAGTGTAACGTTTATGACCAATATCCCTCATATTGCATATTGTTATTGTGCGAGCTTACCCCTCTTACACACGGGGATAAGCCGTATCGCGTCGCTAAGATGCTATTGTACAACCCAAGCCGGTCATAGACGTTACATATTCAAATCACATTGTTTCAAGTATTGAATTGTTAAATTGCTGGAAAATATTGTTTCAACTGTTTAGCTTGCACTTTTTCGTTATTATTTGAAATGTGAGATACATATTCGTACTTGCTCCCTCCTGACTGGAGACCCAACATTTTTAGGTGACAGCGACAAAGAGGAGCTGCCTTATTACATTTTCTACGGGACAGACTTGGGTCCCGCAGAGGTTGAACCAGGAACCCCAGAACCCTAGAATGTTGGCTTAGTACTTTCTTTTATTTTTCTTTTCAGAAAACAGTTGTAATAATTAAATATTGTTAATATTTGTTTTTTCAGACCCTTTTCCAATTCAATAAAATATTTTTATTTCTGTTAGATTTCTGTATGCTGTGTTTTACTGCTTGATACAACTTACTGTCGCCGTCTCACAACGGTGCAGGCTGGGCATGATCCGATTAGACCCATTATATTCGGATCGGATCGTGACATGGAAATAAATCCTAACATATGGTTTTCATTCGGCCATTTCGATTTTAGGATTGTCAGGAATTGTGGCAGTCCAAAAATGTACTTGATGTACAGCAAGTCCCTTTTAGGACTGCCACAATTCCTGACAGTCCTGTTGCCTAGGTCAGAAATTGTGGCAGTCCTGATATAAACTTAACAAATCGATTTCTTCTAGAATTAGGATTTCATCCATAATTTCTTCTATTAATAAAGAAAAATTGATTAATTGATTAATAGATTAGTAAATTTGATAGATTTGGTAACCAAATTTTTTCTACAACTAGGATTTCATCCATAAACTAGGATTTAGAGAAAAAAAATATATGAGAAATTAGAAGAGAGCAAAAAAATAAACTAGGATTTGGAGAAAGATATATTTTTTTTTTCTTTCTTCTTGTTCTTGTTCTTGCTCTTATTCTTCTTCTTTCTTCTTTCTTCTTGTTCTTCTTGTTGTGAAGAAGGAGAAGAGGGAGAGAAAAAAATAAAAATAGTTGTCTTTTGTACCTAGGAATTGGATAGTACTGAGTAAATTTTTTCAGTGGCAAACTTGTAAATAAATAAAAACTATGAATTGACTAGTCTTGATCAAATTTTTATGTGCCATTATAAAAAATCTAATCCAATGGTCACCAAATTAAAGACGACCATGGTTGGAGTTGGTAAGGATTTATTGGAGAGGTCGAGGTCTTAGGACCTCGCAAAAAAACCAAGAGTGGGATTCCAATGTATATTTTTGGTGAACCTCAAAATATTGGATTTCTAAAAAAAGCTGATGGCTGGAAAAATGTTGGATGTCCGAACGAACCTGTTGGTCCCCCATATATATATATATATATATATATATATATATATATATATATATATATATATATATATATATATATATATATATATATTGCAGATGGAAATGGCTTCCTTCCCTAGCGCAGCAGGCGGAGCGGAAAGCCAACCAGAAGATTGGGACCCCGGCGACTCCCTCCCTGTCCCCATAGTCAGTGATGGCCTCAGGTCCGAGTGGGGGTCCACAGGAGGGTGGACGACGGTTCAGCGGAGGAAGAAAGGAAACCCTCCAACGGGAGGCCAGCCCCAACCAACAGGTGGAAGAGTGGCGACCCAGCGAAATCAGACCCGGAAGGGCCCCGGAGGAGGGAGAAACATAGATAACGAGCACAGGAAGACTGGTCTGGAGTACAAAGGGCGCCAAGCGGAGGGCAGATGGTCGGCGAGGGCCACTGAAGGTGTTCGACTAAATGCCCAAATGGCCGGGCGAGGAGGCGCTCATGCTCAGGAAAGTCCGATTCACAGAGGTAGCTCTCAGAAAAAGGTTCGTGATGAAGGGGTCCCCAACGGGGGTCAAGGAGGACCTGGGCGGACCTGGGCAGAAATGTGCCGATCCACCTGCCAAAATGTGAACGACGAGATGCAATACGTCGAACCTTTGGAGAAGGAGGGAAGAGTAGTAGCTGAGTTCACTGGGGAGGACTTGGAAGAGACGGAGGAGTACTGGAAGAACACGATTGTGCTGTATGTGATGGGTAACAAACCCTTCTATGGCCAAATCAAAGCGTACGCCAGCCGTGTGTGGCATCCCAAAGGAAGTATGGAGTTCTTCTCCAAGGAAAATGGATTCTTCTTTGTCAGATTTGGCATGGCGAAAGACATGGAGCGTATCGTCCAAGGAGGGCCGTGGACATTCGATGGAAGGGCTATCATTCTCAAGAGATGGACATCGGGGATACAATGTGAAAGGGAAGTTCTTCTATCTGCCCCAATCTGGATCAGATTCCCAGACCTTCCAATCCAGTATTGGAGCACGCCAATGCTCATGAAACTCTCCAGTCTCGTAGGTATCCCTATAAAGGCTGACGAGGCCACCAATAAGAAGCAGCGAATTTCTTACGCCCGAGTTTTCGTGGAGATTGAAGCGATGAGCGAGTTGCCGAGGTCGGTCGAATACATGATCCCTAGCGGAGAGATTTTTGCACAGAAGGTAGAGTACGAGTGGGTTCCCCCTTCATGCGAGCTATGCAGTAGTTTTGGGCATCTAAAGTCTGGCTGTAGCAGGAGGGAAGCTTCGAAGACGGATGGCTTGCCGGATTTGACTCAAGTTCCCAAGCACAGGAACATTCCTCAGGAAGGACAGGTTGACCGGATGGAGGTCCAAGAAGAGAATAAGGAGGAAAACCAGAGGCCTAAGGAGACTCTCAATGCCAGCAGTCTTGATGTCAGCAGAAGAGATGACTCAGAGGAGGCCCAAGCGATCCAAAACGCTGTAGCAGGTACATCCAGCGCAGGAGACCACTATGGAGATAAGGAAATGGAGCTTGTCGAGCAGAAGGAGGAAAGAAGAATTTCGGTGTTAGGGAAGAGGCAAGGGCATGCTTCGCCCCTCACTAAGCAGGTGCTAGCTATAGAAGGCCCCCCTCTGGCAATTCTGAAGAAGGGAGTGAGCAGCAGCGGAAAGTCTGGATCCCCGGAGTCAAGCAAAGATCCCAAGGTCAGGAAGAAGAGCATCCAGGACCCAGTGACGCTCAAAGGCACAGCCAGAGGCTTATTGCAAGTGAGTTCGATGGATGAATCTAGGCATTCCAGAGCCAATCCGCTTTGGACAGTCAAGCTACAGAGTGCTTCTCAGGCCAATGGTGCTGAGCACATTGTCATCCCCCAGGAAAGCTCTCCCATTCCTTCATGGGTGAGTGCGAGAATTCTGAAGGAATCCCCAAGTAATATTAATTAATGCCGATTCTATCTTGGAATGTCAGAGGTGCGAATTCGATAGGGAGATGGAGGAAAATTAGAGAACAAATGAGAAAGCTTAATAGCTCGATAGTCATCATCCTGGAATCCAAGATCAAGACGGAGGCTTTGATGAGTAGGAGGATACCCAATGATTGGGGTGTAGTGCATAACCTTCATCTGAACAAGATGGCCAGGATCATAGTTTTATGGAACAAAAAAATCTGGAGGGGCTCCCCTCTTTTTGAATCTCAGCAAATGATAGTTATGGACTTCTCCAACGATGGTGGGATGAGTATGCAGGTTGCAGCCATTTATGGTTTCAATGACAGGAAACTTAGAATGGAGTTATGGAAAGATATTGAGATTGTTAGCAGAGGTATAGGGTCTCTTCATCCTCTGTTATTCATTGGTGATTTCAACGCCATTATGAACAAGGAAGAGAAGAGGGGGGAGGCCAGTTCCAGACAACATCCTCGATGATTTCTCTTCATGTGCCCTTCGTGCTGGGATCTCGGATCTTCATAGAGCGGGCGTGGTTTGGACGTGGAACAACCAGTCGACGAGCAGGAGGATCGAGTGCCAGATTGATCGTGCGTTGGGCAACACGCGGTGGTTTGACTGTTTCCCTAACACTGGGGTTATCGGGCACCCTGCCGGTCCAAGTGACCACTCTCCTATTCAGGTGAGTTTCCTTGAGAACGCCAGGAAGGGTCCTCCCCCTCCTTTCAGGTTCTGTAACTCCTGGCCGCACTTGGACGGTTATGATGCTGCAGTACAGGTTGGGTGGAGCTCCCAATTCTATGGCTTCAGCCAATTCCGGCTTATGTCTAAGCTCAGGGAAGTCAAAAAAAGCATCAAAGGGTGGCTGAGAAGTCAGCCTAATTCGTCCTTAGATGATATCAGTAAAGAGCTAGAGGAGGTTCAGATAGCTATTCAGGAGGATCCAGTCCCGAGTATTCTCATTAGGGAAGGTCAGCTTAAGGAGCAGCTGAATAAAGCCTTAATGCTGGAGGAGATTACTCTCAAGCAAAAAGCCAAGTGTGATTGGATGATTGACGGAGACAGATGTTCTAAGTTCTTCCATGGCATTGTGAAAGCCAGGCAAAGCCGTAACCAGATTGCCGTTCTCATCGACGCCAATGGTAGGAAGCTCGATAACCCAGCCGAGATCGAGGAGGAAGTCGTGAGCTACTTCCGGGAGCTGTACAACGGGGAGGGCCCCCGGATCGAGCTGCCCCAAATCACCTGCAAGAGGATCCTGACTGAAGAAGCAGTGCGTGCTCTGCATAATTCCATCTCGATCGGGGAATTGGAGGAAATTGTTATCAAGTCCAAGCTGAACAAGACGCCCGGTCCGGACGGCTTCACTGCAGGTTTTTTCATCCGTCACTGGGATCAAGTCAAGCTGCTCGTGCTCGAAGCTGTGCGTGATTTTTTTCGGACAGGCAAGCTTCTTAAACAATTCAATCACACCTTTATCACTTTAATCCCGAAGAAGATTGGGGCCTCCTCTCTCAATGATTTTAGACCGATTTCATGTTGCAACTTCTTTTACAAAGTGATTGCTAACGTCATGAGTCAGAGAATGAAATGTCTGCTTCCGGGATTGATATCCCCCAATCAGTCCGCTTTTATTAAGGGGAGGAGTATCAGCGAGAACGGTCTTCTGGCTAATGAGCTAGTTAGGGATTTCAATAAAATTGGGAGTGATAAGGCGTGCATCAAGCTCGACCTGAGGAAAGCCTACGACTCCGTGAATAGGGACTTTGTGGTTCACATTATGAAGGCTATGGGATTTGATGACTGGTGGACATCCAGGGTTTATGAATGCATCTCTACGCCCACGTTCTCGATTATGATCAAGGGGAGGCCGACGGGATTCATCAGTAGTTCGAGAGGGCTCAGGCAGGGAGATCCCTTATCAGCGTATCTTTTTACTATAGTCATGGAGCATTTCTCTTGCCTCATGGATATTGCCGAGCACAGGAGGGAGATAACCCCCATCTGTAGGCTGGTCAAGCCCTCTATCTCTCATATGATGTATGTCGATGATTTGTTGGTTTTCATCAAACCTACAATCTCAGGTACGCGGTGCTTGGCTGATATTTTGCAGGAGTTCGAAAAGGTCTCTGGGCTTAGGCTCAACAAAGAGAAGAGCTCGATTTTCCTCAACAGGACTTGTAGCGAGAAGGCTAGGTGGGCATCCATCTTGCAGGTGGAGGAAGCTTCCCTCCCGGTCAGATACCTGGGGGTCCCCTTATCGATTACCTATGCTCGTCATTCCGACTGTTCCAGTTTAATCAAGATGGTGGAGGCTAGGCTTGAAGGGTGGCAGGCCCAGCTGTTGTCCTTTGGCGGCCGGGTAGAGCTCGTTAGAGCGGTGATCAATGCGATCGTGTCCTACTGGTTACAAGTTGTGCTCCTCCCCAAAAAGACGATTCAGAAGATTGAGAGGTTGTGCGCTAGATTCGTATGGAGAGGTGGAGTTCAATCTATTGCGTGGAAGGACCTGTGCCGTCCCAAAAAGGAAGGTGGGGTCGGACTCAGATCGCTGCACACTATCAAGGAGATGGCTGCGCTGAAAATGGCTTGGAATTTGGTAGATGGGAAGTCCACTTGGTCTTCATGGATGAACAACAGGTATGTCAAGAAGGATAATTTTTGGGTGATGAAGAATAACTCTAACTTCTCTGTAGGGTTTAAAAGTATCCTGCAGCAGAGGACTAGGTTAAAGTCCTGCATCCAAAGGGTTATTCATGATGGGGATGACACCAACCTGTGGCTTGACCCCTGGATAGACCATCAAAGTATCTCTGATATGGCCGAGCTAGATCTCCGTAGCAGCAGGATGAGAGTTGAGAAGGTTAGCTCCTTGATCCACCAAGGCTCTTGGAAGATTATGCAAGGGTCGAGGCTATGTCATTGGGCCACGAAGATCACAGGGATCCGGATAGAGAGCAGCCCTGGTAAGGATCATTGGAGGTGGGAGGGATCGGTTAATGGGAATTTCAAACTGAAGAGCGCGTATGAGAGATATAGGGATAAAGGCCCCATATCTAAATGGACAGGGTTCATTTGGATTAGGGAGGCTAGCCCCAAGTTTAGCTACTGTCTTTACAACACTACCAAAATAAGTGGTTTTAGCGACGCCCAAAAATGTCGCTAAAACAATAAAATCCGTCGCTAATATGAAGCACCGACGCAATTACCGACGTTTAAGTTTTGTCGCCGTTTCCTTAGTCGCTGATTACAAAAACGTCGCTGAACGTCGCAATTACCGACATCCAGCGACGTAACTGTACGTCGGTGAGTTATCGACGTCTACCGTCGTGTCGGCGGTATATTAGCGACGTATATGTCGTCGCTACACGTCGGTGAAGTCCTGGAATAATTCCCGACGTCTACCGTCGTTTCGTCGGTAATATAGCGACGTGAATGTAGTCGCTAGACGTCGGAGACCTGTACATTTTTTGCAGCTAGTCGTCGGTAAACGTCGGAAAAGCGTCGGAGACCTGTACTTTTTTTACAGTTAGTCGTCGGTAAATGTCGGAAAAATGTCGGAAAAATGTATTTTTTGCAGCTTCTCGTCGGTAAACGTCGGAAAATGACGTCGATAAACGTCAGTAAGCGTCGCTAAACGTCGCTAAAATTGTAAAAAAAATAAAAAAATAAAACACAGATTCTATATTACCACTCACAATTCAAGATGCTACACATATAGGTACACATTCAAATCCCCACTCACAATTCCAAATCACAGCGCATTCAAACCCCCACTCACATTTCAAGATGCTACACATATAGCTTTAATCTAAGTTAATTAACATCCAATCCAAACACAATTAACATTTATCGACGAAGGAATTAACATCCAATCCAAACATCCAATCCAAACAAGTCACAAGTCAAATCGATACAAACACAATTAACATCCAAATCCAAACATCCAATCATAAGTCACAAACATATGATGATACAAACACAAACAAAAGTACTAACTAGGACTACTAGTGATCTGGTACAGGAGGGGCACCGCCGCGACGAAGGGATAACAACTCCTCATACTCCGCAAGTGAAATCGATACAGATGGAGCGCCAGGCTGTGACGTCGGTGGAGTCGGTGTCGAAGAAGAAGGCGGTGGAGGCGGCGGAGTCGACGACGATGAAGGCGCACCCAGAGTACCAGCATGCTCCAACGCTGTAAGTCGCTGGTTGTATGAATCCATGATAGATAACATTCTACCACTGCTCTGGACCATCGAATCCTGCGCCAATCTCACCGTCTCGGCCATGGTCACCTGTCCTGTCTGCAACTCCGTCACCGTGCGCTCTAACCCTCCAACGGTGCGCTCTGTCCTCTCAGTCGTCTCCACGAGCCCCATAATGCCGCGGTCGAGCGCATCCAATCGTGCTATCAGCGCAGGATCGTCCGTAGGGTGCTGAGACTGCTGCTCGATCCGTCGTAGCAGGTCGTCACGGAGAGACTCCATCATCTGGTGGACTCGGGTAGACTCCTGGGACGGCTGTGGACCATGCACACTAGCAGGAGATGTCCTAGAGGACTGGGTCGCAACTAGGGCGCCATAGGATCCCGTACCGTAGTACGTACCCCTATGGAGGCCACCAGCGGCGGTCATCCACAGCTCGTCCTCTGACAGAGCTTGAGTGGGCTGCGAGGAAGTACCGGCCACTCCTACATCAGGTGCACTAGCAGTCGCCCGTTTCCGCAGCCTCTGATACTCGGCCTAGAAAGTATGGATAGTACTCTATGATTTCTAATTTCTAATTAATGTACTTATTTTTACTAACTTCATGAATATTTATTTGCATCATATTTACTAAGTTATATTAAAATTGACACGAAGTATTAAATTAAGATAACGTATTGTAATACTTACATAGGTCTGCTCGGCCCTCTCGTCAATAAGGACTCCGTCCTTCCGATGGGTGGCCAGGAAGACGGTCACCATGTCGGCGTTACCGACCTTCCTTACCTGTAATTAAATATATTATCTTAGTAATAATTTATCGGATTTGTATTAAAATAATATTTCTAAAAGAGAAAGACATACCAGACGACGGAAATGTTTCGTCATCGGAATCGACCTACCGCACCACTTCGAGGCATGTTGCCTAGCCGCCTTAGCCTTCTCCGACTTCTCCTTGTACCTTGGCTCGTTGAATCGAGCCTTCATCGCATTCCACTGATCAGGGGTGATCCAACCTTTGATCGGCTTTCCGGCACGATCACGTTCCTTCTGATCATTAATAGAGTCGCGGATCAGCTTAGCAGCGACGGAAGGAAACATCCCCTCGATCAGCTCGGCCCGGTACGGTGGATAGTAAAACATATCCTAGAACAGTACGAAACCAAATATTTATCAGTTATATATAATATGCATAAATTAAATGATTCATGTTAAAAACAAATCTATTTTAACCTTGAAGCGCGTAAACCAGTAGTTCTTCCTTTCGTCTGGAGCATCAGAGTAGTTAATCCAGGGACCACCATAATTATGCCTCAGCATATCGCCTAGGCGTCTCTGTACCCCTGGAGGACGATATCTATACAGACATATTATATTCATGAAAAAAGTTAATTTATGATAAAAACAGAAAAAAAAAATCATAAACCAAAATACCTACTTTGTACCGTCGGCCCAGATCTCCGTCCTCCTCTCCTCCGGAGGTGCGCAAGGAGGATCTGCATGATGCTGGTCGGCCGTCGGCACATCCTCCTCGGCCGTCGGCGTAGCCTCCGCCATCTGCTCATCCGTCTCCATCGTCGTATCAGCATCAGGAATGCTAGACGGGCGAGCACTCTCAACAGGCCTGGAACTACTCGTCCCAGGAGATATGCCACGTGATGTCGTCCCAGCAGGCCCAGCTACTGTCCGATATGGAGGAGTAATCGGCGACGAAGATCCAGAGCCGGTACCAGTAGGAGGTACCGAAGGAAAACTCCGTCCTCTAGCAGTACCTGTAGGAAGTACTGGAGGATCATGTCCTCGTCGTGTCCCTCGTAACGCTCCGCGACGACCTGCCATACCTGATAACAGTATATGATAGTACAAGAAATAATAGAGACTAGAAATATGAAAGTACAACAAATAATAGAGACTAGAAATATGAAAGTACAACAAATAATAGAGACTAGAAATATGACAGTACAACAAAGATAATAACCAAGGTAACATATGATGATACATTCTACAATAAACATCTAAGTCTAGATAATATATTCTAGAAGAAACATCTAAGTTCAGATAAGTATATCTCTCTCAATCATCTTCAGAATAATCATCTTGTTCGTCTTCCTCGACCTCATCTTCCTCTTCCTCCTCATCTTCACTTTCGTCTTCACCTTCGTCGGCTTCGTCTTCCTCTTCGGATAATTCTACATCTTCTACATTATGTGTCGTGTAATGCGTAACTTCCGTGGAGTCCACATCGACAATATTGGTTACAGGAGGTAGCTCGTCCTCCTGGTAAGCTTTTTCATCAACATCAAAAGTATCTCTAGCTTTAGTCTTGCATACTGCCCACCAGTCAGACTTCGTTGCTCCCCGTCTCGGATAAGCTGTGAAGTACACGAGCTGAGCCTGAGTTGCTAGGACAAACGGTTCGTAGCCTTGATATCTACGCTTGTAGTTTATATCCACAAGACCATGCTTGTCAATTTTCCAGCCTTGATTTTCAATCGGATCGAACCATTCACACTTGAACAACACGAACTTTGCAGGTTCTCTGCCATAATTATATGACAACTCCACAATCTCTCGCAAGATGCCAAAGAAATCATTTCCTGGATCGACGTCTTTGTAGTTCGAAGACTTGATACACAAACAACTGTTCTTCGTGGAATCAAGATCCAGGAAGCTGTCTCTGATCGGAGCATTTGTCAACTTGAACCGAAAGCCATTGACACAATAACTTGGCCATGTTTTAACAAAAGTAATTGGTCCCTTGGCAAGAGTTCTAATTAATTCAATCTCGGGTGAAATTAGACGATCGACCTGAATATCAAAGAAGAGATAATAAGTTATTTATTGCGCAGTTGCATTAGAAGAGGCCAGTAAATATTACCGAGCTGCTTACATATTCGCTCAACCAAGAAGGAAAATGACGTCTCATTTCTTGTTCTAATGCTTCGTCTGTTAGGTAGGGTCTAACCAGCCTCAACTCATCATTATATGTGCTGGAAAACAACGAAGCATTAGAACGATTAGTACAATAATATTAGCTTATACTATTACATTGAGATGACGTAAACTCATCATTCCTTACTTACCCCTCTAGCTTCTCCACTTCATCCTCGTCGCAATTGAGTAATACATACAACTGAGCAGCCCTTAGCTCTTCGTCATTCAAATATCTCTTCTTCATTTTCCCCGAAGGCTTTTCGGACGCATTGAATACTTTCAGTATTCCATCATTAAATTCTTGATATCCGTCGTCGTTTCTCGGAGCCCTCGTTCTATTCGTAGCAACATGAGGTTTGAAATAGGAGGAGCAGAAATTTGTAATCTCCTCGAGAATATAGGCTTCACAAATAGAACCCTCGACCCGAGCCTTATTTTTTACCTTTCTTTTTAGGTGATTCAAATGTCGCTCGAACGGGTACATCCATCGATATTCGACGGGTCCACCAACACGTGCCTCGTAGGAAAGATGAATCGGCAAATGCTCCATAGAGTCGAAGAATCCAGGAGGAAACACCCTCTCTAGCTTGCACAGTGTTACCGCAATGTCCTTCTCTTGCTTTTCTAGACGATCAACGAGCAATTTCTTAGAACAAAGGTCCCTGAAGAATATGCTAAGCTCCGTCAATGGATCCCAAACTGCCTGCGGTAAGAATTCCTGAAATGCAATCGGAATTAACCGCTCCATGAATACGTGACAATCATGGCTCTTCATACCTGTCAGTTTGTTCTCCTTGAGGTCGACACATCTTCTCAAGTTTGAAACATACCCATCTGGAAATTTCAGACCTTGAATCCACCTACAAAGCCTCACTTTATCCTCCTTCTCCAGTGAGAAAATTGCCTTAGGCTGCTTCAACTTCCCATTCCCGTCCTCTATCAATGCAATGCAGGACGTCTACATATTTCTTTCAAGTCCAATCTAGCCTTAGGATTGTCTTTCGTCTTCCCCTTTACGTCCATTACAGTATTAATTATGTTGTCAAACACATTCTTCTCGATATGCATGACATCAAGGTTATGTCTAATCAGATTGGTGCTCCAGTATGGCAGATCCCAGAATATACTTCTCTTCGTCCAGTTATGAGTGCGACCAAATCCGTCACACTTGTAGCCCGTAGCAGGCTGCTCAATAGCACTTGGTAAATCTCTAACCTCCTCCCATATCGTGGCTCCGTACCACCTTGTCGGTGGATCACCCTTCTCCACAACGCCAGCACGAAAAGCATTCCTGTTCCTCCGGTACGGATGATCCTTCGGCAGGAATTGTCGATGACAATCGAAGAAGCACGGTTTGCCTCCATGTTTCAAACGGAAAGCCTTAGTGTCGTCCATGCAACACGGACATGAAAGACGACCATGCGTGCTCCATCCAGATAACATTCCATAGGCCGGAAAGTCGTTGATGGTCCACATAAGTGCTGCCCGCATCTGGAAATTTTGTTTTCTAGATACATCGTACGTATTGGAACCTACTTCCCACAGCTGATTCAACTCATCAATCAATGGCTGTAAATAAACATCGATGTTCCTTTTCGGATTGTTCGGACCTGGGATAATAACGGTGAGGAACATATATGGAGTCTTCATGCACATCCAAGGCGGTAGATTGTACGAGGTGACGATCACAGGCCAACACGAATACTGGGATCCCGAAAGTCCGAATGGGGTAAATCCGTCAGAGCAGAGACCCAATCTAACATTACGCGGATCAGAAGCAAAATTTGGATACTCGCGATCAAAGTGCTTCCATGCTTCTCCATCAGATGGGTGATCCAACACTCCTTCGGTATGTTTTCGCTTATGCCAACTCATGTTTTCTGCAGTTTCCTTCACCATAAACAACCGCTGCAAACGCGACGTCAACGGCAAGTAGTGCATCGAAGAGGTAGGCTTCCTGTAGCGATCGACACCACAAAATCTGCAGGCGTCTTCATCCTTGTCGTCTTTGTAGTACAACATGCACCCGTTGCGACAGGCATCGATTTTTTCATATCCCATCCAGAGCGATCTAACCATCCTCTTAGACCGGTAGAAGTCTTTAGGCAACTTCGCACCCTCAGGCAATATTTCTATAAGCAACTCCATAATACGGTTGTAGCAATCTTGCGACATGTTAAAATCGGACTTGATGCTCAACAATCTTGTAACCACCTCCAACGGTGAATGATCCTCACAACCAGGATATAATGGAGTCCTTGCATTCTCCAGCAACTCCATGAACTGTGCAGCATCGGGGTTCGGTGCCTCCTCAGGTGCATCATGATCATCCGGATCGAAACTAGGCCCGGCCGCGTCAAAAACCATGTTCACCAATCCATCGTCGTAAGGAGCATTGTTGTGGACATCCACATAAGGCTCGTACTCCGATACTAAAGACACAAGTTCTCCGTGCTCGCTCCACTGATAGTAATTCGGCGTGAAATCCTTCGAGTACAAATGATACGTGACATCCACTTCTGGATGATATTTCAAGTTGCGACATCTCACACACGGACACTTAATTTTGGTACCGTCCATGTACTGAGGGAACGCCTTGGCAAACTGCAGGAACTGGTGTACACCCTCTATGAATTCATCCCGCACACCGCACATGTCATCAGGATGACGGTTGTACATCCAAGTATGATTCCGCAGATAGTAATTCAGCTCCATAATTCTGTAAGATAGATACATCAAGGTAGTGAATGATATGCAAGTGTCAAAGCTTTTCCGATGGATTGCATTTATCTTTTCATCCATTCATTCATGCATTGCATTTATCTTTTCAGTTTTGCATATCATTACCTACTATTTTACATGCATACTTTATATATACATCAAGGTAGTAATACTAGTTGATGTTCTGAAAAGGAGAGTGCGATGTCTAGTAGAGGATTCTTTTTTTTGAGAAGCTGTCATATCATGGAAGTCAATATAAAATAAAAGAAGTCTACATGCAATTCTATATGATTTCTAGGCCAATCAAGGTCAAAGTCAACTATTGGTCAACTCGATCAACAATCTAGTAAAACAAGGCTAAACTAGATCAATAAGACAACATCTTGGGTTACATTGGTCAACTGGATTACATTGGATGTGAAAATCTGTATCGTAAGACAAACTAAACATAATTAGTATATAATCATGTAACTGGTGGATCCGCTAGCTAGTAAGCCGGATGTACTTAATATCAGAGAGTATCAAATTAGTATCAGTATATAGGTTAGGTAGATCGTATCAAACGCATATCAGAATAGTAGGCCGAATAGGAGGCCGAGATAGTCGAATGAGAAGAAGGGAAGAAGGGAGGAGCAGATGGGTCCAGAGCCATGGTGGAGGAGGAGAAGTAACATGAGAGCAGTTTCCGCCGTAACATCTCCTGGCTCTGCTGGCAACTGAAGTCCAGATGCTACAAAGGACGATCCTTCGCTGAAATCGACTACAACATCCATCAGTTCAAGTTCATTCCTATATGAGTATATTCCAATGCCATAGAGGAAGGTCAACAAACTGATGGCTTCTGTGGCATTGGAATCTACTCATATAGGAATGAACTTGAACTGATGGGTGTTGTAGTCGATTTCAACGAAGGATCGTCCTTTGTAGCATCTGGACTTCAGTTGCCAGCAGAGCCAGGAGATGTTACGGCGGAAACTGCTCTCATGTTACTTCTCCTCCTCCACCATGGCTCTGGACCCATCTGCTCCTCCCTTCTTTCCTTCTTCTCATTCGACTATCTCGGCCTCCTATTCGGCCTACTATTCCGATACCGATACTTTGAACCTTGATCTTAACACAAACCTATATACTGATCGATACTAATCTGCTACGCCCGATACTAAGTATATACGGTCGATACTGATAGCGATAGTCCGATACCGATAGCGATAGTCCGATATCGATAGTTCGATCGATACCGATAGTTCGATACCGATAGCGATAGTCCGATACCGATAGCGATAGTTCGATACCGATAGCGATAGTCCGATACAGATACACATGGACCTACATATCTATATATCACTAGTAGCCATACTCCTCTACATACTACTCTACACACTAAGACTAATTTCTTAGACTGAACCCACAATCTTTAACTTACCATAAGTCACTATACTATCCTTTATATATACAACCTTTATAGATACAATCGATATATAGCCATCACTCCCTTCTTTTATCAAATCTGATACACCCTACCATCTTTGTGAACTCTCAATGTCACATACTAACTTTCCCTCTTCACACTCCACTCTAAACTCTGAACTCAACCCTTAGGTAACCCAATATATAACTAAATCCTAACCACTGCAACCAAACACAAATCGAGATACACATATATATACAAAGCTAATCAAATATATATACTAGACTTCACATTCAAGGATTGGTTTAAGTTCAAGGACTGAACAAGGATGAGAAGGGTTTGACTGAATATGGGTTAAAATGGGGCTTAATCTCTGCTTGGCCTATTGGCCTGTTGCCTAAGGCCCTCTCTCATCTATTACAGTGCTCTACCCTTTCTATACTAACACCCAAATCCTAATCTAAAAGATACTATGGTTGACTATGGCTGATACTAGTAACTTTGGAACTGATACATGTTCATAAGTTGAACAAGGACTGAACACTTATGCCCCCTCTCCCTTCCATCAAATGATACATCTAAGAAGTGGCCTTTACCTACCTAGAAGTCGACTGAACAACTAAGAAAGGGGACTGAACAATATAGAGGGCAGTTACTCAGTTTCAATGTCCTACAGTAAATAACATTACATTATATGAATTAGCATCTTAATTATCAATTTTACTCTTGAAAATACAAAGAACAATACATGTATCAGAAAATCCCTTTTTCGAACCCAAATTTGAATAAATACAACCCAAACTTGCATTCCATGAACCTCGGCCATGTAAACTAACATCTCAGATATTGTATACATCTTAAACATCATGAATCTACATTATTTAACAATTTAATTTACTTAAAAGATTTTAGAAAATGCTCAAACTGGACAGTTTCAGAAAATATGTGAAGAACCCTCAATTCGAATCAAAAACCCAAATTCATATCAATTAATGTGTGCACAAGGTTTATACATATGTCAGGGGGGTGTCTCGTGTCTAGCAAACTAGACACGAGGTGTCCAAACAAGAAACGTGCACAGGCTCGTGTTGAGGTGTCGAGCCGGTTAGAGTTAGGGTTTACCTGACCGTGACGACGAGGGAGAGCGACGACGGCGAGGGGGAGCGGCGGTCGAGGTGGCTGGAGCTGGCTCTGGCGAATGGCGAGGGGGAGCGGCGGTGGAGGTGGCTGGAGCTGGCTCTGGCGAACTGGAGCTGGCTCTGGCGACGGCGAGGGGGAGCGGCGGTGGAGGGGGAGGAGGGGGTCGACGGTCTCCGGAGGAGGAGAGCGGCGGTCACCGAAGGTCGGTGGGGGTCGGGGGCCGAGGGGGTGGGGGAAGCCGGCTCGGGGTCGGGGGGGAAGGAAAATAATTGGGGGGAAAATAATGGGGGGAATGAAAATCGAACCTGACCTATATTTACAAGTTAGCGACGTCACACAAAAACGTCGGTAAACGTCGCTAGTATAAGTGATATTAGCAATGAATTAACATATACGTCGGTAAACGTTGCTAATATCACTAATATTAGCGACGTTTACTGACTTATACGCGACGTTATCTGTTTAAAACGCAAACGTAGTTTAAATACGTCGCAGAACGTTGCTGTCCGTCGCTAATAACGACGTTTTGCGACGTAATAAAAAAACGTCGCTAAATTGTTTTTTTCCTGCGACGTTTTCTTAAAACGTCGCTAATTTCGTCAGTAATATGACTTATTTTGGTAGTGCAAGGCTACACTCGGAAGGCTCCTTACCAGAGATAGGCTGCGCAGGTTTGGTTTACAACTCGATTCTTATTTGTGTCCCCTCTGTAGCTTGGAGCAAGAATCCCATGCCCACATATTCTTCCAATGTGGGGTCAGCAGCAGGGTTTGGAATGAGCAGCGGCGAGCGCTAGGCATGAGTTCGAAAAACACTGGAAGCATCGAGGAGGCTCTTGGAGACCTGGACATGCTTAAAGATCTGAATCCCCAGTGGTTCCTGAGGGCGAGGCTTCGCCTGTCGTGCGCGGTGTGGCACATCTGGCGAGAGAGGAACCGGAGAGTGTACGAGGCCATCCAGACGTCGGTGGCTGGTATGGTTCGGTGCATCGAGACGGACTTGGCCATCCTGGTTCCTGATTCGTAGGCTCTGTTGAGGAGTTGTGGAGTCTTTTAGATGTGTTGCTTGGATTTCTGTCAGTGTTGTTGCTTATTTGATGGTGGAGGGTCCTGAGCATTTTGTATCCCTCAAAACATTCTTTTATTCTTTATAAAGCTGTTACCTTACCCCAAAAAATATATATATTGCAGATGACAGATGACCTCTAGCCTAGTGGTTAAGAGAGATGCATGCGACCCAAGTGGTCAGGAGTTCGAATCCCAGTGAGAGCGATTCCAGAAACAATTTATCTAGTTCCAATATATATATATATATATATATATATATATATATATATATATATATATATATATATATATATATATGTATATCTCTCAATTAGAGAGAGGTTAATACTTAAATATTTTAGATAAAATGTGCATTGATAAATATTGATAGAAAATTCATATAAAATACATAATTATCAATGTAATAATATGTGTCCTTAGAGCCCATGTTAACATAATCCAAACTTTACTGGAATAGACACATTGTCCTCATTATATGGGGACCTCTGGCTCTATACCCACCTCATTTGAAGAGTGCGATGTGTTGAAGACAATGGAATTTGCTCTCCTATTCCTATTACAGTAGCGGGACAAAATGAAGACTACTACATTTCCTTGATCGCAGTTCTTAGTATATATAGTTCTTTTATATTTGAAATGTTAAAAATTTTGGGTCGCTATTTTGACTGTCTATTGAGCTCTATTAACAGTAATCGCAATGCCCTCTCACTGTCTCACATAAAAAATAAAAAAATAAAAACCAACGCGGCTGAGGAACACTCCATATATTTTGTATTCCGCTAGCTAGCTGTTGGGAACAGGGCCGGCCCGAAGGATTGGGTTGTGATAATTTTGGTTGTCCTTTGACCCTTATTGTCAACTGGCCTTGGTGGTCATCCGTGACGCTGACCTTTGGTGGGACCATACTGAGCCTAGGGGATGTCCAAACCCCGAGACTTGTCCGGCTTACCCAAAGGCCGGCCCTGGTTGTGAACATGTTCTTTATCCAGAAATTTGAATAACAATAAAAGTACAAAAAATTGCATAAAAAGCACTACAATTTGCTACAATTCCAAGTAGAGCATTAGGTTTTGTTAAATTGCATAAAAAGCACTGGGCCGGACTTTTAAAGTCCGGACCTGTTAATTTTGTAATTAGGGGAGCCGGACTTTAAAAGTCTGGATGTTGACGTCACCTGTAGAAATAGTGTAGACAATATTAATGTAGACAATATTTGTAGAAATTAATTTGTACAAATATTTTTGTAAAATAATGTAGAAATTATTTTAAGAAATAATGTAGAAATAATCTACAAATTATGATATTTGAAATTATTTTATGTTAGAAATTTTTGTTAAATTATTTTTGGAAGTAGGATGCTGTTGTTAAAGACTGCTAACAAATTTGGGGGATGAAATTTGAGGGATAAAATTTGGAAGATGAGTGAAGTGTTGGATTTACACGTGTGTGTATATATATATATATATATATATAGGAACCGGATCAATGGCCCCGTCCGCGGAGCCCCGTCGAAGCCACCCCCCCCCCCCCCCTGCACCATCGGATCGCGCGGGACCCGCGTGGGGCCCGCGCGATATATATATATATATATATATATATATATATATATAGAGAGAGAGAGAGAGAGAGAGAGAGAGAGAGGGAGGTTTCAAAAAACTAGTTATTGCTATCCAACCGTTACAAAGTAATAGAACAGAGAAAGAGCTGTTGGAAAATTGAAAATTTAAATATAGGAACCAAACTTTTGAAATCCGACTGATGACGTCAGCAACCGGACTTTAAAAGTCTGAATCCTTTAATTTTTCGATTATTTTCCTAATTGTGGAGCTCTAATTCTCGTTAATCCATATGACAACAGCAACCGTACTTTCAAAGTCCGGTTGGGTGCTTCTTCTGAAATTTTGGAAAACCTAATCTAATGCTATTCTTGGAATACCTTTAAACTATAATGCCTTTTCTGAAATTTTCTGATAAAAGTATACAGCATTATACATGGTCATGTCTTCAAGAAACCAAAAGGACACAGTATTTGGACGAGAAATTATTGACAACGGTGAATGGTGAATCTATCAAATGGTGTAATAATAACACGATAATATCAAAAGTCAAATGAGAAACTATATCATTAAAATAGAATTACAAAAAATAGTTTGATTAACTTGTCATTGTACTATTGGACTCGAGAAAACCAAGTTGCAAAATTATCCAATATATATATAGCATATCCCTCCATTAATTACTGATACCACAACTCAATAGCAATTCACGATTAGGAACAAGAACTAAACCATGTTACAGTTATTTTACACAACATTTTACTTCCAAAAGAATCTCATCGCCTACATGCAGAAAGTAGCAACACTACAGCCATCAAGAACTGAGTTCTTGACAAGTAAACAAGAAAATTTAACACCTCACAGAAAGCCCAAACTCAAAACAAGAGGCAGATCAACCAGCAAGTGCAACATAGGCATACAAGAAGTTGACCAATGTTATGAATCACGATACTTTGATCTGTTATCATAATATTTACAATATCATCAGCGTTGCTGAGTCTACCGTAAAGCCGAAGAACTGCACTCTATTTCATGGTCCAATTGTGCCGGTGTCGAAGTACAGAGTAGTAGTGCCACTAGACCCGCCGCCGCTCACTCCTTCCATGAGGGCGAAGCGCATGTCCTCCGAAGGCTTCCAGTGCCTCTTCCTCTGATTTATGAACCAGTTATTTATCTGCTTCTGGTCAAGACCAGTCATTTCTGCCAGTTTCACCTTCTCCTCTTCCTAGAGAGATGGATACTGGTAAGTTTAATTTTTTAGGGCTAATTAGTGTTTAGATCCTGTATTTTATACTCGCTTAGAGTTTACGCCGTAACATGTCCAATTGGAAAGTTTGGACAATGGATATTTATTTATTTATTTTATTTTTTCCTATTATACCCTCTCCCCAAGCATGACAATAAAATTTGCCTATATAAGCTAGTGAGGGTATAATGGGAAAGATAAAACAAATTATAAAAATTCAGAGTCTAAACTTTTCAATGGGACATAATTGGACATGACAGGGCTTAAACTCTATGCTCGTATAAAATTCAGGGTCTAAACTCTAATTAGCCCTTTTTTTCACTTAGGAATGTTAAGTATAGAAATTACCGTTGGATAAGGCCATCTATAGTGATTGTTCCACCAGTCCAGAAGTACTGATCTCGCATCCTTTGGCAGTTTGCCTTTCTTCCTCTTCTTCAAGAACTCTTTCCGAAGACTGCTTAGATATCCGCTGTATTTTTTCAGAAGCATTTCCTTCAGTTCGTTGTCAGCTGATCGCAAGCCGCTGTCCTGGCTCTCTGATGCCTCCATATCTCCTCGGCTTAGCTCTTCTTCAGATGATCCCGGAGCTTCATCTAACACAGAACCCAGTAAAAGATTTAAAGCTACATATTAGAAGTATATAATTAAGAACATCCCAACAAATATTCCATAGGCAGTTATGATCAATTAAGATATAGAATGTCAGAGAAAAAATAAATCAACTGGCACTTGGTTAAGCATGCCGTAAATGCAGGTCAAGACCACCATAGGTCTTCCACAATCATCACGAACTGCCTCTAAATATATGCATCATCCGGTTGTGATGTTGATAAACTTTAACTAGAGCTCCGCACTCAAATTTGCCAACTAGCAGTTCTCGTTAGATGATCTCGCACATATAATGTGGAACTCCAAATTGCTGAGTCAAATGATGGTTTTATGTGATCTTTCATAGAACGTGTAACTCAAGAGTGGTTACCGCAAAAAGGTATTTACAGCAGAAACACACCACCAGCTATATTACAAGAAATTACACCCCCACCACCGACAACAAGGTCTCATAAGCAGTTTCCAAGCAACATACATGTCATTTGTACAATTTAGAGGCTATTACGGGTCCAGGTGTTTGTAAGTTGAAATTTAATAAGCTTTGGAAAAAAAAATTATTACACGTCAAAAAGATTGCATCAATTAATTAGACGCTTAAATCATACCACATCATGGAATACGCAAATCTAGGCAACCATTTTTATCAACTGCACCGCAATTGTGTAACCCTTTTTAAACAAGATCTTCCATATAATAACTAGAACCATAACATAGTTAATCAGACGTGCAAGATAATGCTGGAACCATAACAAAATACGCTACACAAGAAAACATAAGGTGTGTACAAGTAAAATGATTTGATGGTACGTATAAGCTTTCTTAAACAAGATACAAAAAATTGATCATCAAAGTTAATATAAAGAAGCCTACAACATCATATAATATGTGATCAAGATAATAATATGTGCTCAAGCTGTATTTTCAATGAATCATGTGCGAGCTAGCTAGAGAGTGATAGTACAGGTTCCTGCCCAAGCAACCCTAGTAAGAAAATCGAGGGATACTCATAATCCTAGATGAGATTAGGCAGAATTGATATAAAAATCTCGAATCAGATTACAAACACCAAACTACCACTGTTATAGAAATATAAATTACTAAGAATTCAAGCAAAAAAACATTCCATGAAGCCAAAAAGAAGAAACTGCCGCGAATAACAAAATGCAATATTCTCTGTTAATTACACGAGACAAGGATAGGACACGACACAGTAAGGACACGATGACATGGACACTGCACCTATTTTGGTGTGTACTAGTGTATTTTGGAGTGTCCGTGGTGTCTCATATTCGTGTTCGACACATCCAACACGACATCGCTCAGATTT